>OY744595.1:3425347-4025347 GCA_963556215.1 Bombus vestalis
CATTACATTCGGCGTGTGAAATTGAGTAAAATCAGTGTTTAAACGTCGAAATATCTGCAGCAGGAAAGAAATTACAGTCAAAATCGACGAAAGACCGCGTTTTGCGTGCCGTACGGCTCGTTTCCATGCTAAAAGTGGCGTGCGTTACATTCGGCTAGTGAAATTGAGTAAAATCAGCGTTTAAACGTAGAAAAATCTTCAGCAGGAAAGAAATTACTGTCAAAATCGACGAAAGACCGCGTTTTGCGAGCCGTTCGGCTTGTTTCGATGCTAAAAGTGGCGTGCGTTACATTCGGCGTGTGAGATTGAGTAAAATCAGCGTTTAAACGTCGAAGTATCTACAGCAGGAAAGAAATTACAGTCAAAATCGACAAAAGACCGCGTTTTGCGTGCCGCTCGGCGTGATTCGATGCTAAAAGTGGCGTGCGTTACATTCGGCAAGTGAAATTGAGTAAAATCAGCGTTTAAACGTAGAAAAATCTGCAGCAGGAAAGAAATTACAGTCAAAATCGAGGAAAGACCGCGTTTTGCGTGCCGTACGGCTTGTTTCAATGCTAAAAGTGGCGTGCGTTACATTCGGCGTGCGAGATTGAGTAAAATCAGCGTTTAAACGTCGAAGTATCTACAGCAGGAAAGAAATTACAGTCAAAATCGACAAAAGACCGCGTTTTGCGTGCCGCTCGGCTTGATTCGATGCTAAAAGTGGCGTGCGTTACATTCGGCGTGTGAAATTGAGTAAAATCAGCGTTTAAACGTCGAAATATCTCCAGCAGGAAAGAAATTACAGTCAATATCGACGAAACAACGCGTTTTGCGAGCCGTTCGGCTTGATTCGATGCTAAAAGTGGCGTGCATTACATTCGGCGTGTGAAATTGAGTAAAATCAGTGTTTAAACGTCGAAATATCTGCAGCAGGAAAGAAATTACAGTCAAAATCGACGAAAGACCGCGTTTTGCGTGCCGTACGGCTCGTTTCCATGCTAAAAGTGGCGTGCGTTACATTCGGCTAGTGAAATTGAGTAAAATCAGCGTTTAAACGTAGAAAAATCTTCAGCAGGAAAGAAATTACTGTCAAAATCGACGAAAGACCGCGTTTTGCGAGCCGTTCGGCTTGTTTCGATGCTAAAAGTCGCGTGCGTTACATTCGGCGTGTGAGATTGAGTAAAATCAGCGTTTAAACGTCGAAGTATCTACAGCAGGAAAGAAATTACAGTCAAAATCGACAAAAGACCGCGTTTTGCGTGCCGCTCGGCGTGATTCGATGCTAAAAGTGGCGTGCGTTACATTCGGCAAGTGAAATTGAGTAAAATCAGCGTTTAAACGTAGAAAAATCTGCAGCAGGAAAGAAATTACAGTCAAAATCGACGAAAGACCGCGTTTTGCGTGCCGTACGGCTTGTTTCAATGCTAAAAGTGGCGTGCGTTACATTCGGCGTGCGAGATTGAGTAAAATCAGCGTTTAAACGTCGAAGTATCTACAGCAGGAAAGAAATTACAGTCAAAATCGACAAAAGACCGCGTTTTGCGTGCCGCTCGGCTTGATTCGATGCTAAAAGTGGCGTGCGTTACATTCGGCGTGTGAAATTGAGTAAAAGCAGCGTTTAAACGTCGAAATATCTGCAGCAGGAAAGAAATTACAGTCAAAATCGACGAAAGACCGCGTTTTGCGTGCTGTTCGCCTTGTTTCGATGCTAAAAGTGGCGTGCGTTACATTCCGCTAGTGAAATTGTGTAAAATCAGCGTTGAAACGTCGAAATATGTCCAGCAGGAAAGAAATTACAGTCAATATCGACGAAACAACGCGTTTTGCGAGCCGTTCGGCTTGATTCGATGCTAAAAGTGGCGTGCGTTACATTCGGCAAGTGAAATTGAGTAAAATCAGCGTTTAAACGTCGAAATATCTGCAGCAGGAAAGAAATTACAGTCAAAATCGACGAAAGACCGCGTTTTGCGTGCCGTACGGCTTGTTTCAATGCTAAAAGTGGCGTGCGTTACATTCTGCGTGTGAGATTGAGTTAAATCAGCGTTTAAACGTCGAAGTATCTACAGCAGGAAAGAAATTACAGTCAAAATCGACAAAAGACCGCGTTTTGCGTGCCGCTAGGCCTGATTCGATGCTAAAAGTGGCGTGCGTTACATTCGGCGGGTGAAATTGAGTAAAATCAGCGTTTAAACGTCGAATTATCTCCAGCAGGAAAGAAATTACAGTCAATATCGACGAAACAACGCGTTTTGCGAGCCGTTCGGCTTGATTCGATGCTAAAAGTGGCGTGCGTTACATTCCGCTAGTGAAATTGTGTAAAATCAGCGTTGAAACGTCGAAATATCTCCAGCAGGAAAGAAATTACAGTCAATATCGACGAAACAACGCGTTTTGCGAGCCGTTCGGCTAGATTCGATGCTAAAAGTGGCGTGCGTTACATTCGGCAAGTGAAATTGAGTAAAATCAGCGTTTAAACGTCGAAATATCTGCAGCAGGAAAGAAATTACAGTCAAAATCGACGAAAGACCGCGTTTTGCGTGCCGTACGGCTTGTTTCAATGCTAAAAGTGGCGTGCGTTACATTCGGCGTGTGAGATTGAGTAAAATCAGCGTTTAAACGTCGAAGTATCTACAGCAGGAAAGAAATTACAGTCAAAATCGACGAAAGACCGCGTTTTGCGTGCTGTTCGGCTTGTTTCGATGCTAAAAGTGGCGTGCGTTACATTCCGCTAGTGAAATTGAGTAAAATCAGCGTTGAAACGTCGCAATATCTCCAGCAGGACAGAAATTACAGTCAATATCGACGAAACAACGCGTTTTGCGAGCCGTTCGGCTTGATTCGATGCTAAACGTGGCGTGCGTTACATTCGGCGTGTGAAATTGAGTAAAATCAGCGTTTAAACGTCGAAATATCTGCAGCAGGAAAGAAATTACAGTCAAAATCGACGAAAGACCGCGTTTTGCGTGCTGTTCGGCTTGTTTCGATGCTAAAAGTGGCGTGCGTTACATTCCGCTAGTGAAATTGAGTAAAATCAGCGTTGAAACGTCGAAATATCTCCAGCAGGAAAGAAATTACAGTCAAAATCGACGAAAGACCGCGTTTTGCGTGCTGTTCGGCTTGTTTCGATGCTAAAAGTGGCGTGCGTTACATTCGGCTAGTGAAATTGAGTAAAATCAGCGTTGAAACGTCGAAATATCTCCAGCAGGAAAGAAATTACAGTCAAAATCGACGAAAGACCGCGTTTTGCGTGCCGTTCGGCTTGATTCGATGCTAAAAGTGGCGTGCGTTACATTCGGCGTGTGAAATTCAGTAAAAGCAGCGTTTAAACGTCGAAATATCTCCAGCAGGAAAGAAATTACAGTCAATATCGACGAAACAACGCGTTTTGCGTGCTGTTCTGCTTGTTTCGATGCTAAAAGTGGCGTGCGTTACATTCGGCTAGTGAAATTGAGTAAAATCTGCGTTGAAACGTCGAAATATCTCCAGCAGGAAAGAAATTACAGTCAATATCGACGAAACAACGCGTTTTGCGAGCCGTTCGGCTTGATTCGATGCTAAAAGTGGCGTGCGTTACATTCGGCGTGTGAAATTGAGTAAAATCAGCGTTTAAACGTCGAAATATCTGCAGCAGGAAAGAAATTATAGTCAAAATCGACGAAAGACCGCGTTTTGCGTGCCGTTCGGCTTGATTCGATGCTGAAAGTGGAGTGCGTTACATTCGCCGTGTCAAATTTAGTAAAAGCAGCGTTTAAACGTCGAAATATCTGCAGCAGGAAAGAAATTACAGTCAAAATCGACGAAAGACCGCGTTTTGCGTGCCGTTCGGCTTGATTCGGTGCTAAAAGTGGCGTGCGTTACATTCGGCGTGTGAAATTGAGCAAAAGCAGCGTTTAAACGTCGAAATATCTGCAGCAGGAAAGAAATTACAGTCAAAATCGACGAAAGACCGCGTTTTGCGTGCTGTTCGGCTTGTTTCGATGCTAAAAGTGGCGTGCGTTACATTCCGCTAGTGAGATTGAGTAAAATTAGCGTTGAAACGTCGAAATATCTCCAGCAGGAAAGAAATTACAGCCAATATCGACGAAACAACGCGTTTTGCGAGCCGTTCGGCTTGATTCGATGCTAAAAGTGGCGTGCGTTACATTCGGCGTGTGAAATTGAGTAAAATCAGCGTTTAAACGTCGAAATATCTGCAGCAGGAAAGAAATTATAGTCAAAATCGACGAAAGACCGCGTTTTGCGTGCCGTTCGGCTTGATTCGATGCTGAAAGTGGAGTGCGTTACATTCGTCGTGTCAAATTTAGTAAAAGCAGCGTTTAAACGTCGAAATATCTGCAGCAGGAAAGAAATTACAGTCAAAATCGACGAAAGACCGCGTTTTGCGTGCCGTTCGGCTTGATTCGATGCTAAAAGTGGCGTGCGTTACATTCGGCGTGTGAGATTGAGTAAAATCAGCGTTTAAACGTCGAAGTATCTACAGCAGGAAAGAAATTACAATCAAAATCGACAAAAGACCGCGTTTTGCGTGCCGCTCGGCGTGATTCGATGCTAAAAGTGGCGTGCGTTACATTCGGCAAGTGAAATTGAGTAAAATCAGCGTTTAAACGTAGAAAAATCTGCAGCAGGAAAGAAATTACAGTCAAAATCGACGAAAGACCGCGTTTTGCGTGCCGTACGGATTGTTTCAATGCTAAAAGTGGCGTGCGTTACATTCGGCGTGTGAAATTGAGTAAAATCAGCGTTTAAACGTCGAAATATCTACAGCAGGAAAGAAATTATAGTCAAAATCGACGAAAGACCGCGTTTTTCGTGCCGTTCGGCTTGATTCGATGCTGAAAGTGGAGTGCGTTACATTCGCCGTGTCAAATTTAGTAAATGCAGCGTTTAAACTTCGAAATATCGTCATCAGGAAAGAAATTACAGTCAAAATCGTCGAAAGGCTGCGTTTTCCGAGCCGCTTTGCTTATTTCGAAGCTAAAAGTGGCGTGCGTTACACTAGGCGTGTAAAATCGAGTAAAATCAGCGTTCAAACGTCGAAATATCTCCAACAGTAAAGAAATTACAGTCAAAATCCAAAAATGGCAGCGTTTTCCGAGCCGCTGAGCTTATTTCGAAGCTAAAAGTGACATGCGCTACACTTGGCGTGTAAAATCGAGTAAAATCAGCCTCTAATCGTCGAAATATCTCCAACAGTAAAGAAATTACAGTCAAAATCGGCAAATAGCAGCGTTATCCGAGCCAGTGGGCTTACATCGAAGCTCAAAGTGGCGTGCGTTATACTCGGCGTGTAAAATCAGCGTTCAAATGTCGAAATATCTCCAACAGTAAAGAAATTACAGTCAAAATCGACAAATAGCAGCGTTTTCCGAGCCGCTTTGCTTATTTCGAAGCTAAAACTGGCCTGTGATACAGTCGGCGTGTAAAATCGAATAAAATCAGCGTTCAAACGTCGAATTATCGTCATCAGCAAAGAAATCATAGTCAAAATCGTCGAAAGGCTTCGTTTTCCGAGCTCCTGGGCTTATTTCGATGCTAAAAGTGGCCTGCGTTACGGTCGGCGTGTAAAATAGAATAAAATCAGCGTTCAAACGTCGAATTATCGTCATCAGCAAAGAAATTACAGTCGAAATCGTCGAAAGGCTGCGTTTTCCGAGCCGCTGGGCTTATTTCGAGCTAAAAGTGGCCTGCGTTACGGTCGGCGTGCAAAATCGAGTAAAATCAGCCTCTAGTCGTCGAATTATCGTCATCAGGAAAGAAATTACAGTCAAAAACGTCGAAAGGCTGCGTTTTCCGGGCTGCTGGGCTTATTTCGAGCTAAAAGTGGCCTGCGTTACGGTCGGCGTGCAAAATCGAGTAAAATCAGCCTTTAGTCGTCGAATTATCGTCATCAGCAAAGAAATTACAGTCAAAATCGTCGAAAGGCTGCGTTTTCCGAGCCGCTGGGCTTATTTCGAGCTAAAAGTGGCCTGCGTTACAGTCGGCGTGCAAAATCGAGTAAAATCAGCCTTTAGTCGTCGAATTATCGTCATCAGGAAAGAAATTACAATTAAAATCGTCGAAAGGCTTCGTTTTCCGAGCCACTGGGATTATTTCGCAGCTAAAAGTGGCCTGCGTTACAGTCGGCGTGTAAAATCGAATATAATCAGCGTTCAAACGTCGAATTATCGTCATCAGCAAAGAAATTACAGTCAAAATCGTCGAAAGGCTGCGTTTTCCGAGCCGCTGGGCTTATTTCGAGCTAAAAGTGGCCTGCGTTACGGTCGGCGTGCAAAATCGAGTAAAATCAGCCTTTAGTCGTCGAATTATCGTCACCAGGAAAGAAATTACAGTCAAAAACGTCGAAAGGCTGCGTTTCCGATTAAGTTAAAAGACGCAATCGAGTCGGTACCAGTGATCGACGGATATCACACGAGCCCCACACGAGCCCCACACTCCCACACGATTTGCGAGTAAAAGTAACAGGATACCAATCCTTAAACGACGCGTACCGCCAAGCCGTGAAAGCAACAAGGGAGTTGATACGAGCAAACGACAGAATGCGATACCAACGTTCGACACGTCCGAATAATTACAACTGAACGAACGCTCACCCTCTGAACAATAACAACATCGGGAACAACCGCCAGGATCGGACATCTGTACCGTCGTCGTTCAACCGTCCAAACGCTCCGAAACAAAATTCTATAGTATGTAAGTATTGCAAAAAACCTGGACACTTCTTAAGGGATTGTTTTAAATTCAAAGCCAGAGTAGACGCTGGGATAATAGTACCCTATGCATCGGGGCAATCGGGGAACCAGTCAAATCCTTCGAGAGGAGGGGGTGAACCGCGAAGGAGCAACGCTGTGAATCGCCCAAGAGTGCAAGCGGCAACAAGAAGGCCGGCGTCTGCGGAAGTAAATAGAACGCTAACAACGATCCCTGCAAGACCGGCACCACAACCTACAAACAGTACAGTAAAGCCGTCGTGCAGTCGTGCACAGGAATGATCGGAAAGTGTGGAGAGTCAGCAACTAAAGGAGACGAAAGTCCGCGAAAAACCAAACAAGAATCACGAAGAGTCGGACTTTGATTCGGACTACGATCTTTCCGGATTATTTCAATAAAGCTAACAGATGCTCCAACTGCACGAATAGTCTCCCCAGATTTAGAAACCAAAACAAGTTTATTACTAGACTACGGATTAGAAATTAATATTATTAAGAAACCTGCCTTACCCAATTCGGCGACCATCAACAAACAAGAATCAATCGAAGTTCGAGGAATTACAGCAACGAGCCTGGTCACCCTAGGGCAGACAATAATACAGGTTGCGGGCCATCCGGTTATTTTTCATGTGAGTTTGTGGTGGAGAGGGAGTTAGGGCGGAGCTGTGAGTGTGGTCGAAATCTCCGGGAAACTGGAGAATTGGACAAGGAAGGTAACCAGAGCGAAGTGCTAGTGCCTGTGTGGGAAAGTGGATTTAAGAACTAGCTGAACTTAGTCTAAAAGAGACTTGGTAAACAAACATGTCCACGTGTGAGGTTATGGCAGTGAGGTAGCCATATTGGAACGCGAGACAATAGCGTCGCTGCACAGGCTAACCGGGAACTACACGAACGCAAACATATTGGCACGCGCGTTGAAAGCGCGCCGCGCGGACCATTTAGAAGTGGTAGTGACGAGGTATTGTCACAAGTGCGGACATAAGTGGCCACTCAGCACGCCCAATGAGAAGGAAAAAAGAAGTTACTGTGGAGGAGGACAAAAAGGCGGACTATGAGACTATGAGAGGAGGGTGCGAAACGGAACTGGCAGCTGAGTTAACACACGTTAGCACCAGACGCACGAGGAAGACGGTCCTACTCAAGGGGGTGTTCTTCTACTCGGGACCGAGCATGGGAAGCATACAGACCGAGGTAACATCGGAGGAGGAAGAGACCCCTACCGTCGAGGCGCCCCGTGCGAAGAGATGAGGTCATCTACTACGACGGATATAGTAGCAGAACTAATCCATTGAGCTTCCGATGTGACCAAGGTTGCCGAGACATCACCCAACCTTAACACGTTCGTCGTCACGTCGTACATATCTAAGCGACGGGTATATTTCCGTGGGGGCTCCATCACAAAAGGATGGTGACGCTCTTCTTGTTCGAGTTAATTAAATATGTGATATTATATATAGAACATACAACATAAAAATATTAAAAACACATTATACCACACTTTTTATTAATTTATATTCTGGATAATACATTACATTATCCTATATCGTATGGTATTCGTTAAAACATAGCAAACACATTTGGGGTGATTTTGGGCACATCGAAAAATAGTTATAGACTCCGTCATCATTTCTCTCCTCACTTTCCAATATACTTTCTCGCTGTTTACTGAACATTTTGAGGAGGAAAAAATCACTGTTGTATGTCTTACAAGTAAGCTTCTGGACTAAATTAAAGATCTGATATATCTGCCATGATATCCGCCGGAATACTCTAGCTGGATAGCTTATCGCTTTCTCCATTTCAGAAATAAAAAACCTTTTCTATACTGTTGAGGTTATTGAATGTATGTAAATACAAAGTGGTCGTCACGTCTAAGAAAACTCTACATCTGGTCTTTAGTTTTCTCAAGCACTGAAGTCATCGACAACGCATAGGCAAAAGACTGTGTCGAAGACAAACCATAAACGGTACACGTGTAACGATGGCGCGAGGGATATAACGTGATACTATATAACGTTACACGTTATACTGACATTGTAAATAACGTTAAACGTTATAACGTAATACTACATAACGCAAAACGTTAAAACGTGAAACTATATAACGTTATACGTTATAACGTAGAACTATATAAGGTTTTAAGTTATACTGATATGGCATATAAAGTAAAACGTTATAACGCAATACTATATAACGTAATACGTTATAACGTAATACAATGTAACGGTATACGTTATAACGTGAAACTATATAACGTTATACGTTATAACGTGAAACTATAAAACGATATACGTTAAAACGTAGAACTATAAAACGATATACGTTATGACCAAATACTATATACCGTAATACGTTATAACGTGATACTATATAACGTTATACGTTATAACGTAATACTATGTAAAGTAATACATTATAACGTGATACCATATAACGTTATACGTTATAACGTGTACTATATAACGTAATACGTTATAACGTGATACCACATAACGTTATACGTTATAACGTGATACTATATAACGTTATACGTTATAACATAGAACTATATAAAGCTTAGCTTTATATCTCAATACTATATAACGTTATACGTTATAACGTAATACTATATAACGTTATACGTTATAACGCAATACTATGTAACGTTATACGCTATAACATAATTCTATGTAATGTCATACGTTATAACGAGATACTATATAACGTTATTCGTTATAACGTAATACTATGTAACGTTATACGTTATAACGTGATACTATATAACGTTATACGTTATACCGCAATAATATATAACATTATACGTTATACTGCTATGGTATATAAAATTGAACGTTATACCGTAGAACTGTATAAAGCTAAGCTTTATATCTCAATACTATATAACGTTATACGTTATAACGTAATACTATATAACGTTATACGTTATAACGTAATACTATATAACGTTATACGTTATAACGTAGAACTGTATAAAGCTAAGCTTTATATCGCAATACTATATAACGTTATACGTTATAACGTAATACTATGTAGTGTTATACGTTATAACGTGATACTTCATAACGTTATACGTTATAACGTGTACTATATAACGTAATACGTTAAAACGTTGTACTACATAACGCTATACGTAATAACGTAATACTATATAACGTTATACGTAATAACGTAATACTATATAACGTTAAACGTTATAACGTAATACTATATAACGTTATAACGTTATAACGTAATACTATATAACGTAATACATTATAGCGTGATACTACATAACGTTATACGTTATAACGTGATAGTATATAGCGTAATACGTTATAACGTAATACTATATAACTTTATACGTTATAACGTAATACTATATAACGTAATACGTTATAGCGTGATACTACATACCGTTATACGTTATAACCTGATAGTATATAACGTTATACGTTATATCGCGTTATAACGTGATACTATATAACGTTATACGTTATAACGTAATACTATATAACGTTAATCCTTATAACGTACTACCATATAACGTTATACGTTATAACGTTATACTTCATAACGTTATACGTTATAACGTGTACTATATAACGTAATACGTTAAAACGTTGTAATACATAACGTTATACGTAATAACGTAATACTACATAACGTTATACGTAATAACGTAATACTATATAACATTAAACGTTATAACGTAATACTATATAACGTTATAACGTTATAACGTAATACATTATAGCGTGATACTACATAACGTTATACGTTATAACGTGATAGTATATAGCGTAATACGATATAACGTAATACTATACAACTTTATACGTTATAACATAATACTATATAACGTAATACGTTATAGCGTGATACTACATACCGTTATACGTTATAACCTGATAGTATATAACGTTATACGTTATATCGCGTTATAACGTGATACTACATAACGTTATACGTCAGAACGCGATACTATATAACGTTATACGTTATAACGTAATACTATGTAACGTTATACGTTATAACGTAATACTATATAACGTTATACGTTATAACGTAATACTACATAACGTTATACGTTATAACGTAAGACTATATAACGTTAAACGTTATAACGTAATACTATATAACGTTATACGTTATAACGTAATACTATATAACGTAATACGTTATAGCGTGATACTACATAACGTTATACGTTATAACGTGATACTGTATAACATTATACGTTATAACGTAATACTATGTAACGTTATACGTTATAACCTGATAGTATATAACGTTATACGTTATATCACGTTATAACGTGATACTATATAACGTTATACGTTATAACGTAATACTATATAACGTAATACGTTATAGCGTGATACTACATAACGTTATACGTTATAACGTGATACTGTATAACATTATACGTTATAACGTAATACTATGTAACGTTATACGTTATAACCTGATAGTATATAACGTTATACGTTATATCGCGTTATAACGTGATACTATATAACGTTATACGTTATAACGAAATACTATATAACGTAATACGTTATAGCGTGATACTACATAACGTTATACGTTATAACGTGATACTGTATAAGATTATACGTTATAACGTAATACTATATAACGTTATACGTTATAACGTAATACTATATAACGTTATACGTTATAACGTAGAACTATATAAAGTTAAGATTTATATCGCATACTATATAACGTTATACGTTATAACGTTATACTATGTAACGTTATACGTAAAAACGTTGTACTACATAACGTTATACGTAATAACGTAATACTATATAACGTTATACGTTATAACGTAATACTATATAACGTTATACGTTATAACGTAATACTATATAACGTTATACGTTATAACGTAATACTGTATAACGTTATACGTTATAACGTAGAACTATATAAAGTTAAGATTTATATCGCATACTATATAACGTTATACGTTATAACGTGTACTATATAACGTAATACGTTAAAACGTTGTACTACATAACGCTATACGTAATAACGTAATACTATATAACGTTAAACGTTATAACGTAATACTATATAACGTTATAACGTTATAACGTAATACTATATAACGTAATACATAATAGCGTGATACTACATAACGTTATACGTTATAACGTAATACTATATAACGTTATATGTTATAACGTAATACTATATAACGTAATACGTTATAGCGTGATACTACATACCGTTATACGTTATAGCCTGATAGTATATAACGTTATACGTTATATCGCGTTATAACGTGATACTAAATAACGTTATACGTTATAACGTAATACTATATAACGTTATGCATTATAACGTAATACTATATAACGTAATTCGTTATAGCGTGATACTACATAACGTTGTACGTTATAACGTGCTACTATATGATGTTACACGTTATATCGCAACACTATATAACATTATGCGTTATACTGATATAGTACATAAAATTAAACGTTATAACGTACTACTATATAACGTAATTCGTTGTAGCGTGATACTACATAACGTTGTACGTTATAACGTGCTACTATATAACGTTACACGTTATATCGCAACACTATATAACATTATACGTTACACTGATATGGTACAGAAAATTAAACGTTATAACGTACTACTATATAACGTAATAGGTGATAGCGTGATACTACATAACGTTATACGTTACAACGTAATACTATGTAACGTTATACGTTATAACGTAATACTATATAACGTTACACGTTATAACGTTATACTATATAACGTTATACGTTATAACGTTATACTACATAACGTTATACGTCATAACGCGATACTATATAACGTAATACGTTATAGCGTGATACTACATAACGTTATACGTTATAACGTAATACTATACAACGTAATACGTTATAACGTGATTCTACATAACGTTATACGTTATAACGTGATACTGTATAACGTTATACGTAATAACGTGATACTATATAACGTTACACGTTATAACGTAATACTATATAACGTTATACGTTATAACGTTATACTTCATAACGTTATACGTTATAACGTAATACTATATAACGTTATGCATTATAACGTAATACTATATAACGTAATTCGTTATAGCGTGTGTACTACATAACGTTGTACGTTATAACGTGCTACTGTATTACGTTACACGTTATATCGCAACACTATATAACATTATGCGTTATACTGATATGGTACATAAAATTAAACGTTATAACGTACTACTATATAACGTACTACGTTATAGCGTGATACTACATACCGTTATACGTTATAACCTGATAGTATATAACGTTATACGTTATATCGCGTTATAACGTGATACTATATAACGTTATACGTTATAACGTAATACTATATAACGTTATACGTTATAACGTAATACTATGTAACGTTATACGTTATAACGTAATACTATATAACGTTATACGTTATAACGCAATACTATATAGCGTTATACGTTATAACGTAATACTATGTAACGTTATACGTTATAACGTAATACTATATAACGTTATACGTTATAACGTTATACTATGTAACGTTATACGTAAAAACGTTGTACTACATAACGTTATACGTAATAACGTAATACTATATAACGTTATAGGTTATAACGTAATACTATATAACGTTATACGTTATAACGTAGAACTATATAAAGTTAAGATTTATATCGCATACTATATAACGTTATACGTTATAACGTGATACTATATAACGTAATACGTTATAGCGTGATACTACATAACGTTATACGTTATAACGTGATAGTATATATCGTTATACGCTATAACATAATACTATATAACGTTATACGTTATAACGTTATACTATATAACGTAATACCTTATAGCGTGATACTACATAACGTTATAGGTTATAATGTGATAGTATATAGCGTTATACGCTATATCATAATACTATATAACGTAATACGTTATAGCGTGATACTACATACCGTTATACGTTATAACCTGATAGTATATAACGTTATACGTTATATCGCGTTATAACGTGATACTACATAACGTTATACGTCAGAAAGCGATACTATATAACGTTATACGTTATAACGTAATACTATATAACGTAATACGTTATAGCGTGATACTACATAACGTTATACATTATAACGTTATACTTCATAACGTTATTCGTTATAACGTGTACTATATAACGTAATACGTTAAAACGTTGTACTACATAACGCTATACGTAATAACGTAATACTATATAACGTTATACGTAATAACGTAATACTATATAACGTTAAACGTTATAACGTAATACTATATAACGTTATAACGTTATAACGTAATACTATGTAACGTTATACGTTATAACGTAATACTATATAACGTTATACGTTAAAACGTAATACTATATAACGTTATACGTTATAACGCAATACTATATAGCGTTATACGTTATAACGTAATACTATGTAACGTTATACGTTATAACGTAATACTATATAACGTTATACGTTATAACGTTATACTATGTAACGTTATACGTAAAAACGTTGTACTACATAACGTTATACGTAATAACGTAATACTATATAACGTTATACGTTATAACGTAATACTATATAACGTTATACGTTATAACGTAATACTATATAGCGTTATACGTTATAACGTAATACTATGTAACGTAATACTATATAACGTTATACGTTATAACGTAATACTATATAACGTTATACGTTATAACGTAATACTATATAACGTTATACGTTATAACGCAATACTATATAACGTCATACGTTATAGCGTGATACTACATACCGTTATACGTTATAACCTGATAGTATATAACGTTATACGTTATATCGCGTTATAACGTGATACCATATAACGTTATACGTTATAACGTAATACTATATAATGTTATACGTTATAACGTAGAACTGTATAAAGCTAAGCTTTATATCGCAATACTATATAACGTTATACGTTATAACGTAATACTATGTAGCGTTATACGTTATAACGTGATACTGTATAACGTTATACGTTATAACGTGATACTACATAACGTTATACGTCAGAACGCGATACTATATAACGTTATACGTTATAACGTAATACTATGTAACATTATACGTTATAACGTAATACTATATAACGTTATACGTTATAACGTATTACTATATAACGTTATACGTTATAACGTAATACTATCTAACGTTATACGTTATAACGTAATACTATATAACGTTATACGTTATAACGTAATACTATATAACGTCATACGTTATAGCGTGATACTACATACCGTTATACGTTATAACCTGATAGTGTATAACGTTATACGTTATATCGCGTTATAACGTGATACCATATAACGTTATACGTTATAACGTAATACTATATAACGTTATACGTTATAACGTAGAACTGTATAAAGCTAAGCTTTATATCGCAATACAATATAACGTTATACGTTATAACGTAATACTATGTAGCGTTATACGTTATAACGTGATACTGTATAACGTTATACGTTATAACGCGATACTACATAACTTTATACGTTAAAAAGTAATACTATGTAAGGTTATACGTTATAACGTAATACTATATAACGTTATACGTTATAACGTAATACTATATAACGTTATACGTTATAACGTTATACTATGTAACGTTATACGTAAAAACGTTGTACTACATAACGTAATACGTTATAGCGTGATACTACATAACGTTATACGTTATAACGTGATAGTTTATAGCGTTATACGCTATAACGTAATACTATATAACGTTATACGTTATAACGTGATACTATATAACGTAATACGTTATAGCGTGATACTACATAACGTTATACGTTATAACGTGATAGTATATAGCGTTATACGCTATAACATAATACTATATAACGTAATACGTTATAGCGTGATACTACATACCGTTATACGTTATAACCTGATAGTATATAACGTTATACGTTATATCGCGTTATAACGTGATACTACATAACGTTATACGTCAGAACGCGATACTATATAACGTTATACGTTATAACGTAATACTATATAACGTAATTCGTTATAGCGTGATACTACATAACGTTATACGTTATAACGTAATACTAAACAACGTAATACGTTATAACGTGATACTACATAACGTTATACGTTATAACTTGATACTGTATAACGTTATACGTAATAACGTGATACTATATAACGTTACACGTTATAACGTAATACTATATAACGTTATACGTTATAACGTTATACTTCATAACTTTATACGTTATAACGTAATACTATATAACGTTAAACGTTATAACGTAATACTATATAACGTTACACGTTATAACGTAATTCTTTATAACGTGATACGTTATAACGTTATACTTCATAACGTTATACGTTATAACGTGTACTATATAACGTAATACGTTAAAACGTTGTACTACATAACGTTATACGTAATAACGTACTACTATATAACGTTATACGTTATAACGTAATACTATATAACTTTATACGTTATAACGTAATACTATATAACGTTACAACGTTATAACGTAATACATTATAGCGTGATACTACATAACGTTATACGTTATAACGTAATACTATATAACGTTAAACGTTATAACGTAATACTATATAACGTTACACGTTGTAACGTAATACTATATAACGTTATACGGTATAACGTAATACTCTATAACGTTATACGTTAAAACGTTGTACTACATAACGCTATACGTAATAACGTAATACTATATAACGTTATACGTAATAACGTAATACTATATAACGTTAAACGTTATAACGTAATACTATATAACGTTATAACGTTATAACGTAATACTATGTAACGTTATACGTTATAACGTAATACTATATAACGTTATACGCTAAAACGTAATACTATATAACGTTATACGTTATAACGCAATACTATATAGCGTTATACGTTATAACGTAATACTATGTAACGTTATACGTTATAACGTAATACTATATAACGTTATACGTTATAACGTTATACTATGTAACGTTATACGTAAAAACGTTGTACTACATAACGTTATACGTAATAACGTAATACTATATAACGTTATACGTTATAACGTAATACTATATAACGTTATACGTTATAACGTAATACTATATAGCGTTATACGTTATAACGTAATACTATGTAACGTAATACTATATAACGTTATACGTTATAACGTAATACTATATAACGTTATACGTTATAACGCAATTCTATATAACGTCATACGTTATAGCGTGATACTACATACCGTTATACGTTATAACCTGATAGTATATAACGTTATACGTTATATCGCGTTATAACGTGATACCATATAACGTTATACGTTATAACGTAATACTATATAATGTTATACGTTATAACGTAGAACTGTATAAAGCTAAGCTTTATATCGCAATACTATATAACGTTATACGTTATAACGTAATACTATGTAGCGTTATACGTTATAACGTGATACTGTATAACGTTATACGTTATAACGTGATACTACATAACGTTATACGTCAGAACGCGATACTATATAACGTTATACGTTATAACGTAATACTATGTAACATTATACGTTATAACGTAATACTATATAACGTTATACGTTATAACGTATTACTATATAACGTTATACGTTATAACGTAATACTATCTAACGTTATACGTTATAACGTAATACTATATAACGTTATACGTTATAACGTAATACTATATAACGTCATACGTTATAGCGTGATACTACATACCGTTATACGTTATAACCTGATAGTGTATAACGTTATACGTTATATCGCGTTATAACGTGATACCATATAACGTTATACGTTATAACGTAATACTATATAACGTTATACGTTATAACGTAGAACTGTATAAAGCTAAGCTTTATATCGCAATACAATATAACGTTATACGTTATAACGTAATACTATGTAGCGTTATACGTTATAACGTGATACTGTATAACGTTATACGTTATAACGTGATACTACATAACTTTATACGTTAAAAAGTAATACTATGTAACGTTATACGTTATAACGTAATACTATGTAATGTCATACGTTATAACGTAATACTATATAACGTTATACGTTATAACGTAATACTATATAACGTTATACGTTATAACGTTATACTATGTAACGTTATACGTAAAAACGTTGTACTACATAACGTTATACGTAATAACGTAATACTATATAACGTTATACGTTATAACGTAAGGCTATAAAACATAATACGTTATAACGTGATACTATATAACGTTACACGTTATAACGTAATACTATATAACGTTATACGTTATAACGTAATACTATATAACGTTATACGTTATAACGTAATACTATATAACGTTATATGTTATAACGTAATACTATATAACGTTATACGTTATAACGTGATACTATATAACGTTATACGTTATAACGTAATACTATATAACGTTATACGTTATAACGTTATACTATGTAACGTTATACGTAAAAACGTTGTACTACATAACGTAATACGTTATAGCGTGATACTACATAACGTTATACGTTATAACGTGATAGTTTATAGCGTTATACGCTATAACGTAATACTATATAACGTTATACGTTATAACGTGATACTATATAACGTAATACGTTATAGCGTGATACTACATAACGTTATACGTTATAACGTGATAGTATATAGCGTTATACGCTATAACATAATACTATATAACGTAATACGTTATAGCGTGATACTACATACCGTTATACGTTATAACCTGATAGTATATAACGTTATACGTTATATCGCGTTATAACGTGATACTACATAACGTTATACGTCAGAACGCGATACTATATAACGTTATACGTTATAACGTAATACTATATAACGTAATTCGTTATAGCGTGATACTACATAACGTTATACGTTATAACGTAATACTAAACAACGTAATACGTTATAACGTGATACTACATAACGTTATACGTTATAACTTGATACTGTATAACGTTATACGTAATAACGTGATACTATATAACGTTACACGTTATAACGTAATACTATATAACGTTATACGTTATAACGTTATACTTCATAACTTTATACGTTATAACGTAATACTATATAACGTTAAACGTTATAACGTAATACTATATAACGTTACACGTTATAACGTAATTCTTTATAACGTGATACGTTATAACGTTATACTTCATAACGTTATACGTTATAACGTGTACTATATAACGTAATACGTTAAAACGTTGTACTACATAACGTTATACGTAATAACGTACTACTATATAACGTTATACGTTATAACGTAATACTATATAACTTTATACGTTATAACGTAATACTATATAACGTTATAACGTTATAACGTAATACATTATAGCGTGATACTACATAACGTTATACGTTATAACGTAATACTATATAACGTTAAACGTTATAACGTAATACTATATAACGTTACACGTTGTAACGTAATACTATATAACGTTATACGGTATAACGTAATACTCTATAACGTTATACGTTAAAACGTTATACGTTATAACGTAATACTATATAACGTTACACGTTGTAACGTAATACTATATAACGTTATACGTTATAACGTAATACTATGTAATGTCATACGTTATAACGTAATACTATATAACGTTATACGTTATAACGTAATACTATATAGCGTTATACGTTATAACGTAATACTATGTAATGTCATACGTTATAACGTAATACTATATGACGTTATACGTTATAACGTAATACTATATAACGTTATACGTTATAACGTTATACTATGTAACGTTATACGTAAAAACGTTGTACTATATAACATTATACGTTATAACGTAATACTATATAACGTTATACGTTATAACGTAATACTATATAACGTTATACGTTATAACGTAATACTATATAACTTTATACGTTATAACGTAATACTATATAACGTTATAAAGTTATAACGTTATACGTTATAACGTGATACTGTATAACATTATACGTTATAACGGCATACTATATAACGTAATACGTTATAGCGTGATACTACATACCGTTATACGTTATAACCTGATAGTATATAACGTTATACGTTCTTTCGCGTTATAACGTGATACTATATAACGTTATACGTTATAACGTAATACTATATAACGTTATACGTTATAACGTAATACTATATAACGGTAAACGTTATAACGTAATACTATATAACGTTATACGTTAAAACGTAATACTATATAACGTTATACGTTATAACGTAATACTATATAGCGTTATACGTTATAACGTAATACTATGTAATGTCATACGTTATAACGTAATACTATATGACGTTATACGTTATAACGTAATACTATATAACGTTATACGTTATAACGTTATACTATGTAACGTTATACGTAAAAACGTTGTACTATATAACATTATACGTTATAACGTAATACTATATAACGTTATACGTTATAACGTAATACTATATAACGTTATACGTTATAACGTAATACTATATTTCGTTATACGTTATAACGTAATACTATATAACGTTATACGTTATATCGCGTTATAACGTGATACTACATAACGTTATACGTCAGAACGCGATACTATATAACGTTATACGTTATAACGTAATACTATATAACGTTATACGTTATAACGTAATACTATATAACGTTATATGTTATAACGTAATACTATATAACGTTATACGTTATAACGTGATACTATATAACGTTATACGTTATAACGTAATACTATATAACGTTATACGTTATAACGTTATACTATGTAACGTTATACGTAAAAACGTTGTACTACATAACGTAATACGTTATAGCGTGATACTACATAACGTTATACGTTATAACGTGATAGTTTATAGCGTTATACGCTATAACGTAATACTATATAACGTTATACGTTATAACGTGATACTATATAACGTAATACGTTATAGCGTGATACTACATAACGTTATACGTTATAACGTGATAGTATATAGCGTTATACGCTATAACATAATACTATATAACGTAATACGTTATAGCGTGATACTACATACCGTTATACGTTATAACCTGATAGTATATAACGTTATACGTTATATCGCGTTATAACGTGATACTACATAACGTTATACGTCAGAACGCGATACTATATAACGTTATACGTTATAACGTAATACTATATAACGTAATTCGTTATAGCGTGATACTACATAACGTTATACGTTATAACGTAATACTAAACAACGTAATACGTTATAACGTGATACTACATAACGTTATACGTTATAACTTGATACTGTATAACGTTATACGTAATAACGTGATACTATATAACGTTACACGTTATAACGTAATACTATATAACGTTATACGTTATAACGTTATACTTCATAACTTTATACGTTATAACGTAATACTATATAACGTTAAACGTTATAACGTAATACTATATAACGTTACACGTTATAACGTAATTCTTTATAACGTGATACGTTATAACGTTATACTTCATAACGTTATACGTTATAACGTGTACTATATAACGTAATACGTTAAAACGTTGTACTACATAACGTTATACGTAATAACGTACTACTATATAACGTTATACGTTATAACGTAATACTATATAACTTTATACGTTATAACGTAATACTATATAACGTTATAACGTTATAACGTAATACATTATAGCGTGATACTACATAACGTTATACGTTATAACGTAATACTATATAACGTTAAACGTTATAACGTAATACTATATAACGTTACACGTTGTAACGTAATACTATATAACGTTATACGGTATAACGTAATACTCTATAACGTTATACGTTAAAACGTTATACGTTATAACGTAATACTATATAACGTTACACGTTGTAACGTAATACTATATAACGTTATACGTTATAACGTAATACTATGTAATGTCATACGTTATAACGTAATACTATATAACGTTATACGTTATAACGTAATACTATATAGCGTTATACGTTATAACGTAATACTATGTAATGTCATACGTTATAACGTAATACTATATGACGTTATACGTTATAACGTAATACTATATAACGTTATACGTTATAACGTTATACTATGTAACGTTATACGTAAAAACGTTGTACTATATAACATTATACGTTATAACGTAATACTATATAACGTTATACGTTATAACGTAATACTATATAACGTTATACGTTATAACGTAATACTATATAACTTTATACGTTATAACGTAATACTATATAACGTTATAAAGTTATAACGTTATACGTTATAACGTGATACTGTATAACATTATACGTTATAACGGCATACTATATAACGTAATACGTTATAGCGTGATACTACATACCGTTATACGTTATAACCTGATAGTATATAACGTTATACGTTCTTTCGCGTTATAACGTGATACTATATAACGTTATACGTTATAACGTAATACTATATAACGTTATACGTTATAACGTAATACTATATAACGGTAAACGTTATAACGTAATACTATATAACGTTATACGTTAAAACGTAATACTATATAACGTTATACGTTATAACGTAATACTATATAGCGTTATACGTTATAACGTAATACTATGTGATGTCATACGTTATAACGTAATACTATATGACGTTATACGTTATAACGTAATACTATATAACGTTATACGTTATAACGTTATACTATGTAACGTTATACGTAAAAACGTTGTACTATATAACATTATACGTTATAACGTAATACTATATAACGTTATACGTTATAACGTAATACTATATAACGTTATACGTTATAACGTAATACTATATTTCGTTATACGTTATAACGTAATACTATATAACGTTATACGTTATAACGTAATACTATATAACGTTATACGTTATAACGTAATACTATATAACGTTATACGTTATAACGTAATACTATATAACGTTATACGTTATAACGTTATACTATGTAACGTTATACGTAAAAACGTTGTACTACATAACGTAATACGTTATAGCGTGATA
The DNA here is from genome assembly GCA_963556215.1 of Bombus vestalis. Lineage (NCBI taxonomy): Eukaryota > Metazoa > Arthropoda > Insecta > Hymenoptera > Apidae > Bombus > Bombus vestalis. The sequence continues at coordinate 3,448,133 of OY744595.1, forward strand.
CTACATAACGTTATACGTTATAACGTGATAGTTTATAGCGTTATACGCTATAACATAATACTATATAACGTTATACGTTATAACGTGATACTATATAACGTAATACGTTATAGCGTGATACTACATAACGTTATACGTTATAACGTGATAGTATATAGCGTTATACGCTATAACATAATACTATATAACGTAATACGTTATAGCGTGATACTACATACCGTTATACGTTATAACCTGATAGTATATAACGTTATACGTTATATCGCGTTATAACGTGATACTACATAACGTTATACGTCAGAACGCGATACTATATAACGTTATACGTTATAACGTAATACTATATAACGTAATACGTTATAGCGTGATACTACATAACGTTATACGTTATAACGTAATACTAAACAACGTAATACGTTATAACGTGATACTACATAACGTTATACGTTATAACTTGATACTGTATAACGTTATACGTAATAACGTGATACTATGTAACGTTACACGTTATAACGTAATACTATATAACGTTATACGTTATAACGTTATACTTCATAACGTTATACGTTATAACGTAATACTATATATCGTTAAACGTTATAACGTAATACTATATAACGTTACACGTTATAACGTAATTCTTTATAACGTGATACGTTATAACGTTATACTTCATAACGTTATACGTTATAACGTGTACTATATAACGTAATACGTTAAAACGTTGTACTACATAACGTTATACGTAATAACGTACTACTATATAACGTTATACGTTATAACGTAATACTATGTAACGTTATACGTTATAACGTAATACTATATCACGTTATACGTTATAACGTAATACTATATAACGTTATACGTTATAACGTAATACTACATAACGTAATACGTTATAGCGTGATACTACATAACGTTATACGTTATAACGTGATACTGTATAACATTATACGTTATAACGTGATACTATATAACGTTATACGTTATAACGTAATACTATATAACGTTATACGTTATAACGTAATACTATGTGACGTTATACGTTATAACGTAATACTATATAACGTTATACGTTATAACGTAATACTATGTAACGTTATACGTTATAACGTAATACTATATAACGTTATACGTTATAACGTAATACTATATAGCGTTATACGTTATAACGTAATACTATGTAACGTTATACGTTATAACGTAATACTATATAACGTTATACGTTATAACGTAATACTATATAACGTTATACGTTATAACGTAATACTATATAAAGTAATACGTTATAGCGTGATATTACATAACGTTATACATTATAACGTTATACTTCATAACGTTATACGTTATAACGTGTACTATATAACGTAATACGTTAAAACGTTGTACTACATAACGTTATACGTAATAACGTAATACTATATAACGTTACACGTTGTAACGTAATACTATATAACGTTATACGTTATAACGTGATAGTATATAGCGTTATACGCTATAACATAATACTATATAACGTAATACGTTAAAACGTTGTACTACATAACGTTATACGTAATAACGTAATACTATATAACGTTATACGTAATAACGTAATACTACATAACGTTATACGTTATAACGTAATACTATATAACGTTAAACGTTATAACGTAATACTATATAACGTTATACGTTATAACATAATACTATATAACGTTATACGTTATAACGTGATACTATATAACGTAATACGTTATAGCGTGTTACTACGTAACGTTATACGTTATAACGTGAGAGTATATAGCGTTATACGCTATAACATAATACTATATAACGTTATACGTTATAACGTGATACTATATAACGTAATACGTTATAGCGTGATACAACATAATGTTATACGTTATAACGTGATAGTATATAGCGTTATACGCTATAACATAATACTATATAACGTAATACGTTAAAACGTTGTACTACATAACGTTATACGTAATAACGTAATACTATATAACGTTATACGTAATAACGTAATACTATATAACGTTACACGTTGTAACGTAATACTATATAACGTTATACGTTATAACGTAATACTATATAACGTAATACGTTATAGCGTGATACTACATAACGTTATACGGTATAACGTAATACTATATAATGTTATACGTTAAAACGTTGTACTACATAACGTTATACGTAATAACGTAATGCTATATAACGTTATACGTTATAACGTAATACTACATAACGTTACACGTTGTAACGTAATACTATATAACGTTATACGTTATAACGTAATACTATATAACGTAATACGTTATAGCGTGATACTACATAACGTTATACGTTATAACGTAATACTATATAACGTTATACGTTATAACGTAATACTATATAGCGTTATACGTTATAACGTAATACTATATAACGTTAAACGTTATAACGTAATACTATATAACGTTATACGTTATAACGTAATACTATATAAAGTAATACGTTATAGCGTGATATTACATAACGTTATACGTTATAACGCGATACTGTATAACATTATACGTTATAACGGCATACTATATAACGTTATACGTTATAACGTAGTACTAAATAACGTTATACGTTATAACGTAATACTATATAACGTAATACGTTATAGCGTGATACTACATACCGTTATACGTTATAACCTGATAGTATATAACGTTATACGTTCTTTCGCGTTATAACGTGATACTATATAACGTTATACGTTATAACGTAATACTATATAACGTTATACGTTATAACGTAATACTATGTAACGTTATACGTTATAACGTAATACTATATAACGTTATACGTTATAACGTAATACTATATAGCGTTATACGTTATAACGTAATACTATATAACGTTAAACGTTATAACGTAATACTATATAACGTTATACGTTATAACGTAATACTATATAACGTTATACGTTATAACGTAATACTATATAGCGTTATACGTTATAACGTAATACTATGTAATGTCATACGTTATAACGTAATACTATATAACGTTATACGTTATAACGTGATACTATATAACGTTATACGTTATAACGTAATACTATGTAACGTTATACGTTATAACGTAATACTATATAACGTTATACGTTATAACGTAATACTATGTAACGTTATACGTTATAACGTAATACTGTATAACGTTATACGTTATAACGTAATACTATATAGCGTTATACGTTATAACGTAATACTATGTAACGTTATACGTTATAACGTAATACTATATAACGATATACGTTATAACGTAATACTATATAACGTTATACGCTATAACATAATACTATATAACGTTATACGTTATAACGTGATACTATATAACGTAATACGTTATAGCGTGATACTACGTAACGTTATACGTTATAACGTGAGAGTATATAGCGTTATACGCTATAACATAATACTATATAACGTTATACGTTATAGCGTGATACTACATACCGTTATACGTTATAACCTGATAGTATATAACGTTATACGTTATATCGCGTTATAACGCGATACTACATAACGTTATACGTCAGAACGCGATACTATATAACGTTATACGTTATAACGTAATACTATATAACGTTATACGTTATAACGTAGAACTATATATCGTTATACGTTATAACGTAATACTATATAACGTTATACGTTATAACGTAATACTATATAACGTTATACGTTATAACGTAGAACTATATATCGTTATACGTTATAACGTAGAACTATATAATGTTAAGATTTACATCGCATACTATATAACGTTATTCGTTATAACGTAATACTATATAACGTTATACGTTATAACGTAGAACTATATATCGTTATACGTTATAACGTAGAACTATATAACGTTATACGTTATAACGTAATACTATATAACGTTATACGTTATAACGTAGAACTATATATCGTTATACGTTATAACGTAGAACTATATAATGTTAAGATTTACATCGCATACTATATAACGTTATTCGTTATAACGTAATACTATATAACGTTATACGTTATAACGTAGAACTATATATCGTTATACGTTATAACGTAGAACTATATAACGTTATACGTTATAACGTAATACTATATAACGTTATACGTAATAACGTAATACTATATAACGTTATACGTTATAACGTAATACTATATAACTTTATACGTTATAACGTAATACTATATAACGTTATACGTTATAACGTGAGAGTATATAGCGTTATACGCTATAACATAATACTATATAACGTTATACGTTATAACGTGATACTATATAACGTAATACGTTATAGCGTGATACAACATAACGTTATACGTTATAACGTGATAGTATATAGCGTTATACGCTATAACATAATACTATATAACGTAATACGTTAAAACGTTGTACTACATAACGTTATACGTAATAACGTAATACTATATAACGTTATACGTAATAACGTAATACTATATAACGTTACACGTTGTAACGTAATACTATATAACGTTATACGTTATAACGTAATACTATATAACGTAATACGTTATAGCGTGATACTACATAACGTTATACGGTATAACGTAATACTATATAATGTTATACGTTAAAACGTTGTACTACATAACGTTATACGTAATAACGTAATGCTATATAACGTTATACGTTATAATGTAATACTACATAACGTTACACGTTGTAACGTAATACTATATAACGTTATACGTTATAACGTAATACTATATAACGTAATACGTTATAGCGTGATACTACATAACGTTATACGTTATAACGTAATACTATATAACGTTAAACGTTATAACGTAATACTATATAACGTTATACGTTATAACGTAATACTATATAAAGTAATACGTTATAGCGTGATATTACATAACGTTATACGTTATAACGCGATACTGTATAACATTATACGTTATAACGGCATACTATATAACGTTATACGTTATAACGTAGTACTAAATAACGTTATACGTTATAACGTAATACTATATAACGTAATACGTTATAGCGTGATACTACATACCGTTATACGTTATAACCTGATAGTATATAACGTTATACGTTCTTTCGCGTTATAACGTGATACTATATAACGTTATACGTTATAACGTAATACTATATAACGTTATACGTTATAACGTAATACTATGTAACGTTATACGTTATAACGTAATACTATATAACGTTATACGTTATAACGTAATACTATATAGCGTTATACGTTATAACGTAATACTATATAACGTTAAACGTTATAACGTAATACTATATAACGTTATACGTTATAACGTAATACTATATAACGTTATACGTTATAACGTAATACTATATAGCGTTATACGTTATAACGTAATACTATGTAATGTCATACGTTATAACGTAATACTATATAACGTTATACGTTATAACGTAATACTATGTAACGTTATACGTTATAACGTAATACTATATAACGTTATACGTTATAACGTAATACTATGTAACGTTATACGTTATAACGTAATACTGTATAACGTTATACGTTATAACGTAATACTATATAGCGTTATACGTTATAACGTAATACTATGTAACGTTATACGTTATAACGTAATACTATATAACGATATACGTTATAACGTAATACTATATAACGTTATACGCTATAACATAATACTATATAACGTTATACGTTATAACGTGATACTATATAACGTAATACGTTATAGCGTGATACTACGTAACGTTATACGTTATAACGTGAGAGTATATAGCGTTATACGCTATAACATAATACTATATAACGTTATACGTTATAGCGTGATACTACATACCGTTATACGTTATAACCTGATAGTATATAACGTTATACGTTATATCGCGTTATAACGCGATACTACATAACGTTATACGTCAGAACGCGATACTATATAACGTTATACGTTATAACGTAATACTATATAACGTTATACGTTATAACGTAGAACTATATATCGTTATACGTTATAACGTAATACTATATAACGTTATACGTTATAACGTAGAACTATATATCGTTATACGTTATAACGTAGAACTATATAATGTTAAGATTTACATCGCATACTATATAACGTTATTCGTTATAACGTAATACTATATAACGTTATACGTTATAACGTAGAACTATATATCGTTATACGTTATAACGTAGAACTATATAACGTTATACGTTATAACGTAATACTATATAACGTTATACGTTATAACGTAATACTATATAACGTTATACGTTATAACGTAATACTATATAACTTTATACGTTATAACGTAATACTATATAACGTTATAAAGTTATAACGTTATACGTTATAACGTGATACTGTATAACATTATACGTTATAACGGCATACTATATAACGTAATACGTTATAGCGTGATACTACATACCGTTATACGTTATAACCTGATAGTATATAACGTTATACGTTCTTTCGCGTTATAACGTGATACTATATAACGTTATACGTTATAACGTAATACTATATAACGTTATACGTTATAACGTAATACTATATAACGTTAAACGTTATAACGTAATACTATATAACGTTATACGTTAAAACGTAATACTATATAACGTTATACGTTATAACGTAATACTATATAGCGTTATACGTTATAACGTAATACTATGTAATGTCATACGTTATAACGTAATACTATATGACGTTATACGTTATAACGTAATACTATATAACGTTATACGTTATAACGTTATACTATGTAACGTTATACGTAAAAACGTTGTACTATATAACATTATACGTTATAACGTAATACTATATAACGTTATACGTTATAACGTAATACTATATAACGTTATACGTTATAACGTAATACTATATAACGTTATACGTTATAACGTAATACTATATAACGTTAAACGTTATAACGTAATACTATATAACGTTATACGTTATAACGTTATACTATGTAACGTTATACGTAAAAACGTTGTACTACATAACGTAATACGTTATAGCGTGATACTACATAACGTTATACGTTATAACGTGATAGTTTATAGCGCTATACGCTATAACATAATACTATATAACGTTATACGTTATAACGTGATACTATATAACGTAATACGTTATAGCGTGTTACTACGTAACGTTATACGTTATAACGTGAGAGTATATAGCGTTATGCGCTATAACATAATACTATATAACGTTATACGTTATAACGTGATACTATATAAGGTAATACGTTATAGCGTGATACTACATAACGTTATACGTTATAACGTGATAGTATATAGCGTTATACGCTATAACATAATACTATATAACGTAATACGTTATAGCGTGATACTACATACCGTTATACGTTATAACCTGATAGTATATAACGTTATACGTTATATCGCGTTATAACGTGATACTACATAACGTTATACGTCAGAACGCGATACTATATAACGTTATACGTTATAACGTAATACTATATAACGTAATACGTTATAGCGTGATACTACATAACGTTATACGTTATAACGTAATACTAAACAACGTAATACGTTATAACGTGATACTACATAACGTTATACGTTATAACTTGATACTGTATAACGTTATACGTAATAACGTGATACTATGTAACGTTACACGTTATAACGTAATACTATATAACGTTATACGTTATAACGTTATACTTCATAACGTTATACGTTATAACGTAATACTATATAACGTTAAACGTTATAACGTAATACTATATGACGTTACACGTTATAACGTAATTCTTTATAACGTGATACGTTATAACGTTATACTTCATAACGTTATACGTTATAACGTGTACTATATAACGTAATACGTTAAAACGTTGTACTACATAACGTTATACGTAATAACGTACTACTATATAACGTTATACGTTATAACGTAATACTATGTAACGTTATACGTTATAACGTAATACTATATCACGTTATACGTTATAACGTAATACTATATAACGTTATACGTTATAACGTAATACTACATAACGTAATACGTTATAGCGTGATACTACATAACGTTATACGTTATAACGTGATACTGTATAACATTATACGTTATAACGTGATACTATATAACGTTATACGTTATAACGTAATACTATATAACGTTATACGTTATAACGTAATACTATGTGACGTTATACGTTATAACGTAATACTATATAACGTTATACGTTATAACGTAATACTATGTAACGTTATACGTTATAACGTAATACTATATAACGTTATACGTTATAACGTAATACTATATAGCGTTATACGTTATAACGTAATACTATGTAACGTTATACGTTATAACGTAATACTATATAACGTTATACGTTATAACGTAATACTATATAAAGTAATACGTTATAGCGTGATATTACATAACGTTATACATTATAACGTTATACTTCATAACGTTATACGTTATAACGTGTACTATATAACGTAATACGTTAAAACGTTGTACTACATAACGTTATACGTAATAACGTAATACTATATAACGTTTCACGTTGTAACGTAATACTATATAACGTTACACGTTATAACGTAATACTATATAACGTAATACGTTATAGCGTTATACTATATAACGTTACACGTAATAACGTGATACTATATAACGTAATACGTTAAAGCGTGATACTACATAACGTTACACGTAATAACGTGATACTATATATCGTTATACGTTATAACGTAATACTATATAACGTTATACGTTATAACGCGATACTATATAACGTTATATGTTATAACGCGATACTATATAACCTAATACGTTAAAGCGTGATACTACATAACGTTACACGTAATAACGTGATACTATATAACGTTATACGTTATAACGTAATACTATATAACGTTACACGTTATAACGTAATACTATATAACGTTATACGTTATATCGTCATACTGTATAACGTAAGGCTATAAAACATAATACGTTATAACGTGATACTATATAACGTTACACGTTATAACGTAATACTATATAACGTAATACGTTATAGCGTTATACTATATAACGTTACACGTAATAACGTGATACTATATAACGTTATACGTTATAACGTAATACTATATAACGTTATACGTTATAACGCGATACTATATAACGTTATATGTTATAACGTGATACTATATAACGTTATACGTTATAGCGTGATACTACATAACGTTATATGTTACAACGTGATACTATATAACGTTATACGTTATAACGTAATACTATATAACGTAATACGTTATAGCGTTATACTATATAACGTTACACGTAATATCGTGATACTATATAACGTAATACGTTAAAGCGTGATACTACATAACGTTACACGTAATAACGTGATACTATATAACGTTATACGTTATAACGTAATACTATATAACGTTACACGTTATAACGTAATACTATATAACGTTATATGTTATAACGCGATACTATATAACCTAATACGTTAAAGCGTGATACTACATAACGTTACACGTAATAACGTGATACTATATAACGTTATACGTTATAACGTAATACTATATAACGTTACACGTTATAACGTAATACTATATAACGTTATACGTTATATCGTCATACTGTATAACGTAAGGCTATAAAACATAATACGTTATAACGTGATACTATATAACGTTACACGTTATAACGTAATACTATATAACGTAATACGTTATAGCGTTATACTATATAACGTTACACGTAATAACGTGATACTATATAACGTAATACGTTAAAGCGTGATACTACATAACGTTACACGTAATAACGTGATACTATATATCGTTATACGTTATAACGTAATACTATATAACGTTATACGTTATAACGCGATACTATATAACGTTATATGTTATAACGCGATACTATATAACCTAATACGTTAAAGCGTGATACTACATAACGTTACACGTAATAACGTGATACTATATAACGTTATACGTTATAACGTAATACTATATAACGTTACACGTTATAACGTAATACTATATAACGTTATACGTTATATCGTCATACTGTATAACGTAAGGCTATAAAACATAATACGTTATAACGTGATACTATATAACGTTACACGTTATAACGTAATACTATATAACGTAATACGTTATAGCGTTATACTATATAACGTTACACGTAATAACGTGATACTATATAACGTTATACGTTATAACGTAATACTATATAACGTTATACGTTATAACGCGATACTATATAACGTTATATGTTATAACGTGATACTATATAACGTTATACGTTATAGCGTGATACTACATAACGTTATATGTTACAACGTGATACTATATAACGTTATACGTTATAACGTAATACTATATAACGTAATACGTTATAGCGTTATACTATATAACGTTACACGTAATATCGTGATACTATATAACGTAATACGTTAAAGCGTGATACTACATAACGTTACACGTAATAACGTGATACTATATATCGTTATACGTTATAACGTAATACTATATAACGTTATACGTTATAACGCGATACTATATAACGTTATATGTTATAACGCGATACTATATAACCTAATACGTTAAAGCGTGATACTACATAACGTTACACGTAATAACGTGATACTATATAACGTTATACGTTATAACGTAATACTATATAACGTTACACGTTATAACGTAATACTATATAACGTTATACGTTATATCGTCATACTGTATAACGTAAGACTATAAAACATAATACGTTATAACGTGATACTATATAACGTTACACGTTATAACGTAATACTATATAACGTAATACGTTATAGCGTTATACTATATAACGTTACACGTAATAACGTGATACTATATAACGTTATACGTTATAACGTAATACTATATAACGTTATACGTTATAACGCGATACTATATAACGTTATACGTTATAACGTGATACTATATAACGTTATACGTTATAACGTAATACTATATAACGTTATACGTTATAACGTAATACTATATAGCGTTATACGTTATAACGTAATACTATGTAACGTTATACGTTATAACGTAATACTATATAACGTTACACGTTATAACGTAATACTATATAACGTTACACGTTATAACGTAATACTATATAACGTTATACGTTATATCGTCATACTGTATAACGTAAGGCTATAAAACATAATACGTTATAACGTGATACTATATAACGTTACACGTTATAACGTAATACTATATAACGTAATACGTTATAGCGTTATACTATATAACGTTACACGTAATAACGTGATACTATATAACGTAATACGTTAAAGCGTGATACTACATAACGTTACACGTAATAACGTGATACTATATATCGTTATACGTTATAACGTAATACTATATAACGTTATACGTTATAACGCGATACTATATAACGTTATATGTTATAACGCGATACTATATAACCTAATACGTTAAAGCGTGATACTACATAACGTTACACGTAATAACGTGATACTATATAACGTTATACGTTATAACGTAATACTATATAACGTTACACGTTATAACGTAATACTATATAACGTTATACGTTATATCGTCATACTGTATAACGTAAGGCTCTAAAACATAATACATTATAACGTGATACTATATAACGTTACACGTTATAACGTAATACTATATAACGTAATACGTTATAGCGTTATACTATATAACGTTACACGTAATAACGTGATACTATATAACGTTATACGTTATAACGTAATACTATATAACGTTATACGTTATAACGCGATACTATATAACGTTATATGTTATAACGTGATACTATATAACGTTATACGTTATAGCGTGATACTACATAACGTTATATGTTACAACGTGATACTATATAACGTTATACGTTATAACGTGATGCTATATAACGTTATACGTTATAACGTATTACTATATAACGTTATACATTATAACGTAATACTATATAACGTAATACATTAAAGCGTGATACTACATAACGTTATACGTTATAACGTCATACTATATAACGTTATACGTTATAACGTGATGCTATATCGTTATACGTTATAACGTAATACTATATAACGTTATACGTTATAACGCGATACTATATAACGTTATATGTTATAACGTGATACTATATAATGTTATACGTTATAGCGTGATACTACATAACGTTATATGTTACAACGTAATACTATATAACGTTATACGTTATAACGCTATACTATATAACGTTATATGTTATAACGTAATACTATATAACGTAATGCTATATAACATAATACGTTATAACGTGATACTATATAACGTTACACGTTATAACGTAATACTATATAACGTAATACGTTAAAGCGTGATACTACATAACGTTACACGTAATAACGTGATACTATATATCGTTATACGTTATAACGTAATACTATATAACGTTATACGTTATAACGCGATACTATATAACGTTATACGTTATAACGTAATACTATATAACGTTATACGTTATAACGTAATACTATATAGCGTTATACGCTATAACGTAATACTATGTAACGTTATACGTTATAACGTAATACTATATAACGTTACACGTTATAACGTAATACTATAAAACGTTACACGTTATAACGTAATACTATATAACGTTATACGTTATATCGTCATACTGTATAACGTAAGGCTATAAAACATAATACGTTATAACGTGATACTATATAACGTTACACGTTATAACGTAATACTATATAACGTAATACGTTATAGCGTTATACTATATAACGTTACACGTAATAACGTGATACTATATAACGTAATACGTTAAAGCGTGATACTACATAACGTTACACGTAATAACGTGATACTATATATCGTTATACGTTATAACGTAATACTATATAACGTAATACGTTATAGCGTTATACTATATAACGTTACACGTAATAACGTGATACTATATAACGTTATACGTTATAACGTAATACTATATAACGTTATACGTTATAGCGTGATACTACATAACGTTATATGTTACAACGTGATACTATATAACGTTATACGTTATAGCGTGATACTACATAACGTTACACGTAATAACGTGATACTATATATCGTTATACGTTATAACGTAATACTATATAACGTAATACGTTATAGCGTTATACTATATAACGTTACACGTAATAACGTGATACTATATAACGTTATACGTTATAACGTAATACTATATAACGTTATACGTTATAACGCGATACTATATAACGTTATATGTTATAACGTGATACTATATAACGTTATACGTTATAGCGTGATACTACATAACGTTATATGTTACAACGTGATACTATATAACGTTATACGTTATAACGTAATACTATATAACGTTATACGTTATAACGCGATACTATATAACGTTATATGTTATAACGTGATACTATATAACGTTATACGTTATAGCGTGATACTACATAACGTTATATGTTACAACGTGATACTATATAATGTTATACGTTATAGCGTGATACTACATAACGTTATATGTTACAACGTAATACTATATAACGTTATACGTTATAACGCTATACTATATAACGTTATATGTTATAACGTAATACTATATAACGTAATGCTATATAACATAATACGTTATAACGTGATACTATACAACGTTACACGTTATAACGTAATACTATATAACGTTACACGTTATAACGTAATACTATATAACGTTATACGTTATATCGTCATACTGTATAACGTAAGGCAATAAAACATAATACGTTATAACGTGATACTATATAACGTTACACGTTATAACGTAATACTATATAACGTAATACGTTATAGCGTTATACTATATAACGTTACACGTAATAACGTGATACTATATAACGTAATACGTTAAAGCGTGATACTACATAACGTTACACGTAATAACGTGATACTATATATCGTTATACGTTATAACGTAATACTATATAACGTAATACGTTATAGCGTTATACTATATAACGTTACACGTAATAACGTGATACTATATAACGTTATACGTTATAACGTAATACTATATAACGTTATACGTTATAACGCGATACTATATAACGTTATATGTTATAACGTGATACTATATAACGTTATACGTTATAGCGTGATACTACATAACGTTATATGTTACAACGTGATACTATATAACGTTATACGTTATAACGTAATACTATATAACGTAATACGTTATAGCGTTATACTATATAACGTTACACGTAATAACGTGATACTATATAACGTAATACGTTAAAGCGTGATACTACATAACGTTACACGTAATAACGTGATACTATATATCGTTATACGTTATAACGTAATACTATATAACGTTATACGTTATAACGCGATACTATATAACGTTATATGTTATAACGCGATACTATATAACCTAATACGTTAAAGCGTGATACTACATAACGTTACACGTAATAACGTGATACTATATAACGTTATACGTTATAACGTAATACTATATAACGTTACACGTTATAACGTAATACTATATAACGTAATACGTTATAGCGTTATACTATATAACGTTACACGTAATAACGTGATACTATATAACGTAATACGTTAAAGCGTGATACTACATAACGTTACACGTAATAACGTGATACTATATATCGTTATACGTTATAACGTAATACTATATAACGTAATGCTATATAACATAATACGTTATAACGTGTTACTATATAACGTTACACGTTATAACGTAATACTATATAACGTAATACGTTAAAGCGTGATACTACATAACGTTACACGTAATAACGTGATACTATATATCGTTATACGTTATAACGTAATACTATATAACGTTATACGTTATAACGCGATACTATATAACGTTATATGCTATAACGCGATACTATATAACCTAATACGTTAAAGCGTGATACTACATAACGTTACACGTAATAACGTGATACTATATAACGTTATACGTTATAACGTAATACTATATAACGTTATACGTTATAACGCTATACTATATAACGTTATATGTTATAACGTAATAATATATAACGTAATGCTATATAACATAATACGTTATAACGTGATACTATATAACGTTACACGTTATAACGTAATACTATATAACGTAATACGTTAAAGCGTGATACTACATAACGTTACACGTAATAACGTGATACTATATATCGTTATACGTTATAACGTAATACTATATAACGTTATACGTTATAACGCGATACTATATAACGTTATATGTTATAACGTGATACTATATAATGTTATACGTTATAGCGTGATACTACATAACGTTATATGTTACAACGTAATACTATATAACGTTATACGTTATAACGCTATACTATATAACGTTATATGTTATAACGTAATACTATATAACGTAATGCTATATAACATAATACGTTATAACGTGATACTATATAACGTTACACGTTATAACGTAATACTATATAACGTAATACGTTAAAGCGTGATACTACATAACGTTACACGTAATAACGTGATACTATATATCGTTATACGTTATAACGTAATACTATATAACGTTATACGTTATAACGCGATACTATATAACGTTATATGCTATAACGCGATACTATATAACCTAATACGTTAAAGCGTGATACTACATAACGTTACACGTAATAACGTGATACTATATAACGTTATACGTTATAACGTAATACTATATAACGTTACACGTTATAACGTAATACTATATAACGTTATACGTTATAACGTCATACTGTATAACGTAAGGCTATAAAACATAATACGTTATAACGTGATACTATGTAACGTTACACGTTATAACGTAATACTATATAACGTAATACGTTATAGCGTTATACTATATAACGTTACACGTAATAACGTGATACTATATAACGTTATACGTTATAACGTAATACTATATAACGTTATAAGTTATAACGCGATACTATATAACGTTATATGTTATAACGTGATACTATATAACGTTATACGTTATAGCGTGATACTACATAACGTTATATGTTACAACGTGATACTATATAACGTTATACGTCATAACGTGATGCTATATAACGTTATACGTTATAACGTATTACTATATAACGTTATACATTATAACGTAATACTATATAACGTAATACATTAAAGCGTGATACTACATAACGTTATACGTTATAACGTCATACTATATAACGTTATACGTTATAACGTGATGCTATATCGTTATACGTTATAACGTAATACTATATAACGTTATACGTTATAACGCGATACTATATAACGTTATATGTTACAACGTGATACTATATAACGTTATACGTTATAGCGTGATACTACATAACGTTATATGTTACAACGTGATACTATATAACGTTATACGTTATAACGTGATGCTATATAACGTTACACGTTGTAACGTAATACTATATAACGTTATACATTATAACGTAGTACTATATAACGTAATACGTTAAAGCGTGATACTACATAACGTTACACGTAATAACGTGATACTATATAACGTTATACGTTATAACGTAATACTATATAACGTTATACGTTATAACGCTATACTATATAACGTTATATGTTATAACGTAATACTATATAACGTAATGCTATATAACATAATACGTTATAACATGTTACTATATAACCTAATACGTTAAAGCGTGATACTACATAACGTTACACGTAATAACGTGATACTATATAACGTTGTACGTTATAGCGTGATACTACATAACGTTATATGTTATAACGTGATACTATATAACGTAATACGTTATAGCGTTATACTATATAACGTTACACGTAATAACGTGATACTATATAACGTTATACGTTATAACGTAATACTATATAACGTTATACGTTATAACGCTATACTATATAACGTTATATGTTATAACGTAATAATATATAACGTAATGCTATATAACATAATACGTTATAACGTGATACTATATAACGTTACACGTTATAACGTAATACTATATAACGTAATACGTTAAAGCGTGATACTACATAACGTTACACGTAATAACGTGATACTATATATCGTTATACGTTATAACGTAATACTATATAACGTTATACGTTATAACGCGATACTATATAACGTTATATGTTATAACGTGATACTATATAATGTTATACGTTATAGCGTGATACTACATAACGTTATATGTTACAACGTAATACTATATAACGTTATACGTTATAACGCTATACTATATAACGTTATATGTTATAACGTAATACTATATAACGTAATGCTATATAACATAATACGTTATAACGTGATACTATATAACGTTACACGTTATAACGTAATACTATATAACGTAATACGTTAAAGCGTGATACTACATAACGTTACACGTAATAACGTGATACTATATATCGTTATACGTTATAACGTAATACTATATAACGTTATACGTTATAACGTAATACTATATAACGTTATACGTTATAACGTAGAACTATATAAAGTTAAGATTTATATCGCATACTATATAACGTTATACGTTATAACGTGTACTATATAACGTAATACGTTAAAACGTTGTACTACATAACGCTATACGTAATAACGTAATACTATATAACGTTAAACGTTATAACGTAATACTATATAACGTTATAACGTTATAACGTAATACTATATAACGTAATACATAATAGCGTGATACTACATAACGTTATACGTTATAACGTAATACTATATAACGTTATATGTTATAACGTAATACTATATAACGTAATACGTTATAGCGTGATACTACATACCGTTATACGTTATAGCCTGATAGTATATAACGTTATACGTTATATCGCGTTATAACGTGATACTAAATAACGTTATACGTTATAACGTAATACTATATAACGTTATGCATTATAACGTAATACTATATAACGTAATTCGTTATAGCGTGATACTACATAACGTTGTACGTTATAACGTGCTACTATATGATGTTACACGTTATATCGCAACACTATATAACATTATGCGTTATACTGATATAGTACATAAAATTAAACGTTATAACGTACTACTATATAACGTAATTCGTTGTAGCGTGATACTACATAACGTTGTACGTTAAAACGTGCTACTATATAACGTTACACGTTATATCGCAACACTATATAACATTATACGTTACACTGATATGGTACGGAAAATTAAACGTTATAACGTACTACTATATAACGTAATAGGTGATAGCGTGATACTACATAACGTTATACGTTACAACGTAATACTATGTAACGTTATACGTTATAACGTAATACTATATAACGTTACACGTTATAACGTTATACTATATAACGTTATACGTTATAACGTTATACTACATAACGTTATACGTCATAACGCGATACTATATAACGTAATACGTTATAGCGTGATACTACATAACGTTATACGTTATAACGTAATACTATACAACGTAATACGTTATAACGTGATTCTACATAACGTTATACGTTATAACGTGATACTGTATAACGTTATACGTAATAACGTGATACTATATAACGTTACACGTTATAACGTAATACTATATAACGTTATACGTTATAACGTTATACTTCATAACGTTATACGTTATAACGTAATACTATATAACGTTATGCATTATAACGTAATACTATATAACGTAATTCGTTATAGCGTGTGTACTACATAACGTTGTACGTTATAACGTGCTACTGTATTACGTTACACGTTATATCGCAACACTATATAACATTATGCGTTATACTGATATGGTACATAAAATTAAACGTTATAACGTACTACTATATAACGTACTACGTTATAGCGTGATACTACATACCGTTATACGTTATAACCTGATAGTATATAACGTTATACGTTATATCGCGTTATAACGTGATACTATATAACGTTATACGTTATAACGTAATACTATATAACGTTATACGTTATAACGTAGAACTATATAATGTTAAGATTTACATCGCATACTATATAACGTTATTCGTTATAACGTAATACTATATAACGTTATACGTTATAACGTAGAACTATATATCGTTATACGTTATAACGTAGAACTATATAATGTTAAGATTTATATCGCATACTATATAACGTTATTCGTTATAACGTAATACTATGTAACGTTATACGTTATAACGTAATACTATATAACGTTATACGTTATAACGTAATACTATATAACGTTATACGTTATAACGTAATACTATATAACGTTATACGTTATAGCGTAATACTATATAGCGTTATACGTTATAACGTAATACTATGTAACGTTATACGTTATAACGTAATACTATATAACGTTATACGTTATAACGTAATACTATATAACGTTATACGTTATAACGCGATACTATATAACGTTATATGTTATAACGTGATACTATATAATGTTATACGTTATAGCGTGATACTACATAACGTTATATGTTACAACGTAATACTATATAACGTTATACGTTATAACGCTATACTATATAACGTTATATGTTATAACGTAATACTATATAACGTAATGCTATATAACATAATACGTTATAACGTGATACTATATAACGTTACACGTTATAACGTAATACTATATAACGTAATACGTTAAAGCGTGATACTACATAACGTTACACGTAATAACGTGATACTATATATCGTTATACGTTATAACGTAATACTATATAACGTTATACGTTATAACGCGATACTATATAACGTTATACGTTATAACGTAATACTATATAACGTTATACGTTATAACGTAATACTATATAGCGTTATACGTTATAACGTAATACTATGTAACGTTATACGTTATAACGTAATACTATATAACGTTACACGTTATAACGTAATACTATATAACGTTACACGTTATAACGTAATACTATATAACGTTATACGTTATATCGTCATACTGTATAACGTAAGGCTATAAAACATAATACGTTATAACGTGATACTATATAACGTTACACGTTATAACGTAATACTATATAACGTAATACGTTATAGCGTTATACTATATAACGTTACACGTAATAACGTGATACTATATAACGTAATACGTTAAAGCGTGATACTACATAACGTTACACGTAATAACGTGATACTATATATCGTTATACGTTATAACGTAATACTATATAACGTTATACGTTATAACGCGATACTATATAACGTTATATGCTATAACGCGATACTATATAACCTAATACGTTAAAGCGTGATACTACATAACGTTACACGTAATAACGTGATACTATATAACGTTATACGTTATAACGTAATACTATATAACGTTACACGTTATAACGTAATACTATATAACGTTATACGTTATAACGTCATACTGTATAACGTAAGGCTATAAAACATAATACGTTATAACGTGATACTATGTAACGTTACACGTTATAACGTAATACTATATAACGTAATACGTTATAGCGTTATACTATATAACGTTACACGTAATAACGTGATACTATATAACGTTATACGTTATAACGTAATACTATATAACGTTATAAGTTATAACGCGATACTATATAACGTTATATGTTATAACGTGATACTATATAACGTTATACGTTATAGCGTGATACTACATAACGTTATATGTTACAACGTGATACTATATAACGTTATACGTCATAACGTGATGCTATATAACGTTATACGTTATAACGTATTACTATATAACGTTATACATTATAACGTAATACTATATAACGTAATACATTAAAGCGTGATACTACATAACGTTATACGTTATAACGTCATACTATATAACGTTATACGTTATAACGTGATGCTATATCGTTATACGTTATAACGTAATACTATATAACGTTATACGTTATAACGCGATACTATATAACGTTATATGTTACAACGTGATACTATATAACGTTATACGTTATAGCGTGATACTACATAACGTTATATGTTACAACGTGATACTATATAACGTTATACGTTATAACGTGATGCTATATAACGTTACACGTTGTAACGTAATACTATATAACGTTATACATTATAACGTAGTACTATATAACGTAATACGTTAAAGCGTGATACTACATAACGTTACACGTAATAACGTGATACTATATAACGTTATACGTTATAACGTAATACTATATAACGTTATACGTTATAACGCTATACTATATAACGTTATATGTTATAACGTAATACTATATAACGTAATGCTATATAACATAATACGTTATAACGTGATACTATATAACGTTACACGTTATAACGTAATACTATATAACGTAATACGTTAAAGCGTGATACTACATAACGTTACACGTAATAACGTGATACTATATATCGTTATACGTTATAACGTAATACTATATAACGTTATACGTTATAACGCTATACTATATAACGTTATATGTTATAACGTAATACTATATAACGTTACACGTAATAACGTGATACTATATAACGTTATACGTTATAACGTGATGCTATATAACGTTACACGTTGTAACGTAATACTATATAACGTTATACATTATAACGTAGTACTATATAACGTAATACGTTAAAGCGTGATACTACATAACGTTACACGTAATAACGTGATACTATATAACGTTATACGTTATAACGTAATACTATATAACGTTATACGTTATAACGCTATACTATATAACGTTATATGTTATAACGTAATACTATATAACGTAATGCTATATAACATAATACGTTATAACATGTTACTATATAACCTAATACGTTAAAGCGTGATACTACATAACGTTACACGTAATAACGTGATACTATATAACGTTGTACGTTATAGCGTGATACTACATAACGTTATATGTTATAACGTGATACTATATAACGTAATACGTTATAGCGTTATACTATATAACGTTACACGTAATAACGTGATACTATATAACGTTATACGTTATAACGTAATACTATATAACGTTATACGTTATAACGCTATACTATATAACGTTATATGTTATAACGTAATAATATATAACGTAATGCTATATAACATAATACGTTATAACGTGATACTATATAACGTTACACGTTATAACGTAATACTATATAACGTAATACGTTAAAGCGTGATACTACATAACGTTACACGTAATAACGTGATACTATATATCGTTATACGTTATAACGTAATACTATATAACGTTATACGTTATAACGCGATACTATATAACGTTATATGTTATAACGTGATACTATATAATGTTATACGTTATAGCGTGATACTACATAACGTTATATGTTACAACGTAATACTATATAACGTTATACGTTATAACGCTATACTATATAACGTTATATGTTATAACGTAATACTATATAACGTAATGCTATATAACATAATACGTTATAACGTGATACTATATAACGTTACACGTTATAACGTAATACTATATAACGTAATACGTTAAAGCGTGATACTACATAACGTTACACGTAATAACGTGATACTATATATCGTTATACGTTATAACGTAATACTATATAACGTTATACGTTATAACGTAATACTATATAACGTTATACGTTATAACGTAGAACTATATAAAGTTAAGATTTATATCGCATACTATATAACGTTATACGTTATAACGTGTACTATATAACGTAATATGTTATAACGTAATAATATATAACGTAATGCTATATAACATAATACGTTATAACGTGATACTATATAACGTTACACGTTATAACGTAATACTATATAACGTAATACGTTAAAGCGTGATACTACATAACGTTACACGTAATAACGTGATACTATATATCGTTATACGTTATAACGTAATACTATATAACGTTATACGTTATAACGTTATACGTTATAACGTTATACTATGTAACGTTATACGTAAATACGTTGTACTACATAACGTTATACGTAATAACGTAATACTATATAACGTTATACGTTATAACGTAATACTATGTAACGTTATACGTAAATACGTTGTACTACATAACGTTATACGTAATAACGTAATACTATATAACGTTATACGTTATAACCTGATAGTATATAACGTTATACGTTATATCGCGTTATAACGTGATACTATATAACGTTATACGTTATAACGTAATACTATGTAACGTTATACGTTATAACGTAATACTATATAACGTTATACGTTATAACGTAATACTATGTAACGTTATACGTTATAACGTAATACTATATAACGTTATACGTTATAACGTAATACTATATAACGTTATACGTTATAACGTTATACTATGTAACGTTATACGTAAATACGTTGTACTACATAACGTTATACGTAATAACGTAATACTATGTAACGTTATACGTTATAACGTAATACTATATAACGTACTACGTTATAGCGTGATACTACATACCGTTATACGTTATAACCTGATAGTATATAACGTTATACGTTATATCGCGTTATAACGTGATACTATATAACGTTATACGTTATAACGTAATACTATATAACGTTATACGTTATAACGTAATACTATGTAACGTTATACGTTATAACGTAATACTATATAACGTTATACGTTATAACGCAATACTATATAGCGTTATACGTTATAACGTAATACTATGTAACGTTATACGTTATAACGTAATACTATATAACGTTATACGTTATAACGTTATACTATGTAACGTTACACGTAAATACGTTGTACTACATAACGTTATACGTAATAACGTAATACTATATAACGTTATACGTTATAACGTAATACTATATAACGTTATACGTTATAACGTAGAACTATATAAAGTTAAGATTTATATCGCATACTATATAACGTTATACGTTATAACGTGATACTATATAACGTAATACGTTATAGCGTGATACTACATAACGTTATACGTTATAACGTGATAGTATATATCGTTATACGCTATAACATAATACTATATAACGTTATACGTTATAACGTTATACTATATAACTTAATACGTTATAGCGTGATACTACATAACGTTATAGGTTATAATGTGATAGTATATAGCGTTATACGCTATATCATAATACTATATAACGTAATACGTTATAGCGTGATACTACATACCGTTATACGTTATAACCTGATAGTATATAACGTTATACGTTATATCGCGTTATAACGTGATACTACATAACGTTATACGTCAGAAAGCGATACTATATAACGTTATACGTTATAACGTAATACTATATAACGTAATACGTTATAGCGTGATACTACATAACGTTATACATTATAACGTTATACTTCATAACGTTATTCGTTATAACGTGTACTATATAACGTAATACGTTAAAACGTTGTACTACATAACGCTATACGTAATAACGTAATACTATATAACGTTATACGTAATAACGTAATACTATATAACGTTAAACATTATAACGTAATACTATATAACGTTATACGTTATAACGTCATACTGTATAACGTAAGGCTATAAAACATAATACGTTATAACGTGATACTATATAACGTTATATGTTATAACGTGATACTATATAACCTTATACGTTATAACGCGATACTATATAACCTAATACGTTAAAGCGTGATACTACATAACGTTACACGTAATAACGTGATACTATATAACGTTATACGTTATAACGTAATACTATATAACGTTACACGTTGTAACGTAATACTATATAACGTTATACGTTATAACGTCATACTGTATAACGTAAGGCTATAAAACATAATACGTTATAACGTGATACTATATAACGTTATATGTTATAACGTGATACTATATAACCTTATACGTTATAACGCGATACTATATAACCTAATACGTTAAAGCGTGATACTACATAACGTTACACGTAATAACGTGATACTATATAACGTTGTACGTTATAGCGTGATACTACATAACGTTATATGTTATAACGTGATACTATATAACGTTATACGTTATAACACGATGCTATATAACGTTATACGTTATAACGTGATACTATATAACGTTATACGTTATAACGTGATACTACATAACGTTATATGTTATAACGTGATACTACATAACGTTATATGTTATAACGTGCTACTATATAACGTTATACGTTCTAACGTAATACTATATAACGTTATACGTTCTAACGCGATACTATATAACGTTATATGTTATAACGTGATACTATATAACCTTATACGTTATAACGCGATACTATATAACCTAATACGTTAAAGCGTGATACTACATAACGTTACACGTAATAACGTGATACTATATAACGTTATACGTTATAACGTAATACTATATAACGTTACACGTTGTAACGTAATACTATATAACGTTATACGTTATAACGTGATGCTATATCGTTATACGTTATAACGTAATACTATATAACGTTATACATTATAACGTAATACTATATAACGTAATACGTTAAAGCCTGATACTACATAACGTTATACGTTATAACGTGATAAAATATAACGTTATACGTTCTAACGTGATGCTAGATCGTTATACGTTATAACGTAATACTATATAACGTTATACATTATAACGTAGTACTATATAACGTAATACGTTAAAGCGTGATACTACATAACGTTACACGTAATAACGTGATACTATATAACGTTATACGTTATAACGTAATACTATATAACGTTATACGTTATAACGCTATACTATATAACGTTTTATGTTATAACGTAATACTATATAACGTAATGCTATATAACATAATACGTTATAACGTGTTACTATATAACGTTACACGTTATAACGTAATACTATATAACGTTATACGTTATAACGTAATACTATGTAACGTTATACGTTATAACGTAATACTATATAACGTTATACGTTCTAACGCAATACTATATAGCGTTATACGTTATAACGTAATACTATGTAACGTTATACGTTATAACGTAATACTATATAACGTTATACGTTATAACGTTATACTATGTAACGTTATACGTAAAAACGTTGTACTACATAACGTTATACGTAATAACGTAATACTATATAACGTTATACGTTATAACGTAATACTATATAACGTTATACGTTATAACGTAGAACTATATAAAGTTAAGATTTATATCGCATACTATATAACGTTATACGTTATAACGTGATACTATATAACGTAATACGTTATAGCGTGATACTCCATAACGTTATACGTTATAACGTGATAGTATATATCGTTATACGCTATAACATAATACTATATAACGTTATACGTTATAACGTTATACTATATAACGTAATACGTTATAGCGTGATACTACATAACGTTATAGGTTATAATGTGATAGTATATAGCGTTATACGCTATATCATAATACTATATAACGTAATACGTTATAGCGTGATACTACATACCGTTATACGTTATAACCTGATAGTATATAACGTTATACGTTATATCGCGTTATAACGTGATACTACATAACGTTATACGTCAGAAAGCGATACTATATAACGTTATACGTTATAACGTAATACTATATAACGTAATACGTTATAGCGTGATACTACATAACGTTATACATTATAACGTTATACTTCATAACGTTATTCGTTATAACGTGTACTATATAACGTAATACGTTAAAACGTTGTACTACATAACGCTATACGTAATAACGTAATACTATATAACGTTATATGTAATAACGTAATACTATATAACGTTAAACGTTATAACGTAATACTATATAACGTTATACGTTATAACGTCATACTGTATAACGTAAGGCTATAAAACATAATACGTTATAACGTGATACTATATAACGTTATATGTTATAACGTGATACTATATAACCTTATACGTTATAACGCGATACTATATAACCTAATACGTTAAAGCGTGATACTACATAACGTTACACGTAATAACGTGATACTATATAACGTTATACGTTATAACGTAATACTATATAACGTTACACGTTGTAACGTAATACTATATAACGTTATACGTTATAACGTCATACTGTATAACGTAAGGCTATAAAACATAATACGTTATAACGTGATACTATATAACGTTATATGTTATAACGTGATACTATATAACCTTATACGTTATAACGCGATGCTATATAACGTTATACGTTATAACGTCATACTGTATAACGTAAGGCTATAAAACATAATACGTTATAACGTGATACTATATAACGTTACACGTTATAACGTAATACTATATAACGTAATACGTTATAGCGTTATACTATATAACGTTACACGTAATAACGTGATACTATATAACGTTATACGTTATAACGTAATACTATATAACGTTATACGTTATAACGCGATACTATATAACGTTATATGTTATAACGTGATACTATATAACGTTATACGTTATAACGTAATACTATATAACGTAATACGTTAAAGCGTGATACTACATAACCTTATACGTTATAACGTGATTCTACATAACATTATACGTTATAACGTGATACTATATAACGTTATACGTTATAACGCGATACTATATAACGTTATAAGTTATAACGTGATACTATATAACGTTGTACGTTATAACGTAATACTATATAACGTTATATGTTATAACGTGATACTATATAACGTTATACGTTATAGCGTGATACTACATAACGTTATATGTTACAACGTAATACTATATAACGTTATACGTTATAACGCTATACTATATAACGTTATATGTTATAACGTAATACTATATAACGTAATGCTATATATCATAATACGTTATAACGTGATACTATATAACGTTACACGTTATAACGTAATACTATATAACGTAATACGTTAAAGCGTGATACTACATAACGTTACACGTAATAACGTGATACTATATATCGTTATACGTTATAACGTAATACTATATAACGTTATACGTTATAACGCGATACTATATAACGTTATATGTTATAACGCGATACTATATAACCTAATACGTTAAAGCGTGATACTACATAACGTTACACGTAATAACGTGATACTATATAACGTTATACGTTATAACGTGATACTATATAACGTTATACGTTATAACGTGATGCTATATCGTTATACGTTATAATGTAATACTATATAACGTTACACGTTATAACGTAATACTATATAACGTAATACGTTATAGCGTGATTCTACATAACCTTATACGTTATAACGTGATACTATATAACGTTATACGTTATAGCGTGATACTACATAACGTTATATGTTACAACGAAATACTATATAACGTTATACGTTATAACGCTATACTATATAACGTTATATGTTATAACGTAATACTATATAACGTAATGCTATATAACATAATACGTTATACCGTGATACTATATAACGTTACACGTTATAACGTAATACTATATAACGTAATACGTTAAAGCGTGATACTACATAACGTTACACGTAATAACGTGATACTATATATCGTTATACGTTATAACGTAATACTATATAACGTTATACGTTATAACGCGATACTATATAACGTTATATGTTATAACGCGATACTATATAACCTAATACGTTAAAGTGTGATACTACATAACGTTACACGTAATAACGTGATACTATATAACGTTATACGTTATAACGTGATACTATATAACGTTATACGTTATAACGTGATGCTATATCCTTATACGTTATAATGTAATACTATATAACGTTACACGTTATAACGTAATACTATATAACGTAATACGTTATAGCGTGATACTACATAACCTTATACGTTATAACGTGATACTATATAACGTTATACGTTATAACGTGATGCTATATCGTTATACGTTATAACGTAATACTATATAACGTAATACGTTATAGCGTTATACTATATAACGTTACACGTAATAACGTGATACTATATAACGTTATACGTTATAACGTAATACTATATAACGTTATACGTTATAACACGATGCTATATAACGTTATACGTTATAACGTCATACTGTATAACGTAAGGCTATAAAACATAATACGTTATAACGTGATACTATATAACGTTACACGTTATAACACGATGCTATATAACGTTATACGTTATAACGTCATACTGTATAACGTAAGGCTATAAAACATAATACGTTATAACGTGATACTATATAACGTTACACGTTATAACGTAATACTATATAACGTAATACGTTATAGCGTTATACTATATAACGTTACACGTAATAACGTGATACTATATAACGTTATACGTTATAACGTAATACTATATAACGTTATACGTTATAACGCGATACTATATAACGTTATATGTTATAACGTGATACTATATAACGTTATACGTTATAACGTAATACTATATAACGTAATACGTTATAGCGTTATACTATATAACGTTACACGTAATAACGTGATACTATATAACGTTATACGTTATAACGTAATACTATATAACCTAATACGTTAAAGCGTGATACTACATAACCTTATACGTTATAACGTGATTCTACATAACATTATACGTTATAACGTGATACTATATAACGTTATACGTTATAACGCGATACTATATAACGTTATAAGTTATAACGTGATACTATATAACGTTGTACGTTATAACGTAATACTATATAACGTTATATGTTATAACGTGATACTATATAACGTTATACGTTATAGCGTGATACTACATAACGTTATATGTTACAACGTAATACTATATAACGTTATACGTTATAACGCTATACTATATAACGTTATATGTTATAACGTAATACTATATAACGTAATGCTATATATCATAATACGTTATAACGTGATACTATATAACGTTACACGTTATAACGTAATACTATATAACGTAATACGTTAAAGCGTGATACTACATAACGTTACACGTAATAACGTGATACTATATATCGTTATACGTTATAACGTAATACTATATAACGTTATACGTTATAACGCGATACTATATAACGTTATATGTTATAACGCGATACTATATAACCTAATACGTTAAAGCGTGATACTACATAACGTTACACGTAATAACGTGATACTATATAACGTTATACGTTATAACGTGATACTATATAACGTTATACGTTATAACGCTATACTATATAACGTTATATGTTATAACGTAATACTATATAACGTAATGCTATATAACATAATACGTTATACCGTGATACTATATAACGTTACACGTTATAACGTAATACTATATAACGTAATACGTTAAAGCGTGATACTACATAACGTTACACGTAATAACGTGATACTATATATCGTTATACGTTATAACGTAATACTATATAACGTTATACGTTATAACGCGATACTATATAACGTTATATGTTATAACGCGATACTATATAACCTAATACGTTAAAGTGTGATACTACATAACGTTACACGTAATAACGTGATACTATATAACGTTATACG
Source organism: Bombus vestalis (assembly GCA_963556215.1). NCBI lineage: Eukaryota > Metazoa > Arthropoda > Insecta > Hymenoptera > Apidae > Bombus > Bombus vestalis. Next base: position 3,478,685 of record OY744595.1, read on the forward strand.
TTATAACGTGATACTATATAACGTTATACGTTATAACGTGATGCTATATCCTTATACGTTATAATGTAATACTATATAACGTTACACGTTATAACGTAATACTATATAACGTAATACGTTATAGCGTGATACTACATAACCTTATACGTTATAACGTGATACTATATAACGTTACACGTAATAACGTGATACTATATAACGTTATACGTTATAACGTAATACTATATAACGTTATACGTTATAACGCTATACTATATAACGTTATATGTAATAACGTAATACTATATAACGTAATGCTATATAACATAATACGTTATAACGTGTTACTATATAACGTTACACGTTATAACGTAATACTATATAACGTAATACGTTAAAGCGTGATACTACATAACGTTACACGTAATAACGTGATACTATATAACGTTATACGTTATAACGTGATGCTATATCGTTATACGTTATAATGTAATACTATATAACGTTACACGTTATAACGTAATACTATATAACGTAATACGTTATAGCGTGATACTACATAACCTTATACGTTATAACGTGATACTATATAACGTTATACGTTATAACGTGATGCTATATCGTTATACGTTATAATGTAATACTATATAACGTTACACGTTATAACGTAATACTATATAACGTAATACGTTATAGCGTGATACTACATAACCTTATACGTTATAACGTGATACTATATAACGTTATACGTTATAACGTGATGCTATATCGTTATACGTTATAACGTAATACTATATAACGTAATACGTTATAGCGTTATACTATATAACGTTACACGTAATAACGTGATACTATATAACGTTATACGTTATAACGTAATACTATATAACGTTATACGTTATAACACGATGCTATATAACGTTATACGTTATAACGTCATACTGTATAACGTAAGGCTATAAAACATAATACGTTATAACGTGATACTATATAACGTTACACGTTATAACACGATGCTATATAACGTTATACGTTATAACGTCATACTGTATAACGTAAGGCTATAAAACATAATACGTTATAACGTGATACTATATAACGTTACACGTTATAACGTAATACTATATAACGTAATACGTTATAGCGTTATACTATATAACGTTACACGTAATAACGTGATACTATATAACGTTATACGTTATAACGTAATACTATATAACGTTATACGTTATAACGCGATACTATATAACGTTATATGTTATAACGTGATACTATATAACGTTATACGTTATAACGTAATACTATATAACGTAATACGTTATAGCGTTATACTATATAACGTTACACGTAATAACGTGATACTATATAACGTTATACGTTATAACGTAATACTATATAACCTAATACGTTAAAGCGTTATACTACATAATGTTACACGTAATAACGTGATACTATATAACGTTGTACGTTATAGCGTGATACTACATAACGTTATATGTTATAACGTGATACTATATAACGTTATACGTTATAACACGATGCTATATAACGTTATACGTTATAACGTCATACTGTATAACGTAAGGCTATAAAACATAATACGTTATAACGTGATACTATATAACGTTACACGTTATAACGTAATACTATATAACGTAATACGTTATAGCGTTATACTATATAACGTTACACGTAATAACGTGATACTATATAACGTTATACGTTATAACGTAATACTATATAACGTTATACGTTATAACGCGATACTATATAACGTTATATGTTATAACGTGATACTATATAACGTTATACGTTATAACGTAATACTATATAACGTAATACGTTAAAGCGTGATACTACATAACCTTATACGTTATAACGTGATTCTACATAACATTATACGTTATAACGTGATACTATATAACGTTATACGTTATAACGCGATACTATATAACGTTATAAGTTATAACGTGATACTATATAACGTTGTACGTTATAACGTAATACTATATAACGTTATATGTTATAACGTGATACTATATAACGTTATACGTTATAGCGTGATACTACATAACGTTATATGTTACAACGTAATACTATATAACGTTATACGTTATAACGCTATACTATATAACGTTATATGTTATAACGTAATACTATATAACGTAATGCTATATATCATAATACGTTATAACGTGATACTATATAACGTTACACGTTATAACGTAATACTATATAACGTAATACGTTAAAGCGTGATACTACATAACGTTACACGTAATAACGTGATACTATATATCGTTATACGTTATAACGTAATACTATATAACGTTATACGTTATAACGCGATACTATATAACGTTATATGTTATAACGCGATACTATATAACCTAATACGTTAAAGCGTGATACTACATAACGTTACACGTAATAACGTGATACTATATAACGTTATACGTTATAACGTGATACTATATAACGTTATACGTTATAACGTGATGCTATATCGTTATACGTTATAATGTAATACTATATAACGTTACACGTTATAACGTAATACTATATAACGTAATACGTTATAGCGTGATTCTACATAACCTTATACGTTATAACGTGATACTATATAACGTTATACGTTATAGCGTGATACTACATAACGTTATATGTTACAACGAAATACTATATAACGTTATACGTTATAACGCTATACTATATAACGTTATATGTTATAACGTAATACTATATAACGTAATGCTATATAACATAATACGTTATACCGTGATACTATATAACGTTACACGTTATAACGTAATACTATATAACGTAATACGTTAAAGCGTGATACTACATAACGTTACACGTAATAACGTGATACTATATATCGTTATACGTTATAACGTAATACTATATAACGTTATACGTTATAACGCGATACTATATAACGTTATATGTTATAACGCGATACTATATAACCTAATACGTTAAAGTGTGATACTACATAACGTTACACGTAATAACGTGATACTATATAACGTTATACGTTATAACGTGATACTATATAACGTTATACGTTATAACGTGATGCTATATCCTTATACGTTATAATGTAATACTATATAACGTTACACGTTATAACGTAATACTATATAACGTAATACGTTATAGCGTGATACTACATAACCTTATACGTTATAACGTGATACTATATAACGTTACACGTAATAACGTGATACTATATAACGTTATACGTTATAACGTAATACTATATAACGTTATACGTTATAACGCTATACTATATAACGTTATATGTAATAACGTAATACTATATAACGTAATGCTATATAACATAATACGTTATAACGTGTTACTATATAACGTTACACGTTATAACGTAATACTATATAACGTAATACGTTAAAGCGTGATACTACATAACGTTACACGTAATAACGTGATACTATATAACGTTATACGTTATAACGTGATGCTATATCGTTATACGTTATAATGTAATACTATATAACGTTACACGTTATAACGTAATACTATATAACGTAATACGTTATAGCGTGATACTACATAACCTTATACGTTATAACGTGATACTATATAACGTTATACGTTATAACGTGATGCTATATCGTTATACGTTATAATGTAATACTATATAACGTTACACGTTATAACGTAATACTATATAACGTAATACGTTATAGCGTGATACTACATAACCTTATACGTTATAACGTGATACTATATAACGTTATACGTTATAACGTGATGCTATATCGTTATACGTTATAACGTAATACTATATAACGTTATACATTATAACGTAATACTATATAACGTAATACGTTAAAGCGTGATACTACATAACGTTATACGTTATAACGTGATACTATATAACGTTATACGTTCTAACGTGCTGCTAGATCGTTATACGTTATAACGTAATACTATATAACGTTATACATTATAACGTAGTACTATATAACGTAATACGTTAAAGCGTGATACTACATAACCTTATACGTTATAACGTGATTCTACATAACATTATACGTTATAACGTGATACTATATAACGTTATACGTTATAACGCGATACTATATAACGTTATAAGTTATAATGTGATACTATATAACGTTGTACGTTATAACGTAATACTATATAACGTTATATGTTATAACGTGATACTATTTAACGTTATACGTTATAGCGTGATACTACATAACGTTATATGTTACAACGTAATACTATATAACGTTATACGTTATAACGCTATACTATATAACGTTATATGTTATAACGTAATACTATATAACGTAATGCTATATAACATAATACGTTATAACGTGATACTATATAACGTTACACGTTATAACGTAATACTGTATAACGTAATACGTTAAAGCGTGATACTACATAACGTTACACGTAATAACGTGATACTATATATCGTTATACGTTATAACGTAATACTATATAACGTTATACGTTATAACGCGATACTATATAACGTTATATGTTATAACGCGATACTATATAACCTAATACGTTAAAGCGTGATACTACATAACGTTACACGTAATAACGTGATACTATATAACGTTATACGTTATAACGTGATGCTATATCGTTATACGTTATAATGTAATACTATATAACGTTACACGTTATAACGTAATACTATATAACGTAATACGTTATAGCGTGATACTACATAACCTTATACGTTATAACGTGATACTATATAACGTTACACGTAATAACGTGTTACTATATAACGTTATACGTTATAACGTAATACTATATAACGTTATACGTTATAACGCTATACTATATAACGTTATATGTTATAACGTAATACTATATAACGTAATGCTATATAACATAATACGTTATAACGTGTTACTATATAACGTTACACGTTATAATGTAATACTATATAACGTAATACGTTAAAGCGTGATACTACATAACGTTACACGTAATAACGCAATACTATATAACGCAATACGTTATAGCGTGATACTATATAACGTTATACGTTATAACGCGATACTGTATAACGTTATACGTTATAACGTGATACTATATAACCTTATACGTTATAACGTAATACTATGTAACGCAATACGTTATAACGTAATACTATATAGTGTTATATCTTATAACGTAATACTATCTATCGTAATACGTTAAAGCGTGATACTACATAACGTTACACGTAATAACGTGATACTATATAACGTTATACGTTATAACGTAATAGTATATAACGTTATACGTTATAACGAGATACTATATAACGTTATATGTTATAACGTGATACTATATAACGTTATACGTTATAGCGTGATACTACATAACGTTATATGTTATAACGTGATACTACATAACGTTATATGTTATAACGTGATACTATATAACGTTATACGTTATAACACGATGCTATATAACGTTATACGTTATAACGTGATACTATATATCGTTATACGTTATAACGTAATACTATATAACGTAATGCTGTATAACATAATACGTTATAACGTGATACTATATAACGTTATACGTCATAACGTGATACTATATAACGTTATATGTTATAACGTGATACTATATAACGTAATACGTTATAACGTAAAACTATATAACGTTATACGTTATAGCGTCATACTACATAACGTTATATGTTATAACGTGCTACTATATAACGTTATACGTTATAACGCGATACTATATAACGTTATACGTTATAACGTGATACTATATAGCGTTGTACGTTATAGCGTGATACTACATAACGTTATATGTTATAACGTGATACTATATAACGTTATACGTTATAACACGATGCTATATAACGTTATACGTTATAACGTGATACTATATAACGTTATACGTTATAACGTAATACTATATAACGTAATGCTGTATAACATAATACGTTATAACGTGGTACTATATAACGTTATACGTCATAACGTGATACTATATAACGTTATACGTTATAACGTGATACTATATAACGTAATACGTTATAACGTAAAACTATATAACGTTATACGTTATAACGCGATACTATATAACGTTATATGTTATAACGTGATACTATATAACCTTATACGTTATAACGCGATACTATATAACGTAATACGTTAAAGCGTGATACTACATAACGTTACACGTAATAAGGTAATACTATATAACGTTATACGTTATAACGTAATACTATATAACGTTATACGTTATAACGCGGTACTATATAACGTAATACGTTAAAGCGTGATACTACATAACGTTACACGTAATAACGTGATACTATATAACGTTATACGTTATAACGTTATACGTTATAACGTAATACTATATAACGTTATACGTTATAACGCGATACTATATAACGTTATACGTTATAACGTGATACTATATAACGTTATACGTTATAACGTGATACTATATAACGTAATACGTTATAACGTAAAACTATATAACGTTATACGTTATAGCGTGATACTACATAACGTTATATGTTATAACGTGGTACTATATAACGTTATACGTTATAACGCGATACTATATAACGTTATACGTTATAACGTGATTCTATATAACGTTAAACGTTATAACGTAATACTATATATCGTAATGCTATATAACATAATACGTTATAACGTGATACCATATAACGTTACACGTTATAACGTTATACTATATAACGTACTACGTTATAGCGTGATACTACATAACGTTATACGTTATAACGTGATACTATATAACGTTATACGTTATAACGTGATGCTATATCGTTATACGTTATAACGTAATACTATATAACGTTATACATTATAACGTAATACTATATAACGTAATACGTTAAAGCGTGATACTACATAACGTTACACGTAATAACGTGATACTATATAACGTTATACGTTATAACGTAATACTATATAACGTTATACGTTATAACGCGATACTATATAACGTTATATGTTATAACGTGGTACTATATAACGTTATACGTTATAGCGTGATACTACATAACGTTATATGTTGCAACGTGATACTATATAACGTTATACGTTATAACGTGATGCTATATAACGTTATACGTTATAACGTAATACTATATAACGTTATACATTATAACGCAATACTATATAACGTAATACGTTATAACGCGATACTATATAACGTAATACGTTAAAGCGTGATACTACATAACGTTACACGTAATAAGGTAATACTATATAAGGTTATACGTTATAACGTAATACTATATAACGTTATACGTTATAACGCGGTACTATATAACGTAATACGTTAAAGCGTGATACTACATAACGTTACACGTAATAACGTGATACTATATAACGTTATACGTTATAACGTAATACTATATAACGTTACACGTTATAACGTAATACTATATAACGTAATACGTTAAAGCGTGATACTACATAACGTTACACGTAATAAGGTGATACTATATAACGTTATACGTTATAACATAATACTATATAACGTTATACGTTATAACGCGATACTATATAACGTTATATGTTATAACGTGATACTATATAACCTTATACGTTATAACGCGATACTATATAACGTAATACGTTAAAGCGTGATACTACATAACTTTACACGTAATAACGTGATACTATATAACGTTATAGGTTATAACGTGATACTATATAACCTTATACGTTATAACGCGATACTATATAACCTAATACGTTAAAGCGTGATACTACATAACGTTACACGTAATAACGTGATACTATATAACGTTATACGTTATAACGTAATACTATATAACGTTATAGGTTATAACGCGATACTATATAACGTTATATGTTATAACGTAATACTATATAACGTAATGCTATATAACATAATACGTTATAACGTGATACTATATAACGTTACAAGTTATAACGTGATACTATATAATGTTATACGTTATAACGTTATACGTTATAACGTAATACGATATAACGTTATACGTTATAACGCGATACTATATAACGTTATATGTTATAACGTGATACTATATAACGTTATACATTATAACGTAATACTATATAACGTAATACGTTAAAGCATGATACTACATAACGTTACACGTAATAACGTGATACTATATAACGTTATACGTTATAACGTAATAGTATATAAAATTATACCTTATAACGCGATACTATATAACGTTATATGTTATAACGTGATACTATATAACGTTATACGTTATAGCGTGATACTACATAACGTTATATGTTATAACGTGATACTACATTACATTATACGTTATAACGTGATACTACATAACGATATATATTATAACGTGCTACTATATAACGTTATACGTTATAACGCGATACTATATAACGTTATACGTTATAACGTGATACTATATAACGTTATACGTTATAACGTGATACTATATAACGTAATACGTTATAACGTAAAACTTTATAACGTTATACGTTATAGCGTGATGCTACATAACGTTATATGTTACAACGTGATACTATATAACGTTATACGTTATAACGTGATGCTATATAACGTTATACGTTATAACGTAATACTATATAACGTTATACATTATAACGTAATACTATATAACGTAATACGTTATAACGTACTACTATATAACGCAATACGTTATAGCGTGATACTATATAACGTTCCACGTTATAACGTAATGCTATATAACGTTATACATTATAACGTAATACTATATAACGTAATACGTTGAAGCGTGATACTGCATAACGTTACACGTAATAACGTGATACTATATAACGTTATACGTTATAACGTTATACGTTATAACGTAATACTATATAACGTTATACGTTATAACGCGATACTATATAACGTTATACGTTATAACGTGATACTATATAACGTTATACGTTATAACGTGATACTATATAACGTAATACGTTATAACGTAAAACTATATAACGTTATACGTTATAGCGTGATACTACATAACGTTATATGTTATAACGTGATACTATATAACGTTATACGTTATAACGCGATACTATATAACGTTATACGTTATAACGTGATTCTATATAACGTTAAACGTTATAACGTAATACTATATATCGTAATGCTATATAACATAATACGTTATAACGTGATACCATATAACGTTACACGTTATAACGTTATACTATATAACGTAATACGTTATAGCGTGATACTACATAACGTTATACGTTATAACGTGATACTATATAACGTTATACGTTATAACGTGATGCTATATCGTTATACGTTATAACGTAATACTATATAACGTTATACATTATAACGTAATACTATATAACGTAATACGTTAAAGCGTGATACTACATAACGTTACACGTAATAACGTGATACTATATAACGTTATACGTTATAACGTAATACTATATAACGTTATACGTTATAACGCGATACTATATAACGTTATATGTTATAACGTGGTACTATATAACGTTATACGTTATAGCGTGATACTACATAACGTTATATGTTGCAACGTGATACTATATAACGTTATACGTTATAACGTGATGCTATATAACGTTATACGTTATAACGTAATACTATATAACGTTATACATTATAACGCAATGCTATATAACGTAATACGTTAAAGCGTGATACTACATAACGTTACACGTAATAACGTGATACTATATAACGTTATACGTTATAACGTAGTACTATATAACGTTATACGTTATAACGCGATACTATATAACGTTATATGTTATAACGTGATACTATATAACCTTATACGTTATAACGCGATACTATATAACGTAATACGTTAAAGCGTGATACTGCATAACGTTACACGTAATAACGTGATACTATATAACGTTATACGTTATAACGTAGTACTATATAACGTTATACGTTATAACGTCATACTGTATAACGTAATGCTATATAACATAATACGTTATAACGTGATACTATATAACGTTACACGTTATAACGTAATACTATATAACGCAATACGTTATAGCGTGATACTATATAACGTTATACGTTATGACGTAATACTATGTAACGCAATACGTTATAACGTAATACTATATAGTGTTATATCTTATAACGTAATACTATATATCGTAATACGTTAAAGCGTGATACTACATAACGTTACACGTAATAACGTGATACTATATAACGTTATACGTTATAACGTAATAGTATATAACGTTATACGTTATAACGAGATACTATATAACGTTATATGTTATAACGTGATACTATATAACGTTATACGTTATAGCGTGATACTACATAACGTTATATGTTATAACGTGATACTACATAACGTTATATGTTATAACGTGATACTATATAACGTTATACGTTATAACACGATGCTATATAACGTTATACGTTATAACGTGATACTATATAACGTTATACGTTATAACGTAATACTATATAACGTAATGCTGTATAACATAATACGTTATAACGTGATACTATATAACGTTATACGTCATAACGTGATACTATATAACGTTATACGTTATAACGTGATACTATATAACGTAATACGTTATAACGTAAAACTATATAACGTTATACGTTATAGCGTCATACTACATAACGTTATATGTTATAACGTGCTACTATATAACGTTATACGTTATAACGCGATACTATATAACGTTATACGTTATAACGTGATACTATATAGCGTTGTACGTTATAGCGTGATACTACATAACGTTATATGTTATAACGTGATACTACATAACGTTATATGTTATAACGTGATACTATATAACGTTATACGTTATAACACGATGCTATATAACGTTATACGTTATAACGTGATACTATATAACGTTATACGTTATAACGTAATACTATATAACGTAATGCTGTATAACATAATACGTTATAACGTGATACTATATAACGTTATACGTCATAACGTGATACTATATAACGTTATACGTTATAACGTGATACTATATAACGTAATACGTTATAACGTAAAACTATATAACGTTATACGTTATAGCGTCATACTACATAACGTTATATGTTATAACGTGCTACTATATAACGTTATACGTTATAACGCGATACTATATAACGTTATACGTTATAACGTGATACTATATAGCGTTGTACGTTATAGCGTGATACTACATAACGTTATATGTTATAACGTGATACTACATAACGTTATATGTTATAACGTGATACTATATAACGTTATACGTTATAACACGATGCTATATAACGTTATACGTTATAACGTGATACTATATAACGTTATACGTTATAACGTAATACTATATAACGTAATGCTGTATAACATAATACGTTATAACGTGATACTATATAACGTTATACGTCATAACGTGATACTATATAACGTTATACGTTATAACGTGATACTATATAACGTAATACGTTATAACGTAAAACTATATAACGTTATACGTTATAGCGTCATACTACATAACGTTATATGTTATAACGTGCTACTATATAACGTTATACGTTATAACGCGATACTATATAACGTTATACGTTATAACGTGATACTATATAGCGTTGTACGTTATAGCGTGATACTACATAACGTTATATGTTATAACGTGATACTACATAACGTTATATGTTATAACGTGATACTATATAACGTTATACGTTATAACACGATGCTATATAACGTTATACGTTATAACGTGATACTATATAACGTTATACGTTATAACGTAATACTATATAACGTAATGCTGTATAACATAATACGTTATAACGTGATACTATATAACGTTATACGTCATAACGTGATACTATATAACGTTATACGTTATAACGTGATACTATATAACGTAATACGTTATAACGTAAAACTATATAACGTTATACGTTATAGCGTCATACTACATAACGTTATATGTTATAACGTGCTACTATATAACGTTATACGTTATAACGCGATACTATATAACGTTATACGTTATAACGTGATACTATATAGCGTTGTACGTTATAGCGTGATACTACATAACGTTATATGTTATAACGTGATACTATATAACGTTATACGTTATAACACGATGCTATATAACGTTATACGTTATAACGTGATACTATATAACGTTATACGTTATAACGTGATACTATATAACCTTATACGTTATAACGTAATACTAAGTGACGCAATACGTTATAACGTAATACTATATAGTGTTATATCTTATAACGTAATACTATATATCGTAATACGTTAAAGCGTGATACTACATAACGTTACACGTAATAACGTGATACTATATAACGTTATACGTTATAACGTAATAGTATATAACGTTATACGTTATAACGAGATACTATATAACGTTATATGTTATAACGTGATACTATATAACGTAATGCTGTATAACATAATACGTTATAACGTGATACTATATAACGTTATACGTCATAACGTGATACTATATAACGTTATACGTTATAACGTGGTACTATATAACGTAATACGTTATAACGTAAAACTATATAACGTTATACGTTATAGCGTGATACTACATAACGTTATATGTTATAACGTGATACTATATAACGTTATACGTTATAACGCGATACTATATAACGTTATACGTTATAACGTGATTCTATATAACGTTAAACGTTATAACGTAATACTATATATCGTAATGCTATATAACATAATACGTTATAACGTGATACCATATAACGTTACACGTTATAACGTTATACTATATAACGTAATACGTTATAGCGTGATACTACATAACGTTATACGTTATAACGTGATACTATATAACGTTATACGTTATAACGTGATGCTATATCGTTATACGTTATAACGTAATACTATATAACGTTATACATTATAACGTAATACTATATAACGTAATACGTTAAAGCGTGATACTACATAACGTTACACGTAATAACGTGATACTATATAACGTTATACGTTATAACGTAATACTATATAACGTTATACGTTATAACGCGATACTATATAACGTTATATGTTATAACGTGGTACTATATAACGTTATACGTTATAGCGTGATACTACATAACGTTATATGTTGCAACGTGATACTATATAACGTTATACGTTATAACGTGATGCTATATAACGTTATACGTTATAACGTAATACTATATAACGTTATACATTATAACGCAATACTATATAACGTAATACGTTATAACGCGATACTATATAACGTAATACGTTAAAGCGTGATACTACATAACGTTACACGTAATAAGGTAATACTATATAACGTTATACGTTATAACGTAATACTATATAACGTTATACGTTATAACGCGGTACTATATAACGTAATACGTTAAAGCGTGATACTCATAACGTTACACGTAATAACGTGATACTATATAACGTTATACGTTATAACGTAATACTATATAACGTTACACGTTATAACGTAATACTATATAACGTAATACGTTAAAGCGTGATACTACATAACGTTACACGTAATAACGTGATACTATATAACGTTATACGTTATAACGTAATACTATATAACGTTATACGTTATAACGCGATACTATATAACGTTATATGTTATAACGTGATACTATATAACCTTATACGTTATAACGCGATACTATATAACGTAATACGTTAAAGCGTGATACTACATAACTTTACACGTAATAACGTGATACTATATAACGTTATAGGTTATAACGTGATACTATATAACCTTATACGTTATAACGCGATACTATATAACCTAATACGTTAAAGCGTGATACTACATAACGTTACACGTAATAACGTGATACTATATAACGTTATACGTTATAACGTAATACTATATAACGTTATAGGTTATAACGCGATACTATATAACGTTATATGTTATAACGTAATACTATATAACGTAATGCTATATAACATAATACGTTATAACGTGATACTATATAACGTTACAAGTTATAACGTGATACTATATAACGTTATACGTTATAACGTTATACGTTATAACGTAATACGATATAACGTTATACGTTATAACGCGATACTATATAACGTTATATGTTATAACGTGATACTACATAACGTTATACATTATAACGTAATACTATATAACGTAATACGTTAAAGCATGATACTACATAACGTTACACGTAATAACGTGATACTATATAACGTTATACGTTATAACGTAATAGTATATAAAATTATACCTTATAACGCGATACTATATAACGTTATATGTTATAACGTGATACTATATAACGTTATACGTTATAGCGTGATACTACATAACGTTATATGTTATAACGTGATACTACATTACATTATACGTTATAACGTGATACTACATAACGATATATATTATAACGTGCTACTATATAACGTTATACGTTATAACGCGATACTATATAACGTTATACGTTATAACGTGATACTATATAACGTTATACGTTATAACGTGATACTATATAACGTAATACGTTATAACGTAAAACTTTATAACGTTATACGTTATAGCGTGATGCTACATAACGTTATATGTTACAACGTGATACTATATAACGTTATACGTTATAACGTGATGCTATATAACGTTATACGTTATAACGTAATACTATATAACGTTATACATTATAACGTAATACTATATAACGTAATACGTTATAACGTACTACTATATAACGCAATACGTTATAGCGTGATACTATATAACGTTCCACGTTATAACGTAATGCTATATAACGTTATACATTATAACGTAATACTATATAACGTAATACGTTGAAGCGTGATACTGCATAACGTTACACGTAATAACGTGATACTATATAACGTTATACGTTATAACGTTATACGTTATAATGTAATACTATATAACGTTATACGTTATAACGCGATACTATATAACGTTATACGTTATAACGTGATACTATATAACGTTATACGTTATAACGTGATACTATATAACGTAATACGTTATAACGTAAAACTATATAACGTTATACGTTATAGCGTGATACTACATAACGTTATATGTTATAACGTGATACTATATAACGTTATACGTTATAACGCGATACTATATAACGTTATACGTTATAACGTGATTCTATATAACGTTAAACGTTATAACGTAATACTATATATCGTAATGCTATATAACATAATACGTTATAACGTGATACCATATAACGTTACACGTTATAACGTTATACTATATAACGTAATACGTTATAGCGTGATACTACATAACGTTATACGTTATAACGTGATACTATATAACGTTATACGTTATAACGTGATGCTATATCGTTATACGTTATAACGTAATACTATATAACGTTATACATTATAACGTAATACTATATAACGTAATACGTTAAAGCGTGATACTACATAACGTTACACGTAATAACGTGATACTATATAACGTTATACGTTATAACGTAATACTATATAACGTTATACGTTATAACGCGATACTATATAACGTTATATGTTATAACGTGGTACTATATAACGTTATACGTTATAGCGTGATACTACATAACGTTATATGTTGCAACGTGATACTATATAACGTTATACGTTATAACGTGATGCTATATAACGTTATACGTTATAACGTAATACTATATAACGTTATACATTATAACGCAATACTATATAACGTAATACGTTAAAGCGTGATACTACATAACGTTACACGTAATAACGTGATACTATATAACGTTATACGTTATAACGTAGTACTATATAACGTTATACGTTATAACGCGATACTATATAACGTTATATGTTATAACGTGATACTATATAACCTTATACGTTATAACGCGATACTATATAACGTAATACGTTAAAGCGTGATACTGCATAACGTTACACGTAATAACGTGATACTATATAACGTTATACGTTATAACGTAGTACTATATAACGTTATACGTTATAACGTCATACTGTATAACGTAATGCTATATAACATAATACGTTATAACGTGATACTATATAACGTTACACGTTATAACGTAATACTATATAACGCAATACGTTATAGCGTGATACTATATAACGTTATACGTTATAACGCGATACTATGTAACGTTATACGTTATAACGTGATACTATATAACCTTATACGTTATAACGTAATACTATGTAACGCAATACGTTATAACGTAATACTATATAGTGTTATATCTTATAACGTAATACTATATATCGTAATACGTTAAAGCGTGATACTACATAACGTTACACGTAATAACGTGATACTATATAACGTTATACGTTATAACGTAATAGTATATAACGTTATACGTTATAACGTGATTCTATATAACGTTAAACGTTATAACGTAATACTATATATCGTAATGCTATATAACATAATACGTTATAACGTGATACCATATAACGTTACACGTTATAACGTTATACTATATAACGTAATACGTTATAGCGTGATACTACATAACGTTATACGTTATAACGTGATACTATATAACGTTATACGTTATAACGTGATGCTATATCGTTATACGTTATAACGTAATACTATATAACGTTATACATTATAACGTAATACTATATAACGTAATACGTTAAAGCGTGATACTACATAACGTTACACGTAATAACGTGATACTATATAACGTTATACGTTATAACGTAATACTATATAACGTTATACGTTATAACGCGATACTATATAACGTTATATGTTATAACGTGGTACTATATAACGTTATACGTTATAGCGTGATACTACATAACGTTATATGTTGCAACGTGATACTATATAACGTTATACGTTATAACGTGATGCTATATAACGTTATACGTTATAACGTAATACTATATAACGTTATACATTATAACGCAATACTATATAACGTAATACGTTAAAGCGTGATACTACATAACGTTACACGTAATAACGTGATACTATATAACGTTATACGTTATAACGTAGTACTATATAACGTTATACGTTATAACGCGATACTATATAACGTTATATGTTATAACGTGATACTATATAACCTTATACGTTATAACGCGATACTATATAACGTAATACGTTAAAGCGTGATACTGCATAACGTTACACGTAATAACGTGATACTATATAACGTTATACGTTATAACGTAGTACTATATAACGTTATACGTTATAACGTCATACTGTATAACGTAATGCTATATAACATAATACGTTATAACGTGATACTATATAACGTTACACGTTATAACGTAATACTATATAACGCAATACGTTATAGCGTGATACTATATAACGTTATACGTTATAACGCGATACTATGTAACGTTATACGTTATAACGTGATACTATATAACCTTATACGTTATAACGTAATACTATGTAACGCAATACGTTATAACGTAATACTATATAGTGTTATATCTTATAACGTAATACTATATATCGTAATACGTTAAAGCGTGATACTACATAACGTTACACGTAATAACGTGATACTATATAACGTTATACGTTATAACGTAATAGTATATAACGTTATACGTTATAACGAGATACTATATAACGTTATATGTTATAACGTGATACTATATAACGTTATACGTTATAGCGTGATACTACATAACGTTATATGTTATAACGTGATACTACATAACGTTATATGTTATAACGTGATACTATATAACGTTATACGTTATAACACGATGCTATATAACGTTATACGTTATAACGTGATACTATATAACGTTATACGTTATAACGTAATACTATATAACGTAATGCTGTATAACATAATACGTTATAACGTGATACTATATAACGTTATACGTCATAACGTGATACTATATAACGTTATACGTTATAACGTGATACTATATAACGTAATACGTTATAACGTAAAACTATATAACGTTATACGTTATAGCGTCATACTACATAACGTTATATGTTATAACGTGCTACTATATAACGTTATACGTTATAACGCGATACTATATAACGTTATACGTTATAACGTGATACTATATAGCGTTGTACGTTATAGCGTGATACTACATAACGTTATATGTTATAACGTGATACTATATAACGTTATACGTTATAACACGATGCTATATAACGTTATACGTTATAACGTGATACTATATAACGTTATACGTTATAACGTGATACTATATAACCTTATACGTTATAACGTAATACTAAGTGACGCAATACGTTATAACGTAATACTATATAGTGTTATATCTTATAACGTAATACTATATATCGTAATACGTTAAAGCGTGATACTACATAACGTTACACGTAATAACGTGATACTATATAACGTTATACGTTATAACGTAATAGTATATAACGTTATACGTTATAACGAGATACTATATAACGTTATATGTTATAACGTGATACTATATAACGTAATGCTGTATAACATAATACGTTATAACGTGATACTATATAACGTTATACGTCATAACGTGATACTATATAACGTTATACGTTATAACGTGGTACTATATAACGTAATACGTTATAACGTAAAACTATATAACGTTATACGTTATAGCGTCATACTACATAACGTTATATGTTATAACGTGCTACTATATAACGTTATACGTTATAACGCGATACTATATAACGTTATACGTTATAACGTGATACTATATAGCGTTGTACGTTATAGCGTGATACTATGTAACGTTATACGTTATAACGTGATACTATATAACCTTATACGTTATAACGTAATACTATGTAACGCAATACGTTATAACGTAATACTATATAGTGTTATATCTTATAACGTAATACTATATATCGTAATACGTTAAAGCGTGATACTACATAACGTTACACGTAATAACGTGATACTATATAACGTTATACGTTATAACGTAGTACTACATAACGTTATACGTTATAACGTCATACTGTATAACGTAATGCTATATGACATAATACGTTATAACGTGATACTATATAACGTTACACGCTATAACGTAATACTATATAACGCAATACGTTATAGCGTGATACTATATAACGTTATACGTTATAACGCGATACTATGTAACGTTATACGTTATAACGTGATACTATATAACCTTATACGTTATAACGTAATACTATGTAACGCAATACGTTATAACGTAATACTATATAGTGTTATATCTTATAACGTAATACTATATATCGTAATACGTTAAAGCGTGATACTACATAACGTTACACGTAATAACGTGATACTATATAACGTTATACGTTATAACGTAATAGTATATAACGTTATACGTTATAACGAGATACTATATAACGTTATATGTTATAACGTGATACTATATAACGTTATACGTTATAGCGTGATACTACATAACGTTATATGTTATAACGTGATACTACATAACGTTATATGTTATAACGTGATACTATATAACGTTATACGTTATAACACGATGCTATATAACGTTATACGTTATAACGTGATACTATATAACGTTATACGTTATAACGTAATACTATATAACGTAATGCTGTATAACATAATACGTTATAACGTGATACTATATAACGTTATACGTCATAACGTGATACTATATAACGTTATACGTTATAACGTGATACTATATAACGTAATACGTTATAACGTAAAACTGTATAACGTTATACGTTATAGCGTCATACTACATAACGTTATATGTTATAACGTGCTACTATATAACGTTATACGTTATAACGCGATACTATATAACGTTATACGTTATAACGTGATACTATATAGCGTTGTACGTTATAGCGTGATACTACATAACGTTATATGTTATAACGTGATACTATATAACGTTATACGTTATAACACGATGCTATATAACGTTATACGTTATAACGTGATACTATATAACGTTATACGTTATAACGTAATACTATATAACGTAATGCTGTATAACATAATACGTTATAACGTGGTACTATATAACGTTATACGTCATAACGTGATACTATATAACGTTATACGTTATAACGCGATACTATATAACGTAATACGTTATAACGTAAAACTATATAACGTTGTACGTTATAACGCGATACTATATAACGTTATACGTTATAACGTGATTCTATATAACGTTAAACGTTATAACGTAATACTATATATCGTAATGCTATATAACATAATACGTTATAACGTGATACCATATAACGTTACACGTTATAACGTTATACTATATAACGTAATACGTTATAGCGTGATACTACATAACGTTATACGTTATAACGTGATACTATATAACGTTATACGTTATAACGTGATGCTATATCGTTATACGTTATAACGTAATACTATATAACGTTATACATTATAACGTAATACTATATAACGTAATACGTTAAAGCGTGATACTACATAACGTTACACGTAATAACGTGATACTATATAACGTTATACGTTATAACGTAATACTATATAACGTTATACGTTATAACGCGACACTATATAACGTTATATGTTATAACGTGGTACCATATAACGTTATACGTTATAGCGTGATACTACATAACGTTATATGTTGCAACGTGATACTATATAACGTTATACGTTATAACGTGATGCTATATAACGTTATACGTTATAACGTAATACTATATAACGTTATACATTATAACGTAATACTATATAACGTAATACGTTAAAGCGTGATACTACATAACGTTACACGTAATAACGTAATACTATATAACGTTATACGTTATAACGCAATACTATATAGCGTTATACGTTATAACGTAATACTATGTAACGTTATACGTTATAACGTAATACTATATAACGTTATACGTTATAACGTTATACTATGTAACGTTATACGTAAAAACGTTGTACTACATAACGTTATACGTAATAACGTAATACTATATAACGTTATACGTTATAACGTAATACTATATAACGTTATACGTTATAACGTAGAACTATATAAAGTTAAGATTTATATCGCATACTATATAACGTTATACGTTATAACGTGATACTATATAACGTTATACGTTATAACGTGATACTATATAACGTAATACGTTATAGCGTGATACTACATAACGTTATACGTTATAACGTGATAGTATATATCGTTATACGCTATAACATAATACTATATAACGTTATACGTTATAACGTTATACTATATAACGTAATACGTTATAGCGTGATACTACATAACGTTATAGGTTATAATGTGATAGTATATAGCGTTATACGCTATATCATAATACTATATAACGTAATACGTTATAGCGTGATACTACATACCGTTATACGTTATAACCTGATAGTATATAACGTTATACGTTATATCGCGTTATAACGTGATACTACATAACGTTATACGTCAGAAAGCGATACTATATAACGTTATACGTTATAACGTAATACTATATAACGTAATACGTTATAGCGTGATACTACATAACGTTATACATTATAACGTTATACTTCATAACGATATTCGTTATAACGTGTACTATATAACGTAATACGTTAAAACGTTGTACTACATAACGCGATACGTAATAACGTAATACTATATAACGTTATATGTAATAACGTAATACTATATAACGTTAAACGTTATAACGTAATACTATATAACGTTATACGTTATAACGTCATACTGTATAACGTAAGGCTATAAAACATAATACGTTATAACGTGATACTATATAACGTTATATGTTATAACGTGATACTATATAACCTTATACGTTATAACGCGATACTATATAACCTAATACGTTAAAGCGTGATACTACATAACGTTACACGTAATAACGTGATACTATATAACGTTATACGTTATAACGTAATACTATATAACGTTACACGTTGTAACGTAATACTATATAACGTTATACGTTATAACGTCATACTGTATAACGTAAGGCTATAAAACATAATACGTTATAACGTGATACTATATAACGTTATATGTTATAACGTGATACTATATAACCTTATACGTTATAACGCGATACTATATAACCTAATACGTTAAAGCGTGATACTACATAACGTTACACGTAATAACGTGATACTATATAACGTTGTACGTTATAGCGTGATACTACATAACGTTATATGTTATAACGTGATACTATATAACGTTATACGTTATAACACGATGCTATATAACGTTATACGTTATAACGTGATACTATATAACGTTATACGTTATAACGTGATACTACATAACGTTATATGTTATAACGTGATACTACATAACGTTATATGTTATAACGTGCTACTATATAACGTTATACGTTCTAACGTAATACTATATAACGTTATACGTTATAACGTCATACTGTATAACGTAAGGCTATAAAACATAATACGTTATAACGTGATACTATATAACGTTACACGTTATAACGTAATACTATATAACGTAATACGTTATAGCGTTATACTATATAACGTTACACGTAATAACGTGATACTATATAACGTTATACGTTATAACGTAATACTATATAACGTTATACGTTATAACGCGATACTATATAACGTTATATGTTATAACGTGATACTATATAACGTTATACGTTATAACGTAATACTATATAACGTAATACGTTAAAGCGTGATACTACATAACCTTATACGTTATAACGTGATTCTACATAACATTATACGTTATAACGTGATACTATATAACGTTATACGTTATAACGCGATACTATATAACGTTATAAGTTATAACGTGATACTATATAACGTTGTACGTTATAACGTAATACTATATAACGTTATATGTTATAACGTGATACTATATAACGTTATACGTTATAGCGTGATACTACATAACGTTATATGTTACAACGTAATACTATATAACGTTATACGTTATAACGCTATACTATATAACGTTATATGTTATAACGTAATACTATATAACGTAATGCTATATAACATAATACGTTATAACGTGATACTATATAACGTTACACGTTATAACGTAATACTATATAACGTTATAAGTTATAACGTGATACTATATAACGTTGTACGTTATAACGTAATACTATATAACGTTATATGTTATAACGTGATACTATATAACGTTATACGTTATAGCGTGATACTACATAACGTTATATGTTACAACGTAATACTATATAACGTTATACGTTATAACGCTATACTATATAACGTTATATGTTATAACGTAATACTATATAACGTAATGCTATATAACATAATACGTTATAACGTGATACTATATAACGTTACACGTTATAACGTAATACTATATAACGTAATACGTTAAAGCGTGATACTACATAACGTTACACGTAATAACGTGATACTATATATCGTTATACGTTATAACGTAATACTACATAACGTTATACGTTATAACGCGATACTATATAACGTTATATGTTATAACGCGATACTATATAACCTAATACGTTAAAGCGTGATACTACATAACGTTACACGTAATAACGTGATACTATATAACGTTATACGTTATAACGTGATACTATATAACGTTATACGTTATAACGTGATGCTATATCGTTATACGTTATAATGTAATACTATATAACGTTACACGTTATAACGTAATACTATATAACGTAATACGTTATAGCGTGATTCTACATAACCTTATACGTTATAACGTGATACTATATAACGTTATACGTTATAGCGTGATACTACATAACGTTATATGTTACAACGAAATACTATATAACGTTATACGTTATAACACTATACTATATAACGTTATATGTTATAACGTAATACTATATAACGTAATGCTATATAACATAATACGTTATACCGTGATACTATATAACGTTACACGTTATAACGTAATACTATATAACGTAATACGTTAAAGCGTGATACTACATAACGTTACACGTAATAACGTGATACTATATATCGTTATACGTTATAACGTTATACTATATAACGTTATACGTTATAACGCGATACTATATAACGTTATATGTTATAACGCGATACTATATAACCTAATACGTTAAAGTGTGATACTACATAACGTTACACGTAATAACGTGATACTATATAACGTTATACGTTATAACGTGATACTATATAACGTTATACGTTATAACGTGATGCTATATCCTTATACGTTATAATGTAATACTATATAACGTTACACGTTATAACGTAATACTATATAACGTAATACGTTATAGCGTGATACTACATAACCTTATACGTTATAACGTGATACTATATAACGTTACACGTAATAACGTGATACTATATAACGTTATACGTTATAACGTAATACTATATAACGTTATACGTTATAACGCTATACTATATAACGTTATATGTTATAACGTAATACTATATAACGTAATGCTATATAACATAATACGTTATAACGTGTTACTATATAACGTTACACGTTATAACGTAATACTATATAACGTAATACGTTAAAGCGTGATACTACATAACGTTACACGTAATAACGTGATACTATATAACGTTATACGTTATAACGTGATGCTATATCGTTATACGTTATAATGTATTACTATATAACGTTACACGTTATAACGTAATACTATATAACG
Organism: Bombus vestalis; assembly: GCA_963556215.1. Taxonomy (NCBI): domain Eukaryota; kingdom Metazoa; phylum Arthropoda; class Insecta; order Hymenoptera; family Apidae; genus Bombus; species Bombus vestalis. Next base: position 3,503,365 of record OY744595.1, read on the forward strand.
TAATACGTTATAGCGTGATACTACATAACCTTATACGTTATAACGTGATACTATATAACGTTATACGTTATAACGTGATGCTATATCGTTATACGTTATAATGTAATACTATATAACGTTACACGTTATAACGTAATACTATATAACGTAATACGTTATAGCGTGATACTACATAACCTTATACGTTATAACGTGATACTATATAACGTTATACGTTATAACGTGATGCTATATCGTTATACGTTATAACGTAATACTATATAACGTTATACATTATAACGTAATACTATATAACGTAATACGTTAAAGCGTGATACTACATAACGTTATACGTTATAACGTGATACTATATAACGTTATACGTTCTAACGTGCTGCTAGATCGTTATACGTTATAACGTAATACTATATAACGTTATACATTATAACGTAGTACTATATAACGTAATACGTTAAAGCGTGATACTACATAACCTTATACGTTATAACGTGATTCTACATAACATTATACGTTATAACGTGATACTATATAACGTTATACGTTATAACGCGATACTATATAACGTTATAAGTTATAACGTGATACTATATAACGTTGTACGTTATAACGTAATACTATATAACGTTATATGTTATAACGTGATACTATTTAACGTTATACGTTATAGCGTGATACTACATAACGTTATATGTTACAACGTAATACTATATAACGTTATACGTTATAACGCTATACTATATAACGTTATATGTTATAACGTAATACTATATAACGTAATGCTATATAACATAATACGTTATAACGTGATACTATATAACGTTACACGTTATAACGTAATACTGTATAACGTAATACGTTAAAGCGTGATACTACATAACGTTACACGTAATAACGTGATACTATATATCGTTATACGTTATAACGTAATACTATATAACGTTATACGTTATAACGCGATACTATATAACGTTATATGTTATAACGCGATACTATATAACCTAATACGTTAAAGCGTGATACTACATAACGTTACACGTAATAACGTGATACTATATAACGTTATTCGTTATAACGTGATGCTATATCGTTATACGTTATAATGTAATACTATATAACGTTACACGTTATAACGTAATACTATATAACGTAATACGTTATAGCGTGATACTACATAACCTTATACGTTATAACGTGATAGTATATAACGTTACACGTAATAACGTGTTACTATATAACGTTATACGTTATAACGTAATACTATATAACGTTATACGTTATAACGCTATACTATATAACGTTATATGTTATAACGTAATACTATATAACGTAATGCTATATAACATAATACGTTATAACGTGTTACTATATAACGTTACACGTTATAATGTAATACTATATAACGTAATACGTTAAAGCGTGATACTACATAACGTTACACGTAATAACGCAATACTATTTAACGCAATACGTTATAGCGCGATACTATATAACGTTATACGTTATAACGCGATACTATATAACGTTATACGTTATAACGTGATACTATATAACCTTATACGTTATAACGTAATACTATGCAACGCAATACGTTATAACGTAATACTATATAGTGTTATATCTTATAACGTAATACTATATATCGTAATACGTTAAAGCGTGATACTACATAACGTTACACGTAATAACGTGATACTATATAACGTTATACGTTATAACGTAATAGTATATAACGTTATACGTTATAACGAGATACTATATAACGTTATATGTTATAACGTGATACTATATAACGTTATACGTTATAGCGTGATACTACATAACGTTATATGTTATAACGTGATACTACATAACGTTATATGTTATAACGTGATACTATATAACGTTATACGTTATAACACGATGCTATATAACGTTATACGTTATAACGTGATACTATATATCGTTATACGTTATAACGTAATACTATATAACGTAATGCTGTATAACATAATACGTTATAACGTGATACTATATAACGTTATACGTCATAACGTGATACTATATAACGTTATACGTTATAACGTGATACTATATAACGTAATACGTTATAACGTAAAACTATATAACGTTATACGTTATAGCGTCATACTACATAACGTTATATGTTATAACGTGCTACTATATAACGTTATACGTTATAACGCGATACTATATAACGTTATACGTTATAACGTGATACTATATAGCGTTGTACGTTATAGCGTGATACTACATAACGTTATATGTTATAACGTGATACTATATAACGTTATACGTTATAACACGATGCTATATAACGTTATACGTTATAACGTGATACTATATAACGTTATACGTTATAACGTAATACTATATAACGTAATGCTGTATAACATAATACGTTATAACGTGGTACTATATAACGTTATACGTCATAACGTGATACTATATAACGTTATACGTTATAACGTGATACTATATAACGTAATACGTTATAACGTAAAACTATATAACGTTATACGTTATAACGCGATACTATATAACGTTATATGTTATAACGTGATACTATATAACCTTATACGTTATAACGCGATACTATATAACGTAATACGTTAAAGCGTGATACTACATAACGTTACACGTAATAAGGTAATACTATATAACGTTATACGTTATAACGTAATACTATATAACGTTATACGTTATAACGCGGTACTATATAACGTAATACGTTAAAGCGTGATACTACATAACGTTACACGTAATAACGTGATACTATATAACGTTATACGTTATAACGTTATACGTTATAACGTAATACGATATAACGTTATACGTTATAACGCCATACTATATAACGTAATACGTTAAAGCGTGATACTGCATAACGTTACACGTAATAACGTGATACTATATAACGTTATACGTTATAACGTTATACGTTATAACGTAATACTATATAACGTTATACGTTATAACGCGATACTATATAACGTTATACGTTATAACGTGATACTATATAACGTTATACGTTATAACGTGATACTATATAACGTAATACGTTATAACGTAAAACTATATAACGTTATACGTTATAGCGTGATACTACATAACGTTATATGTTATAACGTGATACTATATAACGTTATACGTTATAACGCGATACTATATAACGTTATACGTTATAACGTGATTCTATATAACGTTAAACGTTATAACGTAATACTATATATCGTAATGCTATATAACATAATACGTTATAACGTGATACCATATAACGTTACACGTTATAACGTTATACTATATAACGTAATACGTTATAGCGTGATACTACATAACGTTATACGTTATAACGTGATACTATATAACGTTATACGTTATAACGTGATGCTATATCGTTATACGTTATAACGTAATACTATATAACGTTATACATTATAACGTAATACTATATAACGTAATACGTTAAAGCGTGATACTACATAACGTTACACGTAATAACGTGATACTATATAACGTTATACGTTATAACGTAATACTATATAACGTTACACGTTATAACGTAATACTATATAACGTAATACGTTAAAGCGTGATACTACATAACGTTACACGTAATAACGTGATACTATATAACGTTATACGTTATAACGTAATACTATATAACGTTATACGTTATAACGCGATACTATATAACGTTATATGTTATAACGTGATACTATATAACGTTATATGTTATAGCGTGATACTACATAACGTTATATGTTATAGCGTGATACTATATAACGTTATACGTTATAACACGATGCTATATGACGTTATACGTTATAACGTGATACTATATAACGTTATACGTTATAACGTAATACTATATAACGTAATGCTGTATAACATAATACGTTATAACGTGATACTATATAACTTTATACGTCATAACGTGATACTATATAACGTTATACGTTATAACGTGATACTATATAACGTAATACGTTATAACGTAAAACTATAAACGTTATACGTTATAGCGTGATACTACATAACGTTATATGTTATAACGTGCTACTATATAACGTTATACGTTATAACGCGATACTATATAACGTTATACGTTATAACGCGATACTATATAACGTTATACGTTATAACGTGATACTATATAACGTTGTACGTTATAGCGTGATACTACATAACGTTATATGTTATAACGTGATACTATATAACGTTATACGTTATAACACGATGCTACATAACGTTATACGTTATAACGTGATACTATATAACGTTATACGTTATAACGTAATACTATATAACGTAATGCTGTATAACATAATACGTTATAACGTGATACTATATAACGTTATACGTCATAACGTGATACTATATAACGTTATACGTTATAACGTGATACTATATAACGTAATACGTTATAACGTAAAACTATATAACGTTAAACGTTATAACGTAATACTATATAACGTAATGCTATATAACATAATACGTTATAACGTGATACCATATAACGTTACACGTTATAACGTAATACTATATAACGTAATACGTTATAGCGTGATACTACATAACGTTATATGTTATAACGTGCTACTATATAACGTTATACGTTATAACACGATGCTATATAACGTTATACGTTATAACGTGATACTATATATCGTTACACGTTATAACGTAATACTATATAACGTTATACGTTATAACGTGATACTACATAACGTTATACGTTATAGCGTTATACTATATAACGTAATACGTTACAACATGATACTATATAACGTTGTACGTTATAACGTAATACTATATTACGTAATAAGTTACAACATGATACTATATAACGTTATACGTTATAACGTTATACTATATAGCGTTATACGTTATAACGTAGAACTATATGAAGTGAAGCTTTATATCGCAATACTATATAACGTTATACGTTATAACGTAATACTATATAACGTTATACGTTATAACGTGAGAGTACATAACGTTATACGTTATAACTTCATACTATATAACGTAATACGTTATAACGTGATACTACATAACGTTATACGTTATAACGTGATACTATATAACGCAATACGTTATAACGTGATACTACATAACGTTATACGTTATAACGTGATACTATATACCGTTACACGTTATAACGTAATACTATATAACGTTATACGTTATAACGTGATACTACATAACGTTATACGTTATAGCGTTATACTATATAACGTAATACGTTACAACATGATACTATATAACGTTGTACGTTATAACGTAATACTATATTACGTAATAAGCTACAACATGATACTATATAACGTTATACGTTATAACGTAATACTATATAACGTTATACGTTATAACGTAGAACTATATGAAGTGAAGCCTTATATCGCAATACTGTATAACGTTATACGTTATAACGTAATACTATATAACGTTATATGTTATAACGTGATACTACATAACGTTATACGTTATAACGTAATACTACATAACGTAATACGTTATAACGTAATACTATGTAACGTTATACGTTATAACGTAATACTATATAACGTTATACGTTATAACGTAATACTATATAACGTTATACGTTATAACGTAGAACTATATGAAGTGAAGCTTTATATCGCAATACTATATAACGTTATACGTTATAACGTAATACTATGTAACGTTATACGTTATAATGTCATACTATATAACGTAATACGTTATAGCGTGATACTATATAACGTTATACGTTATAACGTAATACTATATAGCGTTATACGTTATAACGTAGAACTATATGAAGTGAAGCTTTATATCGCAATACTATATAACGTTATACGTTATAACGTAATATTATATAACTTTATACGTTATAACGTGAGAGTACATAACGTTATACGTTATAACTTCATACTATATAACGTTATACTTTATAACGTAATACTATATAACGTAATACGTTACAACATGATACTATATAACGTTGTACGTTATAACGTAATACTATATTACGTAATAAGTTACAACATGATACTATATAACGTTATACGTTATAACGTTATACTATATAGCGTTATACGTTATAACGTAGAACTATATGAAGTGAAGCTATATATCGCAATACTATATAACGTTATACGTTATAACGTATAACTATATGAAATGAAGCTTTATATCGCAATACTATATAACGTTATACGTTACAGCATGATACTATATAACGTTGTACGTTATAACGTACTACTATATTACGTAATAAGTTACAACATGATACTATATAACGTTATACGTTAGAACGTAATACTATATAGCGTTATACGTTATAACGTAGAACTATATGAAGTGAAGCTTTATATCGCAATACTATATAACGTTATACGTTATAACGTAATAGTATATAACGTTATACGTTATAACGTGAGAGTATATAACGTTATACGTTATAACGTAATACTATATAACGTTATACGTTATAACGTACAACTACATAAAGTTAAGCTTTATATCGCAATACTATATAACGTTACACGTTATAACGTAATACTACATAACGTTATACGTTATAACGTGATACTATATAACATTATACGTTATAACGTAATACTATATAACGTTATACGTTATAACGTGATCATATATAACATTATACGTTATAACATATACTGTACAGCGTAATACGTTATAGCGTGATACTACATAACGTTATACGTTATAACGTGAAATTATATAACGTTATATGTTATAACGTGAAACTATATAACGTTATACGTTATAACGTGATATTGTATACCGTTATATGTTATAACGTGAAACTATATATCGTTATACGTTATAACGTAATACTATGTAACGTTATACGTTATAACGTGATATTATATAACTTTACACGTTATATCGCAACACTATATGACATTATACGTTATAACGTAATACTATATAACGTAATACGTTATAACGTTATACTACATAACGTTATACGATATAACATGATACTATATAACGTTATACGTTATAACGTAATACTATATAACGTTATACGTTATAACGTAGAACTATATGAAGTGAAGCTTTATATCGCAATACTGTATAACGTTATACGTTATAACGTAATACTATATAACGTTATATGTTATAACGTGATACTACATAACGTTATACGTTATAACGTAATACTACATAACGTAATACGTTATAACGTAATACTATGTAACGTTATACGTTATAACGTAATACTATATAACGTTATACGTTATAACGTAATACTATATAACGTTATACGTTATAACGTAGAACTATATGAAGTGAAGCTTTATATCGCAATACTATTAAACGTTATACGTTATAACGTAATACTATGTAACGTTATACGTTATAATGTCATACTATATAACGTAATACGTTATAGCGTGATACTATATAACGTTATACGTTATAACGTAATACTATATAACGTTATACGTTATAACGTAATACTATATAACGTTATACGTTATAACGTTATACTATATAACGTAATACGTTATAGCGTGATACTGCGTAACATTATACGTTATAACGTGATACTATATAACGTTATACGTTATAACGCAATACTATATAACGTTATGCGTTATAACGTAGAACTATATGAAGTGAAGCTTTATATCGCAATACTATATAACGTTATACGTTATAACGTAATACTATGTAACGTTATACGTTATAATGTCATACTATATAACGTAATACGTTATAGCGTGATACTATATAACGTTATACGTTATAACGTAATTCTATGTAACGTTATACGTTATAATGTCATACTATATAACGTAGTACGTTATAGCGTGATACTATATAACGTTATACGTTATAACGTAATACTATATAACGTTATACGTTATAACGTAATACTATATAACGTTATACGTTATAACGTCATACTATATAACGTAGTACGTTATAGCGTAATACTGCGTAACGTTATACGTTATAACGTGATACTATATAACGTTATACGTTATAACGTAGAACTATATGAAGTGGAGCTTTATATCGCAATACTATATAACGTTATACGTTATAACGTAGAACTATATGAAGTGAAGCTTTATATCGCAATACTATATAACGTTATACGTTATAACGTAATACTATATAACGTTATACGTTATAACGTGAGAGTACATAACGTTATACGTTATAACTTCATACTATATAACGTAATACGTTATAACGTGATACTACATTACGTTATACGTTATAACGTGATACTATATAACGCAATACGTTATAACGTGATACTACATAACGTTATACGTTATAACGTGATACTATATATCGTTACACGTTATAACGTAATACTATATAACGTTGTACGTTATAACGTGATACTACATAACGTTATACGTTATAGCGTTATACTATATAACGTAATACGTTACAACATGATACTATATAACGTTGTACGTTATAACGTAATACTATATTACGTAATAAGCTACAACATGATACTACATAACGTTATACGTTATAACGAAATACTATATAGCGTTATACGTTATAACGTAGAACTATATGAAGTGAAGCTTTATATCGCAATACTATATAACGTTATACGTTATAACGTAATACTATATAACGTTATACGTTATAACGTGATCATATATAACATTATACGTTATAACGTAGAACTACATAATGTTAAGCTTTATATCGCAATACTATATATCGTTACACGTTATAACGTAATACTATATAACGTTATAGGTTATAACGTGATACTATATAACGTTATACGTTATAACGTAATACTATATAACATTATACGTTATAACGTAATACTATATAACGTTATACGTTATAACGTGATCATATATAACATTATACGTTATAACGTAGAACTACATAAAGTTAAGCTTTATATCGCAATACTATATAACGTTACACGTTATAACGTAATACTATATAACGTTATATGTTATAACGTATAACTATATGAAATGAAGCTTTATATCGCAATACTATATAACGTTATACGTTACAACATGATACTATATAACGTTGTACGTTATAACGTAATACTATATTACGTAATAAGTTACAACATGATACTACATAACGTTATACGTTATAACGTAATACTATATAGCGTTATACGTTATAACGTAGAACTATATGAAGTGAAGCTTTATATTGCAATACTATATAACGTTATACGTTATAACGTAATACTATATAACGTTATACGTTATAACGTAATACTATATAACGTTATACGTTATAACGTGAGAGTACATAACGTTATACGTTATAACGTAATACTATATAACGTTATACGTTATAACGTGATCATATATAACATTATACGTTATAACGTAGAACTACATAAAGTTAAGCTTTATATCGCAATACTATATATCGTTACACGTTATAACGTAATACTATATAACGTTACAGGTTATAACGTGATACTATATAACGTTATACGTTATAACGTAATACTATATAACATTATACGTTATAACGTAATACTATATAACGTTATACGTTATAACGTGATCATATATAACATTATACGTTATAACGTAGAACTACATAAAGTTAAGCTTTATATCGCAATACTATATAACGTTACACGTTATAACGTAATACTATATAACGTTATACGTTATAACGTAGAACTATATGAAGTGGAGCTTTATATCGCAATACTATATAACGTTATACGTTATAACGTAGAACTATATGAAGTGAAGCTTTATATCGCAATACTATATAACGTTATACGTTATAACGTAATACTATATAACGTTATACGTTATAACGTGAGAGTACATAACGTTATACGTTATAACTTCATACTATATAACGTAATACGTTATAACGTGATACTACATAACGTTATACGTTATAACGTAATACTATATAACGTTATACGTTATAACGTAATACTATATAACGTTATACGTTATAACGTCATACTTCATAACGTTATACGTTATAACGTAATACTATATAACGTTATACGTTATAACGTCATACTTCATAACGTTATACGTTATAACGTAATACTATATAACGTTATACGTTATAACGTGATACTATATAACGTTATACGTTATAACGTAATACTATATAACGTTATACGTTATAACGTGATACTACATAACGTTATACGTTATAACGTGGTACTATATAACGTTATACGTTATAACTTCATACTATATAACGTAATACGTTATAACGTGATACTACATAACGTTATACGTTATAACGTGATACTATATAACGTAATACGTTATAAAGTGATACTACATAACGTTATACGTTATAACGTTATACTATATAACGTTATACGTTATAACGTAATACTATATAACGTTATACGTTATAACGTGAGAGTACATAACGTTATACGTTATAACGTAATACTATATAACTTTATACGTTATAACGTAATACTATATAACGTTATACGATATAACGTAATACTATATAGCGTAATACGTTACAACATGATACTATACAACGTTATACGTTATAACGTAATACAATATAACGTTGTACGTTATAACGTGAGAGTACATAACGTTATACGTTATAACGTAATACTATATAACGTTATACGTTATAACGTGATCATATATAACATTATACGTTATAACGTAGAACTACATAAAGTTAAGCTTTCTATCGCAATACTATATATCGTTACACGTTATAACGTAATACTATATAACGTTATAGGTTATAACGTGATACTATATAACGTTATACGTTATAACGTAATACTATATAACATTATACGTTATAACGTAATACTATATAACGTTATACGTTATAACGTGATCATATATAACATTATACGTTATAACGTAGAACTACATAAAGTTAAGCTTTATATCGCAATACTATATAACGTTACACGTTATAACGTAATACTATATAACGTTATACGTTATAACGTAATACTATATAACGTTGTACGTTATAACGCAATTCCTCATAACGTTATTCGTTATAACGTATACTATATAACGTTGTACGTTATATCGCAATACTATATAACGTTATACGTTATAACGTAGAACTATATGAAGTGAAGCTTTATATCGCAATACTATATAACGTTATACGTTATAACGTAATACTATATAACGTTATACGTTATAACGTGAGAGTATATAACCTTATACGTTATAACGTAATACTATATAACGTTGTACGTTATAACGCAATTCCTCATAACGTTATTCGTTATAACGTATACTATATAACGTAATACGTCAAAACGTGGTACTATATAACGTTATACGTTATAACGTAGAACTATATGAAGTGAAGCTTTATATCGCAATACTATATAACGTTACACGTTATAACGTAATACTATATAACGTTATACGTTATAACGTGATACTATATAACGTTATACGTTGTAACGTAATACTATATAACGTCATAAGTTATAACGTAATACTATATAACGTTACACGTTATAACGTAATACTATATAACGTTATACGTTTTAACGTGATACTATATAACGTTGTACGTTATATCGCAATACTATATAACGTTATACGCTATAACGTAATACTATATAACGTTATACGTTATAACGTAATACTATATAACGTTGTACGTTATAACGCAATTCCTCATAACGTTATTCGTTATAACGTATACTATTTAACGTAACACGTCTAAACGTGGTACTATATAACGTTATACGTTATAACGTAGAACTATATGAAGTGAAGCTTTATATCGCAATACTATATAACGTTATACGTTATAACGTAATACTATATAACGTTATACGTTATAACGTGAGAGTACATAGCGTTATACGTTATAACTTCATACTATATAACGTAATACGTTATAACGTGATACTACATAACGTTATACGTTATAACGTGATACTATATAACGCAATACGTTATAACGTGATACTACATAACGTTATACGTTATAACGTGATACTATATATCGTTACACGTTATAACGTAATACTATATAACGTTATACGTTATAACGTGATACTACATAACGTTATACGTTATAGCGTTATACTATATAACGTAATACGTTACAACATGATACTATATAACGTTGTACGTTATAACGTAATACTATATTACGTAATAAGCTACAACATGATACTATATAACGTTATACGTTATAACGAAATACTATATAGCGTTATACGTTATAACGTAGAACTATATGAAGTGAAGCTTTATATCGCAATACTATATAACGTTGTACGTTATAACGTAATATTATATAACGTTATACGTTATAACGTGAGTGTACATAACGTTATACGTTATAACTTTATACTATATAACGTTATACTTTATAACGTAATACTATATTGCGTAATAAGTTACAACATGATACTACATAACGTTATACGTTATAACGTTATACTATATAGCGTTATACGTTATAACGTAGAACTATATGAAGTGAAGCTTTATATCGCAATACTATATAACGTTATATGTTATAACGTATAACTATATGAAATGAAGCTTTATATCGCAATACTATATAACGTTATACGTTACAACATGATACTATATAACGTTGTACGTTATAACGTAATACTCTATTACGTAATAAGTTACAACATGATACTATATAACGTTATACGTTAGAACGTAATACTATATAGCGTCATACGTTATAACGTAGAACTATATGAAGTGAAGCTTTATATCGCAATACTATATAACGTTATACGTTATAACGTATAACTATATGAAATGAAGCTTTATATCGCAATACTATATAACGTTATACGTTACAACATGATACTATATAACGTTGTACGTTATAACGTAATACTCTATTACGTAATAAGTTACAACATGATACTATATAACGTTATACGTTAGAACGTAATACTATATAGCGTTATACGTTATAACGTAGAACTATATGAAGTGAAGCTTTATATCGCAATACTATATAACGTTATACGTTATAACGTAATACTATATAACGTTATACGTTATAACGTGAGAGTATATAACGTTATACGTTATAACGTAATACTATATAACGTTATACGTTATAACGTAGAACTTCATAAAGTTAAGCTTTATATCGCAATACTATATAACGTTACACGTTATAACGTAATACTATATAACTTTATGCGTTATAACGTAGAACTATATGAAGTGAAGCTTTATATCGCAATACTATATAACGTTATACGTTATAACGTAATACTATGTAACGTTATACGTTATAATGTCATACTATATAACGTAATACGTTATAACGTGATACTATATAACGTTATACGTTATAACGTAATACTATATAACGTTATACGTTATAACGTAATACTATATAACGTTATACGTTATAACGTAATACTATATAACGTTATACGTTATAACGTAGAACTTCATAAAGTTAAGCTTTATATCGCAATACTATATAACGTTACACGTTATAACGTAATACTATATAACTTTATGCGTTATAACGTAGAACTATATGAAGTGAAGCTTTATATCGCAATACTATATAACGTTATACGTTATAACGTGAGAGTATATAACGTTATACGTTATAACGTAATACTATATAACGTTATACGTTATAACGTAGAACTTCATAAAGTTAAGCTTTATATCGCAATACTATATAACGTTACACGTTATAACGTAATACTATATAACTTTATGCGTTATAACGTAGAACTATATGAAGTGAAGCTTTATATCGCAATACTATATAACGTTATACGTTATAACGTAATACTATGTAACGTTATACGTTATAATGTCATACTATATAACGTAATACGTTATAACGTGATACTATATAACGTTATACGTTATAACGTAATACTATATAACGTTATACGTTATAACGTAATACTATATAACGTTATACGTTATAACGTAATACTATATAACGTTATACGTTATAACGTAGAACTTCATAAAGTTAAGCTTTATATCGCAATACTATATAACGTTACACGTTATAACGTAATACTATATAACTTTATGCGTTATAACGTAGAACTATATGAAGTGAAGCTTTATATCGCAATACTATATAACGTTATACGTTATAACGTAATACTATATAACGTTATACGTTATAACGTTATACTATATAACGTAATACGTTATAGCGTGATACTGCGTAACGTTATACGTTATAACGTGATACTATATAACGTTATACGTTATAACGCAATACTATATAACGTTATGCGTTATAACGTAGAACTATATGAAGTGAAGCTTTATATCGCAATACTATATAACGTTATACGTTATAACGTAATACTATGTAACGTTATACGTTATAATGTCATACTATGTAACGTAATACGTTATAACGTGATACTATATAACGTTATACGTTATAACGTAATACTATATAACGTTATACGTTATAACGTAATACTATATAACGTTATACGTTATAACGTCATACTATATAACGTTATACGTTATAACGTAGAACTATATGAAGTGAAGCTTTATATCGCAATACTATATAACGTTATACGTTATAACGTAATACTATATAACTTTATGCGTTACAACGTAGAACTATATGAAGTGAAGCTTTATATCGCAATACTATATAACGTTATACGTTACAACATGATACTATATAACGTTGTACGTTATAACGTAATACTCTATTACGTAATAAGTTACAACATGATACTATATAACGTTATACGTTAGAACGTAATACTATATAGCGTTATACGTTATAACGTAGAACTATATGAAGTGAAGCTTTATATCGCAATACTATATAACGTTATACGTTATAACGTAATACTATATAACGTTATACGTTATAACGTGAGAGTATATAACGTTATACGTTATAACGTAATACTATATAACGTTATACGTTATAACGTAGAACTTCATAAAGTTAAGCTTTATATCGCAATACTATATAACGTTACACGTTATAACGTAATACTATATAACTTTATGCGTTATAACGTAGAACTATATGAAGTGAAGCTTTATATCGCAATACTATATAACGTTATACGTTATAACGTAATACTATGTAACGTTATACGTTATAATGTCATACTATATAACGTAATACGTTATAACGTGATACTATATAACGTTATACGTTATAACGTAATACTATATAACGTTATACGTTATAACGTAATACTATATAACGTTATACGTTATAACGTAATACTATATAACGTTATACGTTATAACGTAGAACTTCATAAAGTTAAGCTTTATATCGCAATACTATATAACGTTACACGTTATAACGTAATACTATATAACTTTATGCGTTATAACGTAGAACTATATGAAGTGAAGCTTTATATCGCAATACTATATAACGTTATACGTTATAACGTAATACTATATAACGTTATACGTTATAACGTTATACTATATAACGTAATACGTTATAGCGTGATACTGCGTAACGTTATACGTTATAACGTGATACTATATAACGTTATACGTTATAACGCAATACTATATAACGTTATGCGTTATAACGTAGAACTATATGAAGTGAAGCTTTATATCGCAATACTATATAACGTTATACGTTATAACGTAATACTATGTAACGTTATACGTTATAATGTCATACTATGTAACGTAATACGTTATAACGTGATACTATATAACGTTATACGTTATAACGTAATACTATATAACGTTATACGTTATAACGTAATACTATATAACGTTATACGTTATAACGTCATACTATATAACGTTATACGTTATAACGCAATACTATATAACGTTATGCGTTATAACGTAGAACTATATGAAGTGAAGCTTTATATCGCAATACTATATAACGTTATACGTTATAACGTAATAGTATGTAACGTTATACGTTATAACGTCATACTATATAACGTAATACGTTATAGCGTGATACTACGTAACGTTATACGTTATAACGTGATACTATATAACGTTATACGTTATAACGTAATACTATATAACGTTATACGTTATAACGTAGAACTATATGAAGTGAAGCTTTATATCGCAATACTATATAACGTTATACGTTATAACGTAATAGTATGTAACGTTATACGTTATAACGTCATACTATATAACGTAATACGTTATAGCGTGATACTACGTAACGTTATACGTTATAACGTGATACTATATAACGTTATACGTTATAACGTAATACTATATAACGTTATACGTTATAACGTAGAACTATATGAAGTGAAGCTTTATATCGCAATACTATATAACGTTATACGTTATAACGTGAGAGTATATAACGTTATATGTTATAACGTGAAACTATACAACGTTATACGTTATAACGTGATATTATATAACGTTATATGTTATAACGTAATACTTTATAACTGTATACGTTATAGCGTAATACTATATAAGGTAATACTGTTACAACGTGATACTACATAACGTTGTACGTTATTACGTAATACTATATAACGTAATACGTTATAACGTTATACTATATAACGTTATACGTTATAACGTAATACTATATAACGTTATACGTCATAACGTAGAACTGTATTAAGTGAAACTTTATATCGCAACATTATATAATTTTGTACGTTATAACGTGATACTATATATCGTTACACGTTATGACGTAATACTATATAACGTTATACGGTATAACGTGATACTATATAACGTTATACGTTATAACGTAATACTACATAACGTAATACGTTATAGCGTGATACTACATAACGTTGTACGTTATAGCGTGATACTACATAACGTTATACGTTATAACATGATTCTATATAACATTATACGTTATAACATATACTGTACAACGTAATACGTTATAGCGTGATACTACATAACGTTATACGTTATAACGTGAAATTATATAACGTTATATGTTATAACGTGAAACTATATAACGTTATACGTTATAACGTGATATTGTATACCGTTATATGTTATAACGTGAAACTATATATCGTTATACGTTATAACGTAATACTATGTAACGTTATACGGTATAACGTGATATTATATAACTTTACACGTTATATCGCAACACTATATGACATTATACGTTATAACGTAATACTATATAACGTAATACGTTATAACGTTATACTACATAACGTTATACGATATAACATGATACTATATAACGTTATACGTTATAACGTAATACTATATAACGTTATACGTTATAACGTAGAACTATATGAAGTGAAGCTTTATATCGCAATACTGTATAACGTTATACGTTATAACGCAATACTATATAACGTTATGCGTTAGAACGTAGAACTATATGAAGTGAAGCTTTATATCGCAATACTATATAACGTTATACGTTATAACGTAATACTATGTAACGTTATACGTTATAATGTCATACTATATAACGTAATACGTTATAGCGTGATACTATATAACGTTATACGTTATAACGTAATACTATATAACTTTATACGTTATAACGTAATACTATATAACGTTATACGATATAACGTAATACTATATAGCGTAATACGTTACAACATGATACTATACAACGTTATACGTTATAACGTAATACAATATAACGTTGTACGTTATAACGTGAGAGTACATAACGTTATACGTTATAACGTAATACTATATAACGTTATACGTTATAACGTGATCATATATAACATTATACGTTATAACGTAGAACTACATAAAGTTAAGCTTTATATCGCAATACTATATATCGTTACACGTTATAACGTAATACTATATAACGTAATACGTTATAACGTTATACTATATAACGTTATACGTTATAACGTAATACTATATAACGTTATACGTTATAACGTAATACTATATAACGTTATACGTTATAACGAAATACTGTATAACGTTATACGTTATAATGTCATACTATATAACGTAATACGTTATAGCGTGATACTATATAACGTTATACGTTATAACGTAATACTATATAACGTTATACGTTATAACGTTATACTATATAACGTAATACGTTATAGCGTGATACTGCGTAACGTTATACGTTATAACGTGATACTATATAACGTTATACGTTATAACGCAATACTATATAACGTTATGCGTTATAACGTAGAACTATATGAAGTGAAGCTTTATATCGCAATACTATATAACGTTATACGTTATAACGTAATACTATGTAACGTTATACGTTATAATGTCATACTATATAACGTAATACGTTATAGCGTGATACTATATAACGTTATACGTTATAACGTGATACTATATAACGTTATACGTTATAACGTAATACTATATAACGTTATACGTTATAACGTAGAACTATATGAAGTGGAGCTTTATATCGCAATACTATATAACGTTATACGTTATAACGTAATACTACATAACGGTATACGTTATAACGATATACTATATAACGTTATACGTTATAACGTAATACTGTATAACGTTATACGTTATAAGGTAATACTATGTAACGTTATACGTTATAACGTAATACTATGTAACGTTATACGTTATAATGTCATACTATGTAACGTAATACGTTATAACGTCATACTATATAACGTTATACGTTATAACGTAATACTATATAACGTCATACGTTATAACGTAATACTATATAACGTTATACGTTATAACGTCATACTATATAACGTTATACGTTATAACGCAATACTATATAACGTTATGCGTTATAACGTAGAACTATATGAAGTGAAGCTATATATCGCAATACTATATAACGTTATACGTTATAACGTAATAGTATGTAACGTTATACGTTATAACGTCATACTATATAACGTAATACGTTATAGCGTGATACTACGTAACGTTATACGTTATAACGTGATACTATATAACGTTATACGTTATAACGTAATACTATATAACGTTATACGTTATAACGTAGAACTATATGAAGTGAAGCTTTATATCGCAATACTATATAACGTTATACGTTATAACGTAATAGTATGTAACGTTATACGTTATAACGTCATACTATATAACGTAATACGTTATAGCGTGATACTACGTAACGTTATACGTTATAACGTGATACTATATAACGTTATACGTTATAACGTAATACTATATAACGTTATACGTTATAACGTAGAACTATATGAAGTGAAGCTTTATATCGCAATACTATATAACGTTATACGTTATAACGTGAGAGTATATAACGTTATATGTTATAACGTGAAACTATACAACGTTATACGTTATAACGTGATATTATATAACGTTATATGTTATAACGTAATACTTTATAACTGTATACGTTATAGCGTAATACTATATAAGGTAATACTGTTACAACGTGATACTACATAACGTTGTACGTTATTACGTAATACTATATAACGTAATACGTTATAACGTTATACTATATAACGTTATACGTTATAACGTAATACTATATAACGTTATACGTTATAACGTAATACTATATAACGTTATACGTTATAACGAAATACTGTATAACGTTATACGTTATAATGTCATACTATATAACGTAATACGTTATAGCGTGATACTATATAACGTTATACGTTATAACGTAATACTATATAACGTTATACGTTATAACGTTATACTATATAACGTAATACGTTATAGCGTGATACTGCGTAACGTTATACGTTATAACGTGATACTATATAACGTTATACGTTATAACGCAATACTATATAACGTTATGCGTTATAACGTAGAACTATATGAAGTGAAGCTTTATATCGCAATACTATATAACGTTATACGTTATAACGTAATACTATGTAACGTTATACGTTATAATGTCATACTATATAACGTAATACGTTATAGCGTGATACTATATAACGTTATACGTTATAACGTGATACTATATAACGTTATACGTTATAACGTAATACTATATAACGTTATACGTTATAACGTAGAACTATATGAAGTGGAGCTTTATATCGCAATACTATATAACGTTATACGTTATAACGTAATACTACATAACGGTATACGTTATAACGATATACTATATAACGTTATACGTTATAACGTAATACTGTATAACGTTATACGTTATAAGGTAATACTATGTAACGTTATACGTTATAACGTAATACTATGTAACGTTATACGTTATAACGTGATATTATATAACTTTACACGTTATATCGCAACACTATATAACGTTATACGTTATAACGTAGAACTATATGAAGTGAAGCTTTATATCGCAATACTATATAACGTTATACGTTATAACGTGAGAGTATATAACGTTATACGTTAGAACGTAATACTATATAGCGTTATACGTTATAACGTAGAACTATATGAAGTGAAGCTTTATATCGCAATACTATATAACGTTATACGTTATAACGTGAGAGTATATAACGTTATACGTTAGAACGTAATACTATATAGCGTTATACGTTATAACGTAGAACTATATGAAGTGAAGCTTTATATCGCAATACTATATAACGTTATACGTTATAACGTAATACTATGTAACGTTATACGTTATAACGTCATACTATATAACGTATTACGTTATAGCGTGATACTACGTAACGTTATACGTTATAACGTGATACTATATAACGTTATACGTTATAACGTAATACTATATAACGTTATACGTTATAACGTAGAACTATATGAAGTGGAGCTTTATATCGCAATACTATATAACGTTATACGTTATAACGTAATACTACATAACGGTATACGTTATAACGATATACTATATAACGTTATACGTTATAACGTAATACTGTATAACGTTATACGTTATAAGGTAATACTATGTAACGTTATACGTTATAACGTAATACTATGTAACGTTATACGTTATAACGTGATATTATATAACTTTACACGTTATATCGCAACACTATATAACGTTATACGTTATAACGTAGAACTATATGAAGTGAAGCTTTATATCGCAATACTATATAACGTTATACGTTATAACGTGAGAGTATATAACGTTATACGTTAGAACGTAATACTATATAGCGTTATACGTTATAACGTAGAACTATATGAAGTGAAGCTTTATATCGCAATACTATATAACGTTATACGTTATAACGTAATACTATATAACGTTATACGTTATAACGTGAGGGTATATAACGTTATACGTTATAACGTAATACTATATAACGTTATACGTTATAACGTAGAACTACATAAAGTTAAGCTTTATATCGCAATACTATATAACGTTACACGTTATAACGTAATACTACATAACGTTATACGTTATAACGTGATACTATATAACATTATACGTTATAACGTAATACTATATAACGTTATACGTTATAACGTGATCATATATAACATTATACGTTATAACATATACTGTACAACGTAATACGTTATAGCGTGATACTACATAACGTTATACGTTATAACGTGAAATTATATAACGTTATATGTTATAACGTGAAACTATATAACGTTATACGTTATAACGTGATATTGTATACCGTTATATGTTATAACGTGAAACTATATATCGTTATACGTTATAACGCAATACTATGTAACGTTATACGTTATAACGTGATATTATATAACGTTATATGTTATAACGTGATACTACATAACGTTATACGTTATAACGTAATACTACATAACGTAATACGTTATAACGCAATACTATATAACGTTATACGTTATAACGTAATACTATATAACGTTATACGTCATAACGTGATACTATATAACGTTATACGTTATAACGCAATACTATATAACGTTATACGTTATAACGTAGAACTATATGAAGTGAAGCTTTATATCGCAATACTATATACCGTTATACGTTATAACGTAATACTATGTAACGTTATACGTTATAACGTCATACTATATAACGTAATACGTTATAGCGTGATACTACGTAACGTTATACGTTATAACGTGATACTATATAACGTTATACGTTATAACGTAATACTATATAACGTTATACGTTATAACGTAGAACTATATGAAGTGGAGCTTTATATCGCAATACTATATAACGTTATACGTTATAACGTAATACTACATAACGGTATACGTTATAACGATATACTATATAACGTTATACGTTATAACGTAATACTGTATAACGTTATACGTTATAAGGTAATACTATGTAGCGTTATACGTTATAACGTAATACTATGTAACGTTATACGTTATAACGTGATATTATATAACTTTACACGTTATATCGCAACACTATATAACGTTATACGTTATAACGTAGAACTATATGAAGTGAAGCTTTATATCGCAATACTATATAACGTTATACGTTATAACGTGAGAGTATATAACGTTATATGTTATAACGTGAAACTATACAACGTTATACGTTATAACGTGATATTATATAACGTTATATGTTATAACGTAATAATTTGTAACTGTATACGTTATAGCGTAATACTATATAAGGTAATACGTTACAACGTGATACTACATAACGTTGTACGTTATTACGTAATACTATATAACGTAATACGTTATAACGTTATACTATATAACGTTATACGTTATAACGTAATACTATATAACGTTATACGTCATAACGTAGAACTGTATTAAGTGAAGCTTTATATCGCAACATTATATAATTTTGTACGTTATAACGTGATACTATATATCGTTACACGTTATGACGTAATACTATATAACGTTATACGGTATAACGTGATACTATATAACGTTATACGTTATAACGTAATACTACATAACGTAATACGTTATAGCGTGATACTACATAACGTTGTACATTATAGCGTGATACTACATATCGTTATACGTTATAACATGATTCTATATAACGTTATACGTTATAACGTAATACTTTATAACTATATACGTTATAGCGTAATACTATATAAGGTAATACGTTACAACGTGATACTACATAACGTTATACGTTATAACGTGATACTATATAACGTTATACGCTATAACGTAATAATATATAACGTTATACGTTATAACGTAATACTATATAAGGTTATACGTTAAAACGTGGTACTATATATCGTTACACGTTATGACGTAATACTATATAACGTTATACGGTATAACGTGATACTATATAACGTTATACGTTATAACGTAATACTATATAACGTTATACGTCATAACGTGATACTATATAACGTTATACGTTATAACGCAATACTATATAACGTTATACGTTATAACGTAGAAATATATGAAGTGAAGCTTTATATCGCAATACTATATAACGTTATACGTTATAACATCATACTATATAACGTAATACGTTATAGCGTGATACTACGTAACGTTATACGTTATAACGTGATACTATATAACGTTATACGTTATAACGTGATACTATATAACGTTATACGTTATAACGTAGAACTATATGAAGTGGAGCTTTATATCGCAATACTATATAACGTTATACGTTATAACGCAATACTATATAACGTTATGCGTTATAACGTAGAACTATATGAAGTGAAGCTTTATATCGCAATACTATATAACGTTATACGTTATAACGTAATACTATGTAACGTTATACGTTATAATGTCATACTATATAACGTAATACGTTATAGCGTGATACTATATAACGTTATACGTTATAACGTGATACTATATAACGTTATACGTTATAACGTAATACTATATAACGTTATACGTTATAACGTAGAACTATATGAAGTGGAGCTTTATATCGCAATACTATATAACGTTATACGTTATAACGTAATAGTACATAACGGTATACGTTATAACGATATACTATATAACGTTATACGTTATAACGTAATACTGTAAAACGTTATACGTTATAAGGTAATACTATGTAACGTTATACGTTATAACGTAATACTATGTAACGTTATACGTTATAACGTGATATTATATAACTTTACACGTTATATCGCAACACTATATAACGTTATACGTTATAACGTAGAACTATATGAAGTGAAGCTTTATATCGCAATACTATATAACGTTATACGTTATAACGTGAGAGTATATAACGTTATACGTTAGAACGTAATACTATATAGCGTTATACGTTATAACGTAGAACTATATGAAGTGAAGCTTTATATCGCAATACTATATAACGTTATACGTTATAACGTGAGAGTATATAACGTTATACGTTAGAACGTAATACTATATAGCGTTATACGTTATAACGTAGAACTATATGAAGTGAAGCTTTATATCGCAATACTATATAACGTTATACGTTATAACGTAATACTATGTAACGTTATACGTTATAACGTCATACTATATAACGTATTACGTTATAGCGTGATACTACGTAACGTTATACGTTATAACGTGATACTATATAACGTTATACGTTATAACGTATACTATATAACGTTATACGTTATAACGTAGAACTATATGAAGTGGAGCTTTATATCGCAATACTATATAACGTTATACGTTATAACGTAATACTACATAACGGTATACGTTATAACGATATACTATATAATGTTATACGTTATAACGTAATACTGTATAACGTTATACGTTATAAGGTAATACTATGTAACGTTATACGTTATAACGTAATACTATGTAACGTTATACGTTATAACGTGATATTATATAACTTTACACGTTATATCGCAACACTATATAACGTTATACGTTATAACGTAGAACTATATGAAGTGAAGCTTTATATCGCAATACTATATAACGTTATACGTTATAACGTGAGAGTATATAACGTTATACGTTAGAACGTAATACTATATAGCGTTATACGTTATAACGTAGAACTATATGAAGTGAAGCTTTATATCGCAATACTATATAACGTTATACGTTATAACGTAATACTATATAACGTTATACGTTATAACGTGAGGGTATATAACGTTATACGTTATAACGTAATACTATATAACGTTATACGTTATAACGTAGAACTACATAAAGTTAAGCTTTATATCGCAATACTATATAACGTTACACGTTATAACGTAATACTACATAACGTTATACGTTATAACGTGATACTATATAACATTATACGTTATAACGTAATACTATATAACGTTATACGTTATAACGTGATCATATATAACATTATACGTTATAACATATACTGTACAACGTAATACGTTATAGCGTGATACTACATAACGTTATACGTTATAACGTGAAATTATATAACGTTATATGTTATAACGTGAAACTATATAACGTTATACGTTATAACGTGATATTGTATACCGTTATATGTTATAACGTGAAACTATATATCGTTATACGTTATAACGCAATACTATGTAACGTTATACGTTATAACGTGATATTATATAACGTTATATGTTATAACGTGATACTACATAACGTTATAAGTTATAACGTAATACTACATAACGTAATACGTTATAACGCAATACTATATAACGTTATACGTTATAACGTAATACTATATAACGTTATACGTCATAACGTGATACTATATAACGTTATACGTTATAACGCAATACTATATAACGTTATACGTTATAACGTAGAACTATATGAAGTGAAGCTTTATATCGCAATACTATATACCGTTATACGTTATAACGTAATACTATGTAACGTTATACGTTATAACGTCATACTATATAACGTAATACGTTATAGCGTGATACTACGTAACGTTATACGTTATAACGTGATACTATATAACGTTATACGTTATAACGTAATACTATATAACGTTATACGTTATAACGTAGAACTATATGAAGTGGAGCTTTATATCGCAATACTATATAACGTTATACGTTATAACGTAATACTACATAACGGTATACGTTATAACGATATACTATATAACGTTATACGTTATAACGTAATACTGTATAACGTTATACGTTATAAGGTAATACTATGTAGCGTTATACGTTATAACGTAATACTATGTAACGTTATACGTTATAACGTGATATTATATAACTTTACACGTTATATCGCAACACTATATAACGTTATACGTTATAACGTAGAACTATATGAAGTGAAGCTTTATATCGCAATACTATATAACGTTATACGTTATAACGTGAGAGTATATAACGTTATATGTTATAACGTGAAACTATACAACGTTATACGTTATAACGTGATATTATATAACGTTATATGTTATAACGTAATACTTTGTAACTGTATACGTTATAGCGTAATACTATATAACGTTATACGTCATAACGTAGAACTGTATTAAGTGAAGCTTTATATCGCAACATTATATAATTTTGTACGTTATAACGTGATACTATATATCGTTACACGTTATGACGTAATACTATATAACGTTATACGGTATAACGTGATACTATATAACGTTATACGTTATAACGTAATACTACATAACGTAATACGTTATAGCGTGATACTACATAACGTTGTACATTATAGCGTGATACTACATATCGTTATACGTTATAACATGATTCTATATAACGTTATACGTTATAACGTAATACTTTATAACTATATACGTTATAGCGTAATACTATATAAGGTAATACGTTACAACGTGATACTACATAACGTTATACGTTATAACGTGATACTATATAACGTTATACGCTATAACGTAATAATATATAACGTTATACGTTATAACGTAATACTATATAAGGTTATACGTTAAAACGTGGTACTATATATCGTTACACGTTATGACGTAATACTATATAACGTTATACGGTATAACGTGATACTATATAACGTTATACGTTATAACGTAATACTATATAACGTTATACGTCATAACGTGATACTATATAACGTTATACGTTATAACGCAATACTATATAACGTTATACGTTATAACGTAGAAATATATGAAGTGAAGCTTTATATCGCAATACTATATAACGTTATACGTTATAACATCATACTATATAACGTAATACGTTATAGCGTGATACTACGTAACGTTATACGTTATAACGTGATACTATATAACGTTATACGTTATAACGTGATACTATATAACGTTATACGTTATAACGTAGAACTATATGAAGTGGAGCTTTATATCGCAATACTATATAACGTTATACGTTATAACGTAATACTACATAACGGTATACGTTATAACGATATACTATATAACGTTATACGTTATAACGTAATACTGTATAACGTTATACGTTATAAGGTAATACTATGTAACGTTATACGTTATAACGTAATACTATGTAACGTTATACGTTATAACGTGATATTATATAACTTTACACGTTATATCGCAACACTATATAACGTTATACGTTACAACGTAGAACTATATGAAGTGAAGCTTTATATCGCAATACTATATAACGTTATACGTTATAACGTGAGAGTATATAACGTTATATGTTATAACGTGAAACTATACAACGTTATACGTTATAACGTGAGAGTATATAACGTTATATGTTATAACGTGAAACTATACAACGTTATACGTTATAACGTGATATTATATAACTTTACACGTTATATCGCAACACTATATAACGTTATACGTTATAACGTAGAACTATATGAAGTGAAGCTTTATATCGCAATACTATATAACGTTATACGTTATAACGTGAGAGTATATAACGTTATATGTTATAACGTGAAACTATACAACGTTATACGTTATAACGTGATATTATATAACGTTATATGTTATAACGTAATACTTTATAACTGTATACGTTATAGCGTAATACTATATAAGGTAATACGTTACAACGTGATACTACATAACGTTGTACGTTATTAGGTAATACTATATAACGTAATACGTTACAACATGATACTATATAACGTTGTACGTTATAACGTAATACTATATTACGTAATAAGTTACAACATGATACTATATAACGTTATACGTTAGAACGTAATACTATATAGCGTTATACGTTATAACGTAGAACTATATGAAGTGAAGCTTTATATCGCAATACTATATAACGTTATACGTTATAACGTAATACTATATAACGTTATACGTTATAACGTGAGAGTATATAACGTTATACGTTATAACGTAATGCTATATAACGTTATACGTTATAACGTAGAACTACATAAAGTGAAGCTTTATGTCGCAATACTATATAACGTTACACGTTATAACGTAATACTATATAACTTTATGCGTTATAACGTAGAACTATATGAAGTGAAGCTTTATATCGCAATACTATATAACGTTATACGTTATAACGCAATACTATATAACGTTATACGTTATAACGTAGAAATATATGAAGTGAAGCTTTATATCGCAATACTATATAACGTTATACGTTATAACATCATACTATATAACGTAATACGTTATAGCGTGATACTACGTAACGTTATACGTTATAACGTGATACTATATAACGTTATACGTTATAACGTGATACTATATAACGTTATACGTTATAACGTAGAACTATATGAAGTGGAGCTTTATATCGCAATACTATATAACGTTATACGTTATAACGTAATACTACATAACGGTATACGTTATAACGATATACTATATAACGTTATACGTTATAACGTAATACTGTATAACGTTATACGTTATAAGGTAATACTATGTAACGTTATACGTTATAACGTAATACTATGTAACGTTATACGTTATAACGTGATATTATATAACTTTACACGTTATATCGCAACACTATATAACGTTATACGTTACAACGTAGAACTATATGAAGTGAAGCTTTATATCGCAATACTATATAACGTTATACGTTATAACGTTATACTATATAGCGTTATACGTTATAACGTAGAACTATATGAAGTGAAGCTTTATATCGCAATACTATATAACGTTATACGTTATAACGTTATACTATATAACGTAATACGTTATAGAATGATACTGCGTAACGTTATACGTTATAACGTGATACTATATAACGTTATACGTTATAACGCAATACTATATAACGTTATGCGTTATAACGTAGAACTATATGAAGTGAAGCTTTATATCGCAATACTATATAACGTTATACGTTATAACGTAATACTATTTAACGTTATACGTTATAATGTCATACTATATAACGTAATACGTTATAGCGTGATACTATATAACGTTATACGTTATAACGTAATACTATATAACGTTATACGTTATAACGTAATACTATATAACGTTATACGTTATAACGTCATACTATATAACGTAATACGTTATAGCGTAATACTGCGTAACGTTATACGTTATAACGTGATACAATATAACGTTATACGTTATAACGCAATACTATATAACGTTATACGTTATAACGTAGAACTATATGAAGTGAAGCTTTATATCGCAATACTATATAACGTTATACGTTATAACGTAATACTATGTAACGTTATACGTTATAACGTCATACTATATAACGTAATACGTTATAGCGTGATACTACGTAACGCTATACGTTATAACGTGATACTATATAACGTTATACGTTATAACGTAATACTATATAACGTTATACGTTATAACGTAGAACTATATGAAGTGGAGCTTTATATCGCAATACTATATAACGTTATACGTTATAACGTAATACTACATAACGGTATACGTTATAACGATATACTATATAACGTTATACGTTATAACGTAATACTGTATAACGTTATACGTTATAAGGTAATACAATATAACGTTATACGTTATAACGTAATACTACATAACGGTATACGTTATAACGATATACTATATAACGTTATACGTTATAACGTAGAACTATATGAAGTGAAGCTTTATATCGCAATACTATATAACGTTATACGTTATAACGTAATACTATGTAACGTTATACGTTATAACGTAGTACTATGTAACGTTATACGTTATAATGTCATACTATATAACGTAATACGTTATAGCGTGATACTATATAACGTTATACGTTATAACGTAATACTATATAACGTTATACGTTATAACGTAATACTATAAAACGTTATACGTTATAACGTCATACTATATAACGTAATACGTTATAGCGTAATACTGCGTAACGTTATACGTTATAACGTGATACAATATATCGTTATACGTTATAACGCAATACTATATAACGTTATACGTTATAACGTAGAACTATATGAAGTGAAGCTTTATATCGCAATACTATATAACGTTATACGTTATAACGTAATACTATGTAACGTTATACGTTATAACGTCATACTATATAACGTAATACGTTATAGCGTGATACTACGTAACGTTATACGTTATAACGTGATACTATATAACGTTATACGTTATAACGTAATACTATATAACGTTATACGTTATAACGTAGAACTATATGAAGTGGAGCTTTATATCGCAATACTATATAACGTTATACGTTATAACGTAATACTACATAACGGTATACGTTATAACGATATACTATATAACGTTATACGTTATAACGTAATACTGTATAACGTTATACGTTATAAGGTAATACTATGTAACGTTATACGTTATAACGTAATACTATGTAACGTTATACGTTATAACGTGATATTATATAACTTTACACGTTATATCGCAACACTATATAACGTTATACGTTATAACGTAGAACTATATGAAGTGAAGCTTTATATCGCAATACTATATAACGTTATACGTTATAACGTGAGAGTATATAACGTTATACGTTTGAACGTAATACTATATAGCGTTATACTTTATAACGTAGAACTATATGAAGTGAAGCTTTATATCGCAATACTATATAACGTTATACGTTATAACGTAATACTATATAACGTTATACGTTATAACGTGAGGGTATATAACGTTATACGTTAGAACGTAATACTATATAGCGTTATACTTTATAACGTAGAACTATATGAAGTGAAGCTTTATATCGCAATACTATATAACGTTATACGTTATAACGTAATACTATATAACGTTATACGTTATAACGTAATACTACATAACGGTATACGTTATAACGATATACTATATAACGTTATACGTTATAACGTAATACTGTATAACGTTATACGTTATAAGGTAATACTATGTAACGTTATACGTTATAACGTAATACTATGTAACGTTATACGTTATAACGTGATATTATATAACTTTACACGTTATATCGCAACACTATATAACGTTATACGTTATAACGTAGAACTATATGAAGTGAAGCTTTATATCGCAATACTATATAACGTTATACGTTATAACGTGAGAGTATATAACGTTATATGTTATAACGTGAAACTATACAACGTTATACGTTATAACGTGATATTATATAACGTTATATGTTATAACGTAATACTTTATAACTGTATACGTTATAGCGTAATACTATATAAGGTAATACGTTACAACGTGATACTACATAACGTTGTACGTTATTACGTAATACTATATAACGTAATACGTTACAACATGATACTATATAACGTTGTACGTTATAACGTAATACTATATTACGTAATAAGTTACAACATGATACTACATAACGTTATACGTCATAACGTTATACTATATAGCGTTATACGTTATAACGTAGAACTATATGAAGTGAAGCTTTATATCGCAATACTATATAACGTTATACGTTATAACGTATAACTATATGAAATGAAGCTTTATATCGCAATACTATATAACGTTATACGTTACAACATGATACTATATAACGTTGTACGTTATAACGTAATACTATATTACGTAATAAGTTACAACATGATACTATATAACGTTATACGTTAGAACGTAATACTATATAGCGTTATACGTTATAACGTAGAACTATATGAAGTGAAGCTTTATTTCGCAATACTATATAACGTTATACGTTATAACGTAATACTATATAACGTTATACGTTATAACGTGAGAGTATATAACGTTATACGTTATAACGTAATACTATATAACGTTATACGTTATAACGTAGAACTACATAAAGTGAAGCTTTATATCGCAATACTATATAACGTTATACGTTATAACGTTACACTATATAGCGTTATACGTTATAACGTAGAACTATATGAAGTGAAGCTTTATATCGCAATACTATATAACGTTATACGTTATAACGTTATACTATATAACGTAATACGTTATAGCGTGATACTGCGTAACGTTGTACGTTATAACGTGATACTATATAACGTTATACGTTATAACGCAATACTATATAACGTTATGCGTTATAACGTAGAACTATATGAAGTGAAGCTTTATATCGCAATACTATATAACGTTATACGTTATAACGTAATACTATTTAACGTTATACGTTATAATGTCATACTATATAACGTAATACGTTATAACGTAATACTATATAAGGTTATACGTTAAAACGTGGTACTATATATCGTTACACGTTATGACGCAATACTATATAACGTTATACGGTATAACGTGATACTATATAACGTTATACGTTATAACGTAATACTATATAACGTTATACGTCATAACGTGATACTATATAACGTTATACGTTATAACGCAATACTATATAACGTTATGCGTTATAACGTAGAAATATATGAAGTGAAGCTTTATATCGCAATACTATATAACGTTATACGTTATAACGTAATACTATGTAACGTTATACGTTATAACGTCATACTATATAACGTAATACGTTATAGCGTGATACTACGTAACGTTATACGTTATAACGTGATACTATATAACGTTATACGTTATAACGTGATACTATATAACGTTATACGTTATAACGTAGAACTATATGAAGTGGAGCTTTATATCGCAATACTATATAACGTTATACGTTATAACGTAATACTACATAACGGTATACGTTATAACGATATACTATATAACGTTATACGTTATAACGTAATACTGTATAACGTTATACGTTATAAGGTAATACTATGTAACGTTATACGTTATAACGTAATACTATGTAACGTTATACGTTATAACGTGATATTATATAACTTTACACGTTATATCGCAACACTATATAACGTTATACGTTATAACGTAGAACTATATGAAGTGAAGCTTTATATCGCAATACTATATAACGTTATACGTTATAACGTGAGAGTATATAACGTTATATGTTATAACGTGAAACTATACAACGTTATACGTTATAACGTGATATTATATAACGTTATATGTTATAACGTAATACTTTATAACTGTATACGTTATAGCGTAATACTATATAAGGTAATACGTTACAACGTGATACTACATAACGTTGTACGTTATTACGTAATACTATATAACGTAATACGTTACAACATGATACTATATAACGTTGTACGTTATAACGTAATACTATATTACGTAATAAGTTACAACATGATACTATATAACGTTATACGTTAGAACGTAATACTATATAGCGTTATACGTTATAACGTAGAACTATATGAAGTGAAGCTTTATATCGCAATACTATATAACGTTATACGTTATAACGTAATACTATATAACGTTATACGTTATAACGTGAGAGTATATAACGTTATACGTTATAACGTAATACTATATAACGTTATACGTTATAACGTAGAACTACATAAAGTTAAGCTTTATATCGCAATACTATATAACGTTACACGTTATAACGTAATACTATATAACTTTATGCGTTATAACGTAGAACTATATGAAGTGAAGCTTTATATCGCAATACTATATAACGTTATACGTTATAACGTTATACTATATAGCGTTATACGTTATAACGTAGAACTATATGAAGTGAAGCTTTATATCGCAATACTATATAACGTTATACGTTATAACGTTATACTATATAACGTAATACGTTATAGCGTGATACTGCGTAACGTTATACGTTATAACGTGATACTATATAACGTTATACGTTATAACGCAATACTATATAACGTTATGCGTTATAACGTAGAACTATATGAAGTGAAGCTTTATATCGCAATACTATATAACGTTATACGTTATAACGTAATACTATTTAACGTTATACGTTATAATGTCATACTATATAACGTAATACGTTATAGCGTGATACTATATAACGTTATACGTTATAACGTAATACTATATAACGTTATACGTTATAACGTAATACTATATAACGTTATACGTTATAACGTCATACTATATAACGTAATACGTTATAGCGTAATACTGCGTAACGTTATACGTTATAACGTGATACAACATAACGTTATACGTTATAACGCAATACTATATAACGTTATACGTTATAACGTAGAACTATATGAAGTGAAGCTTTATATCGCAATACTATATAACGTTATACGTTATAACGTAATACTATGTAACGTTATACGTTATAACGTCATACTATATAACGTAATACGTTATAGCGTGATACTACGTAACGTTATACGTTATAACGTGATACTATATAACGTTATACGTTATAGCGTAATACTGCGTAACGTTATACGTTATAACGTGATACAATATAACGTTATACGTTATAACGCAATACTATATAACGTTATACGTTATAACGTAGAACTATATGAAGTGAAGCTTTATATCGCAATACTATATAACGTTATACGTTATAACGTAATACTATGTAACGTTATACGTTATAACGTCATACTATATAACGTAATACGTTATAGCGTGATACTACGTAACGTTATACGTTATAACGTGATACTATATAACGTTATACGTTATAACGTAGAACTATATGAAGTGAAGCTTTATATCGCAATACTATATAACGTTATACGTTATAACGTAATACTATGTAACGTTATACGTTATAACGTAATACTATATAACGTTATACGTTATAACGTCATACTATATAACGTAATACGTTATAGCGTAATACTGCGTAACGTTATACGTTATAACGTGATACAATATAACGTTATACGTTATAACGCAATACTATATAACGTTATACGTTATAACGTAGAACTATATGAAGTGAAGCTTTATATCGCAATACTATATAACGTTATACGTTATAACGTAATACTATGTAACGTTATACGTTATAACGTCATACTATATAACGTAATACGTTATAGCGTGATACTACGTAACGTTATACGTTATAACGTGATACTATATAACGTTATACGTTATAACGTAATACTATATAACGTTATACGTTATAACGTAGAACTATATGAAGTGGAGCTTTATATCGCAATACTATATAACGTTATACGTTATAACGTAATACTACATAACGGTATACGTTATAACGATATACTATATAACGTTATACGTTATAACGTAATACTGTATAACGTTATACGTTATAAGGTAATACAATATAACGTTATACGTTATAACGCAATACTATATAACGTTATACGTTATAACGTAGAACTATATGAAGTGAAGCTTTATATCGCAATACTATATAACGTTATACGTTATAACGTAATACTATGTAACGTTATACGTTATAACGTCATACTATATAACGTAATACGTTATAGCGTGATACTACGTAACGTTATACGTTATAACGTGATACTATATAACGTTATACGCTACAACGTAATACTATATAACGTTATACGTTATAACGTAGAACTATATGAAGTGGAGCTTTATATCGCAATACTATATAACGTTATACGTTATAACGTAATACTACATAACGGTATACGTTATAACGATATACTATATAACGTTATACGTTATAACGTAGAACTATATGAAGTGAAGCTTTATATCGCAATACTATATAACGTTATACGTTATAACGTAATACTATGTAACGTTATACGTTATAACGTAATACTATGTAACGTTATACGTTATAATGTCATACTATATAACGTAATACGTTATAGCGTGATACTATATAACGTTATACGTTATAACGTAATACTATATAACGTTATACGTTATAACATAATACTATATAACGTTATACGTTATAACGTCATACTATATAACGTAATACGTTATAGCGTAATACTGCGTAACGTTATACGTTATAACGTGATACAATATATCGTTATACGTTATAACGCAATACTATATAACGTTATACGTTATAACGTAGAACTATATGAAGTGAAGCTTTATATCGCAATACTATATAACGTTATACGTTATAACGTAATACTATGTAACGTTACACGTTATAACGTCATACTATATAACGTAATACGTTATAGCGTGATACTACGTAACGTTATACGTTATAACGTGATACTATATAACGTTATACGTTATAACGTAATACTATATAACGTTATACGTTATAACGTAGAACTATATGAAGTGGAGCTTTATATCGCAATACTATATAACGTTATACGTTATAACGTAATACTACATAACGGTATACGTTATAACGATATACTATATAACGTTATACGTTATAACGTAATACTGTATAACGTTATACGTTATAAGGTAATACTATGTAACGTTATACGTTATAACGTAATACTATGTAACGTTATACGTTATAACGTGATATTATATAACTTTACACGTTATATCGCAACACTATATAACGTTATACGTTATAACGTAGAACTATATGAAGTGAAGCTTTATATCGCAATACTATATAACGTTATACGTTATAACGTGAGAGTATATAACGTTATACGTTAGAACGTAATACTATATAGCGTTATACTTTATAACGTAGAACTATATGAAGTGAAGCTTTATATCGCAATACTATATAACGTTATACGTTATAACGTAATACTATATAACGTTATACGTTATAACGTGAGGGTATATAACGTTATACGTTAGAACGTAATACTATATAGCGTTATACTTTATAACGTAGAACTATATGAAGTGAAGCTTTATATCGCAATACTATATAACGTTATACGTTATAACGTAATACTATATAACGTTATACGTTATAACGTAATACTACATAACGGTATACGTTATAACGATATACTATATAACGTTATACGTTATAACGTAATACTGTATAACGTTATACGTTATAAGGTAATACTATGTAACGTTATACGTTATAACGTAATACTATGTAACGTTATACGTTATAACGTGATATTATATAACTTTACACGTTATATCGCAACACTATATAACGTTATACGTTATAACGTAGAACTATATGAAGTGAAGCTTTATATCGCAATACTATATAACGTTATACGTTATAACGTGAGAGTATATAACGTTATATGTTATAACGTGAAACTATACAACGTTATACGTTATAACGTGATATTATATAACGTTATATGTTATAACGTAATACTTTATAACTGTATACGTTATAGCGTAATACTATATAAGGTAATACGTTACAATGTGATACTACATAACGTTGTACGTTATTACGTAATACTATATAACGTTGTACGTTATAACGTAATACTATATTACGTAATAAGTTACAACATGATACTACATAACGTTATACGTTATAACGTTATACTATATAGCGTTATACGTTATAACGTAGAACTATATGAAGTGAAGCTTTATATCGCAATACTATATAACGTTATACGTTATAACGTATAACTATATGAAATGAAGCTTTATATCGCAATACTATATAACGTTATACGTTACAACATGATACTATATAACGTTGTACGTTATAACGTAATACTATATTACGTAATAAGTTACAACATGATACTATATAACGTTATACGTTAGAACGTAATACTATATAGCGTTATACGTTATAACGTAGAACTATATGAAGTGAAGCTTTATATCGCAATACTATATAACGTTATACGTTATAACGTAATACTATATAACGTTATACGTTATAACGTGAGAGTATATAACGTTATACGTTATAACGTAATACTATATAACGTTATACGTTATAACGTAGAACTACATAAAGTTAAGCTTTATATCGCAATACTATATAACGTTACACGTTATAACGTAATACTATATAACTTTATGCGTTATAACGTAGAACTATATGAAGTGAAGCTTTATATCGCAATACTATATAACGTTATACGTTATAACGTTATACTATATAGCGTTATACGTTATAACGTAGATCTATATGAAGTGAAGCTTTATATCGCAATACTATATAACGTTATACGTTATAACGTATAACTATATGAAATGAAGCTTTATATCGCAATACTATATAACGTTATACGTTACAACATGATACTATATAACGTTGTACGTTATAACGTAATACTATATTACGTAATAAGTTACAACATGATACTATATAACGTTATACGTTAGAACGTAATACTATATAGCGTTATACGTTATAACGTAGAACTATATGAAGTGAAGCTTTATATCGCAATACTATATAACGTTATACGTTATAACGTAATACTATATAACGTTATACGTTATAACGTGAGAGTATATAACGTTATACGTTATAACGTAATACTATATAACGTTATACGTTATAACGTAGAACTACATAAAGTTAAGCTTTATATCGCAATACTATATAACGTTACACGTTATAACGTAATACTATATAACTTTATGCGTTATAACGTAGAACTATATGAAGTGAAGCTTTATATCGCAATACTATATAACGTTATACGTTATAACGTTACACTATATAGCGTTATACGTTATAACGTAGAACTATATGAAGTGAAGCTTTATATCGCAATACTATATAACGTTATACGTTATAACGTAATACTATATAACGTTATACGTTATAACGTAATACTATATAACGTTATACGTTATAACGTCATACTATATAACGTAATACGTTATAGCGTAATACTGCGTAACGTTATACGTTATAACGTGATACAATATAACGTTATACGTTATAACACAATACTATATAACGTTATACGTTATAACGTAGAACTATATGAAGTGGAGCTTTATATCGCAATACTATATAACGTTATACGTTATAACGTAATACTACATAACGGTATACGTTATAACGATATACTATATAACGTTATACGTTATAACGTAATACTGTATAACGTTATACGTTATAAGGTAATACAATATAACGTTATACGTTATAACACAATACTATATAACGTTATACGTTATAACGTAGAACTATATGAAGTGGAGCTTTATATCGCAATACTATATAACGTTATACGTTATAACGTTATACTATATAACGTAATACGTTATAGCGTGATACTGCGTAACGTTATACGTTATAACGTGATACTATATAACGTTATACGTTATAATGTCATACTATATAACGTAATACGTTATAGCGTGATACTATATAACGTTATACGTTATAACGTAATACTATATAACGTTATACGTTACAACGTAATACTATATAACGTTATACGTTATAACGTAGAACTATATGAAGTGGAGCTTTATATCGCAATACTATATAACGTTATACGTTATAACGTAATACTACATAACGGTATACGTTATAACGATATACTATATAACGTTATACGTTATAACGTAGAACTATATGAAGTGGAGCTTTATATCGCAATACTATATAACGTTATACGTTATAACGTTATACTATATAACGTAATACGTTATAGCGTGATACTGCGTAACGTTATACGTTATAACGTGATACTATATAACGTTATACGTTATAATGTCATACTATATAACGTAATACGTTATAGCGTGATACTATATAACGTTATACGTTATAACGTAATACTATATAACGTTATACGTTATAACGTAATACTATATAACGTTATACGTTATAACGTCATACTATATAACGTAATACGTTATAGCGTGATACTGCGTAACGTTATACGTTATAACGTGATACTATATAACGTTATACGTTATAATGTCATACTATATAACGTAATACGTTATAGCGTGATACTATATAACGTTATACGTTATAACGTAATACTATATAACGTTATACGTTACAACGTAATACTATATTACGTTATACGTTATAACGTAGAACTATATGAAGTGGAGCTTTATATCGCAATACTATATAACGTTATACGTTATAACGTTATACTATATAACGTAATACGTTATAGCGTGATACTGCGTAACGTTATACGTTATAACGTGATACTATATAACGTTATACGTTATAATGTCATACTATATAACGTAATACGTTATAGCGTGATACTATATAACGTTATACGTTATAACGTAATACTATATAACGTTATACGTTATAACGTAATACTATATAACGTTATACGTTATAACGTCATACTATATAACGTAATACGTTATAGCGTAATACTGCGTAACGTTATACGTTATAACGTGATACAATATAACGTTATACGTTATAACGCAATACTATATAACGTTATACGTTATAACGTAGAACTATATGAAGTGGAGCTTTATATCGCAATACTATATAACGTTATACGTTATAACGTTATACTATATAACGTAATACGTTATAGCGTGATACTGCGTAACGTTATACGTTATAACGTGATACTATATAACGTTATACGTTATAATGTCATACTATATAACGTAATACGTTATAGCGTGATACTATATAACGTTATACGTTATAACGTAATACTATATAACGTTATACGTTATAACGTAATACTATATAACGTTATACGTTATAACGTCATACTATATAACGTAATACGTTATAGCGTAATACTGCGTAACGTTATACGTTATAACGTGATACAATATAACGTTATACGTTATAACGCAATACTATATAACGTTATACGTTATAACGTAGAACTATATGAAGTGAAGCTTTATATCGCAATACTATATAACGTTATACGTTATAACGTAATACTATGTAACGTTATACGTTATAACGTCATACTATATAACGTAATACGTTATAGCGTGATACTACGTAACGTTATACGTTATAACGTGATACTATATAACGTTATACGTTATAACGTAATACTATATAACGTTATACGTTATAACGTAGAACTATATGAAGTGGAGCTTTATATCGCAATACTATATAACGTTATACGTTATAACGTAATACTACATAACGGTATACGTTATAACGATATACTATATAACGTTATACGTTATAACGTAATACTGTATAACGTTATACGTTATAAGGTAATACAATATAACGTTATACGTTATAACACAATACTATATAACGTTATACGTTATAACGTAGAACTATATGAAGTGAAGCTTTATATCGCAATACTATATAACGTTATACGTTATAACGTAATACTATGTAACGTTATACGTTATAACGTCATACTATATAACGTAATACGTTATAGCGTGATACTACGTAACGTTATACGTTATAACGTGATACTATATAACGTTATACGTTACAACGTAATACTATATAACGTTATACGTTATAACGTAGAACTATATGAAGTGGAGCTTTATATCGCAATACTATATAACGTTATACGTTATAACGTAATACTACATAACGGTATACGTTATAACGATATACTATATAACGTTATACGTTATAA
The DNA here is from genome assembly GCA_963556215.1 of Bombus vestalis. NCBI lineage: Eukaryota > Metazoa > Arthropoda > Insecta > Hymenoptera > Apidae > Bombus > Bombus vestalis. Next base: position 3,544,881 of record OY744595.1, read on the forward strand.
CGTAGAACTATATGAAGTGAAGCTTTATATCGCAATACTATATAACGTTATACGTTATAACGTAATACTATGTAACGTTATACGTTATAACGTAATACTATGTAACGTTATACGTTATAATGTCATACTATATAACGTAATACGTTATAGCGTGATACTATATAACGTTATACGTTATAACGTAATACTATATAACGTTATACGTTATAACGTAATACTATATAACGTTATACGTTATAACGTCATACTAAATAACGTAATACGTTATAGCGTAATACTGCGTAACGTTATACGTTATAACGTGATACAATATATCGTTATACGTTATAACGCAATACTATATAACGTTATACGTTATAACGTAGAACTATATGAAGTGAAGCTTTATATCGCAATACTATATAACGTTATACGTTATAACGTAATACTATGTATCGTTATACGTTATAACGTCATACTATATAACGTAATACGTTATAGCGTGATACTACGTAACGTTATACGTTATAACGTGATACTATATAACGTTATACGTTATAACGTAATACTATATAACGTTATACGTTATAACGTAGAACTATATGAAGTGGAGCTTTATATCGCAATACTATATAACGTTATACGTTATAACGTAATACTACATAACGGTATACGTTATAACGATATACTATATAACGTTATACGTTATAACGTAATACTGTATAACGTTATACGTTATAAGGTAATACTATGTAACGTTATACGTTATAACGTAATACTATGTAACGTTATACGTTATAACGTGATATTATATAACTTTACACGTTATATCGCAACACTATATAACGTTATACGTTATAACGTAGAACTATATGAAGTGAAGCTTTATATCGCAATACTATATAACGTTATACGTTATAACGTGAGAGTATATAACGTTATACGTTAGAACGTACTACTATATAGCGTTATACTTTATAACGTAGAACTATATGAAGTGAAGCTTTATATCGCAATACTATATAACGTTATACGTTATAACGTAATACTATATAACGTTATACGTTATAACGTGAGGGTATATAACGTTATACGTTATAACGTAATACTATATAACGTTATACGTTATAACGTAGAACTACATAAAGTTAAGCTTTATATCGCAATACTATATAACGTTACACGTTATAACGTAATACTACATAACGTTATACGTTATAACGTGATACTATATAACATTATACGTTATAACGTAATACTATATAACGTTATACGTTATAACGTGATCATATATAACATTATACGTTATAACATATACTGTACAACGTAATACGTTATAACGCAATACTATATAACGTTATACGTTATAACGTAATACTATGTAACGTTATACGTTATAACGTGATATTATATAACGTTATATGTTATAACGTGATACTACATAACGTTATACGTTATAACGTAATACTACATAACGTAATACGTTATAACGTGATATTATATAACGTTATATGTTATAACGTGATACTACATAACGTTATACGTTATAACGTAATACTACATAACGTAATACGTTATAACGCAATACTATATAACGTTATACGTTATAACGTAATACTATATAACGTTATACGTCATAACGTGATACTATATAACGTTATACGTTATAACGTGATATTGTATACCGTTATATGTTATAACGTGAAACTATATATCGTTATACGTTATAACGTAATACTATGTAACGTTATACGTTATAACGTGATATTATATAACGTTATATGTTATAACGTGATACTACATAACGTTATACGTTATAACGTAATACTACATAACGTAATACGTTATAACGCAATACTATATAACGTTATACGTTATAACGTAATACTATATAACGTTATACGTCATAACGTGATACTATATAACGTTATACGTTATAACGCAATACTATATAACGTTATACGTTATAACGTAGAACTATATGAAGTGAAGCTTTATATCGCAATACTATATAACGTTATACGTTATAACGTAATACTATGTAACGTTATACGTTATAACGTCATACTATATAACGTAATACGTTATAGCGTGATACTACGTAACGTTATACGTTGTAACGTGATACTATATAACGTTATACGTTATAACGTAATACTATATAACGTTATACGTTATAACGTAGAACTACATGAAGTGGAGCTTTATATCGCAATACTATATAACGTTATACGTTATAACGTAATACTACATAACGGTATACGTTATAACGATATACTTTATAACGTTATACGTTATAACGTAATACTGTATAACGTTATACGTTATAAGGTAATACTATGTAACGTTATACGTTATAACGTAATACTATGTAAAGTTATACGTTATAACGTAGAACTATATGAAGTGGAGCTTTATATCGCAATACTATATAACGTTATACGTTATAACGTAATACTACATAACGGTATACGTTATAACGATATACTATATAACGTTATACGTTATAACGTAATACTGTATAACGTTATACGTTATAAGGTAATACTATGTAACGTTATACGTTATAACGCAATACTATATAACGTTATACGTTATAACGTAATACTATATAACGTTATACGTCATAACGTGATACTATATAACGTTATACGTTATAACGCAATACTATATAACGTTATACGTTATAACGTAGAACTATATGAAGTGAAGCTTTATATCGCAATACTATATAACGTTATACGTTATAACGTAATACTATGTAACGTTATACGTTATAACGTCATACTATAAAACGTAATACGTTATAGCGTGATACTACGTAACGTTATACGTTATAACGTGATACTATATAACGTTATACGTTATAACGTAATACTATATAACGTTATACGTTATAACGTAGAACTATATGAAGTGGAGCTTTATATCGCAATACTATATAACGTTATACATTATAACGTAATACTACATAACGGTATACGTTATAACGATATACTATATAACGTTATACGTTATAACGTAATACTGTATAACGTTATACGTTATAAGGTAATACTATGTAACGTTATACGTTATAACGTAATACTATGTAACGTTATACGTTATAACGTGATATTATATAACTTTACACGTTGTATCGCAACACTATATAACGTTATACGTTATAACGTAGAACTATATGAAGTGAAGCTTTATATCGCAATACTATATAACGTTATACGTTATAACGTGAGAGTATATAACGTTATACGTTAGAACGTAATACTATATAGCGTTATACGTTATAACGTAGAACTATATGAAGTGAAGCTTTATATCGCAATACTATATAACGTTATACGTTATAACGTAATACTATATAACGTTATACGTTATAACGTGAGGGTATATAACGTTATACGTTATAACGTAATACTATATAACGTTATACGTTATAACGTAGAACTACATAAAGTTAAGGTTTATATCGCAATACTGTATAACGTTATACGTTATAACGTAATACTACATAACGTAATACGTTATAACGTAATACTATGTAACGTTATAGGTTATAACGTAATACTATATAACGTTATACGTTATAACGTAATACTATATAATGTTATACGTTATAACGTAGAACTATATGAAGTGAAGCTTTATATCGCAATACTATATAACGTTGTACGTTATAACGTAATACTATGTAACGTTATACGTTATAATGTCATACTATATAACGTAATACGTTATAGCGTGATACTATATAACGTTATACGTTATAACGTAATACTATATAACGTTATACGTTATAACGTAATACTATATAACGTTATACGTTATAACGTAATACTATATAACGTTATACGTTATAACGTCATACTATATAAGGTAATACGTTATAGCGTAATACTGCGTAACGTTATACGTTATAACGTGATACTATATAACGTTATACGTTATAACGCAATACTATATAACGTTATACGTTATAACGTAGAACTATATGAAGTGAAGCTTTATATCGCAATACTATATAACGTTATACGTTATAACGTAATACTATGTAACGTTATACGTTATAACGTCATACTATATAACGTAATACGTTATAGCGTGATACTACGTAACGTTATACGTTATAACGTGATACTATATAACGTTATACGTTATAACGTAATACTATATAACGTTATACGTTATAACGTAGAACTATATGAAGTGGAGCTTTATATCGCAATACTATATAACGTTATACGTTATAACGTAATACTACATAACGGTATACGTTATAACGATATACTATATAACGTTATACGTTATAACGTAATACTGTATAACGTTATACGTTATAAGGTAATACTATGTAACGTTATACGTTATAACGTATACTATGTAACGTTCTACGTTATAACGTGATATTATATAACTGTACACGTTATATCGCAACACTATATAACGTTATACGTTATAACGTAGAACTATATGAAGTGAAGCTTTATATCGCAATACTATATAACGTTATACGTTATAACGTGAGAGCATATAACGTTATATGTTATAACGTGAAACTATACAACGTTATACGTTATAACGTGATATTGTATAACGTTATATGTTATAACGTAATACTTTATAACTGTATACGTTATAGCGTAATACTATATAAGGTAATACGTTACAACGTGATACTACATAACGTTGTACGTTATTACGTAATACTATATAACGTAATACGTTATAACGTAATACGTTATAACGTTATACTATATAACGTTATACGTTATAACGTAATACTATATAACGTTATACGTCATAACGTAGAACTGTATTAAGTGAAGCTTTATATCGCAACATTATATAATTTTGTACGTTATAACGTGATACTATATATCGTTACACGTTATGACGTAATACTATATAACGTTATACGGTATAACGTGATACTATATAACGTTATACGTTATAACGTAATACTACATAACGTAATACGTTATAGCGTGATACTACATAACGTTGTACGTTATAGCGTGATACTACATAACGTTATACGTTATAACATGATTCTATATAACATTATACGTTATAACATATACTGTACAACGTAATACGTTATAGCGTGATACTACATAACGTTATACGTTATAACGTGAAATTATATAACGTTATATGTTATAACGTGAAACTATATAACGGTATACGTTATAACGTGATATTGTATACCGTTATATGTTATAACGTGAAACTATATATCGTTATACGTTATAACGTAATACTATGTAACGTTATACGTTATAACGTGATATTATATAACTTTACACGTTATATCGCAACACTATATGACATTATACGTTATAACGTAATACTATATAACGTAGTACGTTATAACGTTATACTACATAACGTTATACGATATAACATGATACTATATAACGTTATACGTTATAACGTAAAACTATATTACGTTATACGTTACAACGTAGAACTATATGAAGTGAAGCTTTATATCGCAATACTGTATAACGTTATACGTTATAACGTAATGCTATATAACGTTATATGTTATAACGTGATACTACATAACGTTATACGTTATAACGTAATACTACATAACGTAATACGTTCTAACGTAATACTGTATAACGTTATACGTTATAACGTAATACTATGTAACGTTATACGTTATAACGTAATACTATGTTACGTTATACGTTATAACGCAGAACTATATAAAGTGAAGCTTTATATCCCAATACTATATAACGTTATACGTTGTAACGTAATACTATATAACGTTATACGTTAAAGCGTGGTACTATATAACGTTATACGTTATAGCGTGATACTACATAACGTTGTACGTTATAACGTGATGCTATATATCGTTACACGTTATAGCGTAATACTATATAACGTTGTACGTTATAACGTGATACTATATATCGTTACACGTTATAATGTAATACTATATAACGTTATACGTTATAACGTAATACTATATAACGTTATACGTTAAAGCGTGGTACTATATAACGTTATACTTTATAACGTAATACTATAAAACGTAATAAGTTACAACATGATACTATATAACGTTATACGTAATAACGTAATACTATATAACGTAGTACGTTATAACGTTATACTACATAACGTTATACGATATAACATGATACTATATTACGTTATACGTTATAACGTAATACTATATAACGTTATACGTTATAACGTAGAACTATATGAAGTGAAGCTTTATATCGCAATACTGTATAACGTTATACGTTATAACGTAATGCTATATAACGTTATATGTTATAACGTGATACTACATAACGTTATACGTTATAACGTAATACTACATAACGTAATACGTTCTAACGTAATACTCTATAACGTTATACGCTATAACTAAATACTATATAACGTTATACGTTATAACGTAATACTACATAACGTTATACTTTATAACGTAATACTATATAACGTTATACGTTATAGCGTGATACTACATAACGTTATACGATATAACGTAATACTACATAACGTTATACGTTATAACGTTATACTATATAACGTGATACTACATAACGTAATACTATATTACGTTATACGCTATAACGTAATACTATATAACGTTATACGTTATAACGTAATACTATATAACGTTATACGTTATAGCGTGGTACTACATAACGTTATACGTTATAACATGACACTATATAACGTTATACGTTATAACCTAATACTATATAACGTTATACGTTATAACGTGATACTACATAACGTTATACGTTATAACGTTATACTATATAACGTGATACTACATAACGTTATACGTTATAACGTTATACTATATAACGTGATACTACATAGCGTTATACGTTATAACGTTATACTATATATCGTCATACGTTATAACGTGATACTATATAACGTTATACGTTATAACGTGATACTATATAACGTTATACGTTAAAACGTAATACTATATAACGTTATACGTTATAACGTAATACTATATAACGTTATACGCTATAACGTAATACTATATAACGTTATACGTTATAACGTAATACTATATTACGTTATACGTTATAACGTTATACTATATAACGTGATACTACATAACGTAATACTATATAACGTTATACGCTATAACGTAATACTATATAACGTTATACGTTATAACGTAATACTATATAACGTTATACGTTATAGCGTGGTACTACATAACGTTATACGTTATAACATGACACTATATAACGTTATACGTTATAACCTAATACTATATAACGTTATACGTTATAACATGATACTATATAACGTTATACGTTATAACGTAATACTATATAACGTTATACGTTATAACGTGATACTATATAACGTTATACGTTTTAATGTAATAATACATAACGTCATACGTTATAACGTAATACTACATAACGTTATACGTTATAACGTTATACTATATAACGTGATACTACATAACGTTATACGTTATAACGTAATACTATATAACGTTATACGTTATAACGTGATACTATATAACGTTATACGTTATAACGTAATACTATATAACGTTATACGTTATAACGTAATACTATATAACGTTATACGTTATAACGTAATACTATATAACGTTATACGTTATAGCGTGATACTACATAACGTTATACGTTATAACATGATACTATATAACGTTATACGTTATATCGTCATACTTCATAACGTTATACGTTATAACGTGATACTATATAACGTTATACGTTATAACGTAATACTATATAACGTTATACGTTATAACGTAATACTATATAACGTTATACGTTATAGCGTGATACTACATAACGTTATACGTTATAACATGATACTATATAACGTTATACGTTATATCGTCATACTTCATAACGTTATACGTTATAACGTAATACTATATAACGTTATACGTTATAACGTCATACTATATAACGTTATACGTTATAACGTAATACTATATAACGTTATACGCTATAACGTAATACTATATAACGTTATACGTTATAACGTGATACTATATGACGTTATACGTTATAACGTAATACTATATAACGTTATACGTTATAACGTAATACTATATAACGTTATACGCTATAGCGTGATACTACATAACGTTATACGTTATAACGTTATACTATATAACGTGATACTACATAACGTTATACGTTATAACGTTATACTATATATCGTCATACGTTATAACGTAATACTATATAACGTTATACGTTATAGCGTGATACTACATAACGTTATACGCTATAGCGTGATACTACATAACGTTATACGTTATAACGTTATACTATATAACGTGATACTACATAACGTTATACGTTATAACGTTATACTATATATCGTCATACGTTATAACGTAATACTATATAACGTTATACGTTATAACGTAATACTACATAACGTTATACGTTATAACGTTATACTATATAACGTGATACTACATAACGTAATACTATATAACGTTATACGCTATAACGTAATACTATATAACGTTATACGTTATCACGTAATACTACATAACGTTATACGTTATAACGTTATACTATATATCGTCATACGTTATAACGTAATACTATATAACGTTATACGTTATAGCGTGATACTACATAACGTTATACGTTATAACGTAATACTACATAACGTTATACGTTATCACGTTATACTATATAACGTGATACTACATAACGTAATACTATATAACGTTATACGCTATAGCGTGATACTACATAACGTTATACGTTATAACGTTATACTATATAACGTGATACGTTATAACGTAATACTATATAACGTTATACGTTATAACGTAATACTATATATCGTTATACGTTATAGCGTGATACCACATAACGTTATACGTTATAACATGATACTATATAACGTTATACGTTATAACGTAATACTATATAACGTTATACGTTATAACGTGATACTATATAACGTTATACGTTATAACGTAATAATACATAACGTCATACGTTATAACGTAATACTACATAACGTTATACGTTATAACGTTATACTATATAACGCGATACTACATAACGTAATACTATATAACGTTATACGCTATAGCGTGATACTACATAACGTTATACGTTATAACGTTATACTATATAACGTTATACGTTATAACGTAATACTATATAACGTAGTACGTTATAACGTTATACTACATAACGTTATACGATATAACATGATACTATATTACGTTATACGTTATAACGTAATACTATATAACGTTATACGTTATAACGTAGAACTATATGAAGTGAAGCTTTATATCGCAATACTGTATAACGTTATACGTTATAACGTAATGCTATATAACGTTATATGTTATAACGTGATACTACATAACGTTATACGTTATAACGTAATACTACATAACGTAATACGTTCTAACGTAATACTCTATTACGTTATACGTTATAACGTAATACTATGTAACGTTATACGTAATAACGTAATACTATGTTACGTTATACGTTATAGCGTGATACTATATAACGTAATACGTTATAACGTAGAACTATATAACGTTATAACGTGAGAGTATATAACGTTACACGTTATAACGTAATACTATATAACGTTATACGTTATGACGTAATACTATGTAACGTTATACGTTCTAACGTAATACTGTATAACGTTATACGTTATAACGTAATACTATGTAACGTTATACGTTATAACGTAATGCTATGTTACGTTATACGTTATAACGCAGAACTATATAAAGTGAAGCTTTATATCCCAATACTATATAACGTTATACGTTGTAACGTAATACTATATAACGTTATACGTTAAAGCGTGGTACTATATAAAGTTATACGTTATAGCGTGATACTACATAACGTTGTACGTTATAACGTGATGCTATATATCGTTACACGTTATAGCGTAATACTATATAACGTTATACGTTATAACGTGATACTACATAACGTTATACGTTATAACGTAATACTATATAACGTAATACGTTATAACGTAGAACTATATAACGTTATAACGTGAGAGTATATAACGTTACACGTTATAACGTAATACTATATAACGTTATACGTTATGACGTAATACTATGTAACGTTATACGTTATAACGTAATACTATATAACGTTATACGTTATAACGTAGAACTATATGAAGTGAAGCTTTATATCGCAATACTGTATAACGTTATACGTTATAACGTAATGCTATATAACGTTATATGTTATAACGTGATACTACATAACGTTATACGTTATAACGTAATACTACATAACGTAATACGTTCTAACGTAATACTCTATTACGTTATACGTTATAACGTAATACTATGTAACGTTATACGTAATAACGTAATACTATGTTACGTTATACGTTATAACGCAGAACTATATAAAGTGAAGCTTTATATCCCAATACTATATAACGTTATACGTTGTAACGTAATACTATATAACGTTATACGTTAAAGCGTGGTACTATATAAAGTTATACGTTATAGCGTGATACTACATAACGTTGTACGTTATAACGTGATGCTATATATCGTTACACGTTATAGCGTAATACTATATAACGTTATACGTTATAACGTGATACTACATAACGTTATACGTTATAACGTAATACTATATAACGTAATACGTTATAACGTAGAACTATATAACGTTATAACGTGAGAGTATATAACGTTACACGTTATAACGTAATACTATATAACGTTATACGTTATGACGTAATACTATGTAACGTTATACGTTATAACGTAATACTATATAACGTTATACGTTATAACGTAGAACTATATGAAGTGAAGCTTTATATCGCAATACTGTATAACGTTATACGTTATAACGTAATGCTATATAACGTTATATGTTATAACGTGATACTACATAACGTTATACGTTATAACGTAATACTATATAACGTTATACGCTATAGCGTGATACTACATAACGTTATACGTTATAACGTTATACTATATAACGTGATACTACATAACGTTATACGTTATAACGTTATACTATATATCGTCATACGTTATAACGTAATACTATATAACGTTATACGTTATAGCGTGATACTACATAACGTTATACGCTATAGCGTGATACTACATAACGTTATACGTTATAACGTTATACTATATAACGTGATACTACATAACGTTATACGTTATAACGTTATACTATATATCGTCATACGTTATAACGTAATACTATATAACGTTATACGTTATAACGTAATACTACATAACGTTATACGTTATAACGTTATACTATATAACGTGATACTACATAACGTAATACTATATAACGTTATACGCTATAACGTAATACTATATAACGTTATACGTTATCACGTAATACTACATAACGTTATACGTTATAACGTTATACTATATATCGTCATACGTTATAACATATACTGTACAACGTAATACGTTATAGCGTGATACTACATAACGTTATACGTTATAACGTGAAATTATATAACGTTATATGTTATAACGTGAAACTATATAACGGTATACGTTATAACGTGATATTGTATACCGTTATATGTTATAACGTGAAACTATATATCGTTATACGTTATAACGTAATACTATGTAACGTTATACGTTATAACGTGATATTATATAACTTTACACGTTATATCGCAACACTATATGACATTATACGTTATAACGTAATACTATATAACGTAGTACGTTATAACGTTATACTACATAACGTTATACGATATAACATGATACTATATAACGTTATACGTTATAACGTAATACTATATTACGTTATACGTTACAACGTAGAACTATATGAAGTGAAGCTTTATATCGCAATACTGTATAACGTTATACGTTATAACGTAATGCTATATAACGTTATATGTTATAACGTGATACTACATAACGTTATACGTTATAACGTAATACTACATAACGTAATACGTTCTAACGTAATACTGTATAACGTTATACGTTATAACGTAATACTATGTAACGTTATACGTTATAACGTAATACTATGTTACGTTATACGTTATAACGCAGAACTATATAAAGTGAAGCTTTATATCCCAATACTATATAACGTTATACGTTGTAACGTAATACTATATAACGTTATACGTTAAAGCGTGGTACTATATAACGTTATACGTTATAGCGTGATACTACATAACGTTGTACGTTATAACGTGATGCTATATATCGTTACACGTTATAGCGTAATACTATATAACGTTATACGTTATAACGTGATACTACATAACGTTATACGTTATAACGTAATACTATATAACGTTATACGTTATAACGTAGAACTATATAACGTTATACGTTCAAACGTGGTACTATATAACGTTATACTTTATAACGTAATACGTTATAGCGTGATACTACACAACGTTGTACGTTATAACGTGATACTATATAACGTTACACGTTATAACGTAATACTATATAACTACGTACGTTATAGCGTATTACTATCTAAGGTAATACGTTACAACGTGATACTACATAACGTTATACGTTATAACGTGATACTATATAACGTTATACGTTAAAACGTAATACTATATAACGTTATACGTTATAACGTAATACTATATAACGTTATACGTTATAACGTAATACTATATAACGTTATACGTTAAAGCGTGGTACTATATAACGTTATACTCTATAACGTAATACTATATAACGTAATACGTTATAGCGTGATACTACATAACGTTGTACGTTATAGCGTGATACTATATAACGTTGTACGTTATAACGTAATACTACATAACGTTATACGTTATAACGCAGAACTATATAAAGTGAAGCTTTATATCCCAATACTATATAACGTTATACGTTCTAACGTAATACTGTATAACGTTATACGTTATAACGTAATACTATGTAACGTTATACGTTATAACGTAATACTATGTTACGTTATACGTTATAACGTGATATTATATAACTTTACACGTTATATCGCAACACTATATGACAGTATACGTTATAACGTAATACTATATAACGTAATACGCCATAACGTAATACTATATAACGTAATACGTTATAGCGTGATACTGCATAACGTTGTAGGTTATAGCGTGATACTATATAACGTTGTACGTTATAACGTGATACTATATATCGTTACACGTTATAATGTAATACTATATAACGTTATACGTTATAACGTAATACTATATAACGTTATACGTTAAAGCGTGGTACTATATAACGTTATACTTTATAACGTAATACTATAAAACGTAATAAGTTACAACATGATACTATATAACGTTATACGTAATAACGTAATACTATATAACGTTATACGTTATAACGTAGAACTATATGAAGTGAAGCTTTATATCGCAATACTGTATAACGTTATACGTTATAACGTAATGCTATATAACGTTATATGTTATAACGTGATACTACATAACGTTATACGTTATAACGTAATACTACATAACGTAATACGTTCTAACGTAATACTCTATAACGTTATACGCTATAACTAAATACTATATAACGTTATACGTTATAACGTAATACTACATAACGTTATACTTTATAACGTAATACTATATAACGTTATACGTTATAGCGTGATACTACATAACGTTATACGATATAACGTAATACTACATAACGTTATACGTTATAACGTTATACTATATAACGTGATACTACATAACGTAATACTATATTACGTTATACGCTATAACGTAATACTATATAACGTTATACGTTATAACGTAATACTACATAACGTAATACGTTCTAACGTAATACTCTATAACGTTATACGCTATAACTAAATACTATATAACGTTATACGTTATAACGTAATACTACATAACGTTATACTTTATAACGTAATACTATATAACGTTATACGTTATAGCGTGATACTACATAACGTTATACGATATAACGTAATACTACATAACGTTATACGTTATAACGTTATACTATATAACGTGATACTACATAACGTAATACTATATTACGTTATACGCTATAACGTAATACTATATAACGTTATACGTTATAACGTAATACTATATAACGTTATACGTTATAGCGTGGTACTACATAACGTTATACGTTATAACATGACACTATATAACGTTATACGTTATAACCTAATACTATATAACGTTATACGTTATAACGTGATACTACATAACGTTATACGTTATAACGTTATACTATATAACGTGATACTACATAACGTTATACGTTATAACGTTATACTATATAACGTGATACTATATTACGTTATACGTTATAACGTAATACTATATAACGTTATACGTTATAACGTAGAACTATATGAAGTGAAGCTTTATATCGCAATACTGTATAACGTTATACGTTATAACGTAATGCTATATAACGTTATATGTTATAACGTGATACTACATAACGTTATACGTTATAACGTAATACTACATAACGTAATACGTTCTAACGTAATACTCTATAACGTTATACGCTATAACTAAATACTATATAACGTTATACGTTATAACGTAATACTACATAACGTTATACTTTATAACGTAATACTATATAACGTTATACGTTATAGCGTGATACTACATAACGTTATACGATATAACGTAATACTACATAACGTTATACGTTATAACGTTATACTATATAACGTGATACTACATAACGTAATACTATATTACGTTATACGCTATAACGTAATACTATATAACGTTATACGTTATAACGTAATACTATATAACGTTATACGTTATAGCGTGGTACTACATAACGTTATACGTTATAACATGACACTATATAACGTTATACGTTATAACCTAATACTATATAACGTTATACGTTATAACGTGATACTACATAACGTTATACGTTATAACGTTATACTATATAACGTGATACTACATAACGTTATACGTTATAACGTTATACTATATAACGTGATACTATATTACGTTATACGTTATAACGTAATACTATATAACGTTATACGTTATAACGTAGAACTATATGAAGTGAAGCTTTATATCGCAATACTGTATAACGTTATACGTTATAACGTAATGCTATATAACGTTATATGTTATAACGTGATACTACATAACGTTATACGTTATAACGTAATACTACATAACGTAATACGTTCTAACGTAATACTCTATAACGTTATACGCTATAACTAAATACTATATAACGTTATACGTTATAACGTAATACTACATAACGTTATACTTTATAACGTAATACTATATAACGTTATACGTTATAGCGTGATACTACATAACGTTATACGATATAACGTAATACTACATAACGTTATACGTTATAACGTTATACTATATAACGTGATACTACATAACGTAATACTATATTACGTTATACGCTATAACGTAATACTATATAACGTTATACGTTATAACGTAATACTATATAACGTTATACGTTATAGCGTGGTACTACATAACGTTATACGTTATAACATGACACTATATAACGTTATACGTTATAACCTAATACTATATAACGTTATACGTTATAACGTGATACTACATAACGTTATACGTTATAACGTTATACTATATAACGTGATACTACATAACGTTATACGTTATAACGTTATACTATATAACGTGATACTACATAACGTTATACGTTATAACGTTATACTATATATCGTCATACGTTATAACGTGATACTATATAACGTTATACGTTATAACGTGATACTATATAACGTTATACGTTATAACGTAATACTATATAACGTTATACGTTATAACGTAATACTATATAACGTTATACGCTATAACGTAATACTATATAACGTTATACGTTATAACGTAATACTATATTACGTTATACGTTATAACGTTATACTATATAACGTGATACTACATAACGTAATACTATATAACGTTATACGCTATAACGTAATACTATGTAACGTTATACGTTATAACGTAATACTATATAACGTTATACGTTATAGCGTGGTACTACATAACGTTATACGTTATAACATGACACTATATAACGTTATACGTTATAACCTAATACTATATAACGTTATACGTTATAACATGATACTATATAACGTTATACGTTATAACGTAATACTATATAACGTTATACGTTATAACGTGATACTATATAACGTTATACGTTTTAATGTAATAATACATAACGTCATACGTTATAACGTAATACTACATAACGTTATACGTTATAACGTTATACTATATAACGTGATACTACATAACGTTATACGTTATAACGTAATACTATATAACGTTATACGTTATAACGTGATACTATATAACGTTATACGTTATAACGTAATACTATATAACGTTATACGTTATAACGTAATACTATATAACGTTATACGTTATAGCGTGATACTTCATAACGTTATACGTTATAACGTGATACTATATAACGTTATACGTTATAACGTAATACTATATAACGTTATACGTTATAACGTAATACTATATAACGTTATACGTTATAGCGTGATACTACATAACGTTATACGTTATAACATGATACTATATAACGTTATACGTTATATCGTCATACTTCATAACGTTATACGTTATAACGTAATACTATATAACGTTATACGTTATAACGTCATACTATATAACGTTATACGTTATAACGTAATACTATATAACGTTATACGCTATAACGTAATACTATATAACGTTATACGTTATAACGTGATACTATATGACGTTATACGTTATAACGTAATACTATATAACGTTATACGTTATAACGTAATACTATATAACGTTATACGCTATAGCGTGATACTACATAACGTTATACGTTATAACGTTATACTATATAACGTGATACTACATAACGTTATACGTTATAACGTTATACTATATATCGTCATACGTTATAACGTAATACTATATAACGTTATACGTTATAGCGTGATACTACATAACGTTATACGCTATAGCGTGATACTACATAACGTTATACGTTATAACGTTATACTATATAACGTGATACTACATAACGTTATACGTTATAACGTTATACTATATATCGTCATACGTTATAACGTAATACTATATAACGTTATACGTTATAACGTAATACTACATAACGTTATACGTTATAACGTTATACTATATAACGTGATACTACATAACGTAATACTATATAACGTTATACGCTATAACGTAATACTATATAACGTTATACGTTATCACGTAATACTACATAACGTTATACGTTATAACGTTATACTATATATCGTCATACGTTATAACGTAATACTATATAACGTTATACGTTATAGCGTGATACTACATAACGTTATACGTTATAACGTAATACTACATAACGTTATACGTTATCACGTTATACTATATAACGTGATACTACATAACGTAATACTATATAACGTTATACGCTATAGCGTGATACTACATAACGTTATACGTTATAACGTTATACTATATAACGTGATACGTTATAACGTAATACTATATAACGTTATACGTTATAACGTAATACTATATATCGTTATACGTTATAGCGTGATACCACATAACGTTATACGTTATAACATGATACTATATAACGTTATACGTTATAACGTAATACTATATAACGTTATACGTTATAACGTGATACAATATATATCGTTATACGTTATAACGTAATAATACATAACGTCATACGTTATAACGTAATACTACATAACGTTATACGTTATAACGTTATACTATATAACGCGATACTACATAACGTAATACTATATAACGTTATACGCTATAGCGTGATACTACATAACGTTATACGTTATAACGTTATACTATATAACGTTATACGTTATAACGTAATACTATATAACGTAGTACGTTATAACGTTATACTACATAACGTTATACGATATAACATGACACTATATTACGTTATACGTTATAACGTAATACTATATAACGTTATACGTTATAACGTAGAACTATATGAAGTGAAGCTTTATATCGCAATACTGTATAACGTTATACGTTATAACGTAATGCTATATAACGTTATATGTTATAACGTGATACTACATAACGTTATACGTTATAACGTAATACTACATAACGTAATACGTTCTAACGTAATACTCTATTACGTTATACGTTATAACGTAATACTATGTAACGTTATACGCTATAGCGTGATACTACATAACGTTATACGTTATAACGTTATACTATATAACGTGATACTACATAACGTTATACGTTATAACGTTATACTATATATCGTCATACGTTATAACGTAATACTATATAACGTTATACGTTATAACGTAATACTACATAACGTTATACGTTATAACGTTATACTATATAACGTGATACTACATAACGTAATACTATATAACGTTATACGCTATAACGTAATACTATATAACGTTATACGTTATCACGTAATACTACATAACGTTATACGTTATAACGTTATACTATATATCGTCATACGTTATAACGTAATACTATATAACGTTATACGTTATAGCGTGATACTACATAACGTTATACGTTATAACGTAATACTACATAACGTTATAAGTTATCACGTTATACTATATAACGTGATACTACATAACGTAATACTATATAACGTTATACGCTATAGCGTGATACTACATAACGTTATACGTTATAACGTTATACTATATAACGTGATACGTTATAACGTAATACTATATAACGTTATACGTTATAACGTAATACTATATAACGTTATACGTTATAGCGTGATACCACATAACGTTATACGTTATAACATGATACTATATAACGTTATACGTTATAACGTAATACTATATAACGTTATACGTTATAACGTGATACAATATATATCGTTATACGTTATAACGTAATAATACATAACGTCATACGTTATAACGTAATACTACATAACGTTATACGTTATAACGTTATACTATATAACGCGATACTACATAACGTAATACTATATAACGTTATACGCTATAGCGTGATACTACATAACGTTATACGTTATAACGTTATACTATATAACGTTATACGTTATAACGTAATACTATATAACGTAGTACGTTATAACGTTATACTACATAACGTTATACGATATAACATGACACTATATTACGTTATACGTTATAACGTAATACTATATAACGTTATACGTTATAACGTAGAACTATATGAAGTGAAGCTTTATATCGCAATACTGTATAACGTTATACGTTATAACGTAATGCTATATAACGTTATATGTTATAACGTGATACTACATAACGTTATACGTTATAACGTAATACTACATAACGTAATACGTTCTAACGTAATACTCTATTACGTTATACGTTATAACGTAATACTATGTAACGTTATACGCTATAGCGTGATACTACATAACGTTATACGTTATAACGTTATACTATATAACGTGATACTACATAACGTTATACGTTATAACGTTATACTATATATCGTCATACGTTATAACGTAATACTATATAACGTTATACGTTATAACGTAATACTACATAACGTTATACGTTATAACGTTATACTATATAACGTGATACTACATAACGTAATACTATATAACGTTATACGCTATAACGTAATACTATATAACGTTATACGTTATCACGTAATACTACATAACGTTATACGTTATAACGTTATACTATATATCGTCATACGTTATAACGTAATACTATATAACGTTATACGTTATAGCGTGATACTACATAACGTTATACGTTATAACGTAATACTACATAACGTTATAAGTTATCACGTTATACTATATAACGTGATACTACATAACGTAATACTATATAACGTTATACGCTATAGCGTGATACTACATAACGTTATACGTTATAACGTTATACTATATAACGTGATACGTTATAACGTAATACTATATAACGTTATACGTTATAACGTAATACTATATAACGTTATACGTTATAGCGTGATACCACATAACGTTATACGTTATAACATGATACTATATAACGTTATACGTTATAACGTAATACTATATAACGTTATACGTTATAACGTGATACTATATAACGTTATACGTTATAACGTAATAATACATAACGTCATACGTTATAACGTAATACTACATAACGTTATACGTTATAACGTTATACTATATAACGCGATACTACATAACGTAATACTATATAACGTTATACGCTATAGCGTGATACTACATAACGTTATACGTTATAACGTTATACTATATAACGTTATACGTAATAACGTAATACTATATAACGTAGTACGTTATAACGTTATACTACATAACGTTATACGATATAACATGATACTATATTACGTTATACGTTATAACGTAATACTATATAACGTTATACGTTATAACGTAGAACTATATGAAGTGAAGCTTTATATCGCAATACTGTATAACGTTATACGTTATAACGTAATGCTATATAACGTTATATGTTATAACGTGATACTACATAACGTTATACGTTATAACGTAATACTACATAACGTAATACGTTCTAACGTAATACTCTATTACGTTATACGTTATAACGTAATACTATGTAACGTTATACGTAATAACGTAATACTATGTTACGTTATACGTTATAACGCAGAACTATATAAAGTGAAGCTTTATATCCCAATACTATATAACGTTATACGTTGTAACGTAATACTATATAACGTTATACGTTAAAGCGTGGTACTATATAACGTTATACGTTATAGCGTGATACTACATAACGTTGTACGTTATAACGTGATGCTGTATATCGTTACACGTTATAGCGTAATACTATATAACGTTATACGTTATAACGTGATACTACATAACGTTATACGTTATAGCGTGATATTACATAACGTTGTACGTTATAACGTGATGCTATATATCGTTACACGTTATAGCGTAATACTATATAACGTTATACGTTATAACGTTATACTATATAACGTTATACGTTATAACGTTATACTATATAACGTTATAAGGTATAACGTAAAACTATATAACGTTATACGTTATAACGTAATACTATATAACGTTATACGTTATAACGCAGAACTATATAAAGTGAAGCTTTATATCCCAATACTATATAACGTTATACGTTCTAACGTAATACTGTATAACGTTATACGTTATAACGTAATACTATGTAACGTTATACGTTATAACGTAATGCTATGTTACGTTATACGTTATAACGCAGAACTATATAAAGTGAAGCTTTATATCCCAATACTATATAACGTTATACGTTGTAACGTAATACTATATAACGTTATACGTTAAAGCGTGGTACTATATAAAGTTATACGTTATAGCGTGATACTACATAACGTTGTACGTTATAACGTGATGCTATATATCGTTACACGTTATAGCGTAATACTATATAACGTTATACGTTATAACGTGATACTACATAACGTTATACGTTATAACGTAATACTATATAACGTAATACGTTATAACGTAGAACTATATAACGTTATAACGTGAGAGTATATAACGTTACACGTTATAACGTAATACTATATAACGTTATACGTTATGACGTAATACTATGTAACGTTATACGTTATAACGTAATACTATATAACGTTATACGTTATAACGTAGAACTATATGAAGTGAAGCTTTATATCGCAATACTGTATAACGTTATACGTTATAACGTAATGCTATATAACGTTATATGTTATAACGTGATACTACATAACGTTATACGTTATAACGTAATACTACATAACGTAATACGTTCTAACGTAATACTGTATAACGATATACGTTATAACGTAATACTATGTAACGTTATACGTTATAACGTAATACTATGTTACGTTATACGTTATAACGCAGAACTATATAAAGTGAAGCTTTATATCCCAATACTATATAACGTTATACGTTGTAACGTAATACTATATAACGTTATACGTTAAAGCGTGGTACTATATAACGTTATACGTTATAGCGTGATACTACATAACGTTGTACGTTATAACGTGATGCTGTATATCGTTACACGTTATAGCGTAATACTATATAACGTTATACGTTATAACGTGATACTACATAACGTTATACGTTATAGCGTGATATTACATAACGTTGTACGTTATAACGTGATGCTATATATCGTTACACGTTATAGCGTAATACTATATAACGTTATACGTTATAACGTTATACTATATAACGTTATACGTTATAACGTTATACTATATAACGTTATAAGTTATAACGTAAAACTATATAACGTTATACGTTATAACGTAATACTATATTACGTTATACGCTATAGCGTGATACTACATAACGTTATACGTTATAACGTTATACTATATAACGTGATACTACATAACGTAATACGTTCTAACGTAATACTGTATAACGATATACGTTATAACGTAATACTATGTAACGTTATACGTTATAACGTAATACTATGTTACGTTATACGTTATAACGCAGAACTATATAAAGTGAAGCTTTATATCCCAATACTATATAACGTTATACGTTGTAACATAATACTATATAACGTTATACGTTAAAGCGTGGTACTATATAACGTTATACGTTATAGCGTGATACTATATAACGATATACGTTATAACGTAATACTATATTACGTTATACGCTATAGCGTGATACTACATAACGTTATACGTTATAACGTTATACTATATAACGTGATACTACATAACGTTATACGTTATAACGTTATACTATATATCGTCATACGTTATAACGTAATACTATATAACGTTATACGTTATAGCGTGATACTACATAACGTTATACGTTATAACGTAATACTACATAACGTTATACGTTATAACGTTATACTATATAACCTGATACTACATAACGTTATACGTTATAACGTAATACTATATTACGTTATACGTTATAACGTTATACTATATATCGTCATACGTTATAACGTAATACTATATAACGTTATACGTTATAGCGTGATACTACATAACGTTATACGTTATAACGTAATACTACATAACGTTATACGTTATAACGTTATACTATATAACGTGATACTACATAACGTAATACTATATTACGTTATACGCTATAACGTAATACTATATAACGTTATACGTTATAACGTAATACTATATAACGTTATACGTTATAGCGTGGTACTACATAACGTTATACGTTATAACATGACACTATATAACGTTATACGTTATAACCTAATACTATATAACGTTATACGTTATAACGTGATACTACATAACGTTATACGTTATAACGTTATACTATATAACGTGATACTACATAACGTTATACGTTATAACGTTATACAATATAACGTGATACTACATAACGTTATACGTTATAACGTTATACTATATATCGTCATACGTTATAACGTTATACTATATAACGTTATACGTTATAGCGTGATACTACATAACGTTATACGTTATAACGTAATACTACATAACGTTATACGTTATAACGTTATACTATATAACGTGATACTACATAACGTAATACTATATAACGTTATACGCTATAACTAAATACTATATAACGTTATACGTTATAACGTAATACTACATAACGTTATACGTTATAACGTAATACTATATAACGTTATACGTTATAGCGTGATACTACATAACGTTATACGATATAACGTAATACTACATAACGTTATACGTTATAACGTTATACTATATAACGTGATACTACATAACGTAACACTATATTACGTTATACGCTATAACGTAATACTATATAACGTTATACGTTATAACGTAATACTATATAACGTTATACGTTATAGCGTGGTACTACATAACGTTATACGTTATAACATGACACTATATAACGTTATACGTTATAACCTAATACTATATAACGTTATACGTTATAACGTGATACTACATAACGTTATACGTTATAACGTTATACTATATAACGTGATACTACATAACGTTATACGTTATAACGTTATACTATATAACGTGATACTACATAACGTTATACGTTATAACGTTATACTATATATCGTCATACGTTATAACGTGATACTATATAACGTTATACGTTATAACGTGATACTATATAACGTTATACGTTATAACGTAATACTATATAACGTTATACGTTATAACGTAATACTATATAACGTTATACGCTATAACGTAATACTATATAACGTTATACGTTATAACGTAATACTATATTACGTTATACGTTATAACGTTATACTATATAACGTGATACTACATAACGTTATACGTTATAACGTAATACTATATAACGTTATACGTTATAACGTGATACTATATAACGTTATACGTTATAACGTAATTCTATATAACGTTATACGTTATAACGTAATACTACATAACGTTATACGTTATAACGTTATACTATATAACGTGATACTACATAACGTAATACTATATAACGTTATACGCTATAACGTAATACTATATAACGTTATAAGTTATAACGTAATACTATATAACGTTATACGCTATAGCGTGATACTACATAACGTTATACGTTATAACGTTATACTATATAACGTGATACTACATAACGTTATACGTTATAACGTAATACTATATAACGTTATACGTTATAACGTGATACTACATAACGTTATACGTTATAACGTGATACTATATAACGTTATACGTTATAACGTAATACTATATAACGTTATACGCTATAACGTAATACTATATAACGTTATACGTTATAACGTAATACTATATAACGTTATACGCTATAACGTAATACTATATAACGTTATACGTTATAACGTAATACTATATAACGTTATACGTTATAGCGTGGTACTACATAACGTTATACGTTATAACATGACATTATATAACGTTATACGTTATAACCTAATACTATATAACGTTATACGTTATAACGTGATACTACATAACGTTATACGTTATAACCTAATACTATATAACGTTATACGTTATAACGTGATACTACATAACGTTATACGTTATAACGTTATACTATATAACGTGATACTACATAACGTTATACGTTATTACCTAATACTATATAACGTTATACGTTATAACGTGATACTACATAACGTTATACGTTATAACGTTATACTATATAACGTGATACTACATAACGTTATACGTTATAACGTAATACTATATAACGTTATACTATATAACGTGATACTACATAACGTTATACGTTATAACCTAATACTATATAACGTTATACGTTATAACGTGATACTACATAACGTTATACGTTATAACGTTATACTATATAACGTGATACTACATAACGTTATACGTTATAACGTAATACTATATAACGTTATACGCTATAACGTAATACTATATAACGTTATACGTTATAACCTAATACTATATAACGTTATACGTTATAACGTGATACTATATAACGTTATACGTTATAACGTAATACTATATAACGTTATACGCTATAACGTAATACTACATAACGTTATACGTTATAACGTAATACTATATAACGTTATACGTTATAGCGTGATACTACATAACGTTATACGTTATAACATGATACTATATAACGTTATACGTTATAACGTCATACTTCATAACGTTATACGTTATAACGTTATACTATATAACGTTATACGTTATAACGTGATACTACAAAACGTTATACGTTGTAACGTGATACTATATAACGTTATACGTTATAACGTAATACTATATAACGTTATACGCTATAACGTAATACTGTATAACGTTATACGCTATAACGTAATACTATATAACGTTATACGTTATAGCGTGATACTACATAACGTTATACGTTATAGCGTGATACTACATAACGTTATACGTTATAACATGATACTATATAACGTTATACGTTATAACGTGACACTACATAACGTTATACGTTATAACGAGATACTATATAACGTTATACGTTATAACGTAATACTATATAACGTTATACGCTATAGCGTGATACTACATAACGTTATACGTTATAACATGATACTATATAACGTTATACGTTATAACCTAATACTATATAACGTTATACGTTATAACGTGATACTACATAACGTTATACGGTATAACGTGATACTATATAACGTTATACGTTATAACATGATACTATATAACGTTATACGTTATAACCTAATACTATATAACGTTATACGTTATAACGTGATACTACATAACGTTATACGTTATAACGTGATACTACATAACGTTATACGTTATAACGTGATACTATATAACGTTATAAGTTATAACGTAATACTGTATAACGTTATACGCTATAACGTAATACTATATAACGTTATACGTTATAACCTAATACTATATAACGTTATACGTTATAACGTGATACTACATAACGATATACGTTATAACGTGATACTACATAACGTTATACGTTATAACGTGATACTATATAACGTTATAAGTTATAACGTAATACTATATAACGTTATACGCTATAACGTAATACTATATAATGTTATACGTTATAACGTGATACTACATAACGTTATAGGTTATAACGTGATACTATATAACGTTATACGTTATAACGTAATACTATATAACGTTATACGCTATAACGTAATACTATATAACGTTATACGTTATAGCGTGATACTACATAACGTTATACGTTATAACGTCATACTTCATAACGTTATACGTTATAACGTTATACTATATAACGTTATACGTTATAACGTGATACTACATAACGTTATAAGTTATAACGTGATACTATATAACGTTATACGTTATAACGTAATAATATATAACGTTATACGCTATAACGTAATACTGTATAACGTTATACGCTATAACGTAATACTATATAACGTTATACGCTATAGCGTGATACTACATAACGTTTTACGTTATAACGTGATACTATATAACGTTATACGTTATAACGTAATACTATATAACGTTATACGTTATAACGTGATACTACATAACGTTATACGTTATAACGTGATACTATATAACGTTATACGTTATAACGTAATACTATATAACATTATACGCTACAACGTAATACTATATAACGTTATACGTTATAACGTAATACTATATAACGTTATACGCTATAGCGTGATACTATATAACGTTATACGCTATAACGTAATACTATATAACGTTATACGTTATAACATAATACTATATAACGTTATAAGTTATAACGTAATACTGTATAACGTTATACGCTATAACGTAATACTATATAACGTTATACGTTATAACCTAATACTATATAACGTTATACGTTATAACGTGATACTACATAACGATATACGTTATAACGTGATACTACATAACGTTATACGTTATAACGTGATACTATATAACGTTATAAGTTATAACGTAATACTATATAACGTTATACGCTATAACGTAATACTATATAATGTTATACGTTATAACGTGATACTACATAACGTTATAGGTTATAACGTGATACTATATAACGTTATACGTTATAACGTAATACTATATAACGTTATACGCTATAACGTAATACTATATAACGTTATACGTTATAGCGTGATACTACATAACGTTATACGTTATAACGTCATACTTCATAACGTTATACGTTATAACGTTATACTATATAACGTTATACGTTATAACGTGATACTACATAACGTTATAAGTTATAACGTGATACTATATAACGTTATACGTTATAACGTAATACTATATAACGTTATACGTTATAACGTGATACAATATATATCGTTATACGTTATAACGTAATAATACATAACGTCATACGTTATAACGTAATACTACATAACGTTATACGTTATAACGTTATACTATATAACGCGATACTACATAACGTAATACTATATAACGTTATACGCTATAGCGTGATACTACATAACGTTATACGTTATAACGTTATACTATATAACGTTATACGTTATAACGTAATACTATATAACGTAGTACGTTATAACGTTATACTACATAACGTTATACGATATAACATGACACTATATTACGTTATACGTTATAACGTAATACTATATAACGTTATACGTTATAACGTAGAACTATATGAAGTGAAGCTTTATATCGCAATACTGTATAACGTTATACGTTATAACGTAATGCTATATAACGTTATATGTTATAACGTGATACTACATAACGTTATACGTTATAACGTAATACTACATAACGTAATACGTTCTAACGTAATACTCTATTACGTTATACGTTATAACGTAATACTATGTAACGTTATACGCTATAGCGTGATACTACATAACGTTATACGTTATAACGTTATACTATATAACGTGATACTACATAACGTTATACGTTATAACGTTATACTATATATCGTCATACGTTATAACGTAATACTATATAACGTTATACGTTATAACGTAATACTACATAACGTTATACGTTATAACGTTATACTATATAACGTGATACTACATAACGTAATACTATATAACGTTATACGCTATAACGTAATACTATATAACGTTATACGTTATCACGTAATACTACATAACGTTATACGTTATAACGTTATACTATATATCGTCATACGTTATAACGTAATACTATATAACGTTATACGTTATAGCGTGATACTACATAACGTTATACGTTATAACGTAATACTACATAACGTTATAAGTTATCACGTTATACTATATAACGTGATACTACATAACGTAATACTATATAACGTTATACGCTATAGCGTGATACTACATAACGTTATACGTTATAACGTTATACTATATAACGTGATACGTTATAACGTAATACTATATAACGTTATACGTTATAACGTAATACTATATAACGTTATACGTTATAGCGTGATACCACATAACGTTATACGTTATAACATGATACTATATAACGTTATACGTTATAACGTAATACTATATAACGTTATACGTTATAACGTGATACTATATAACGTTATACGTTATAACGTAATAATACATAACGTCATACGTTATAACGTAATACTACATAACGTTATACGTTATAACGTTATACTATATAACGCGATACTACATAACGTAATACTATATAACGTTATACGCTATAGCGTGATACTACATAACGTTATACGTTATAACGTTATACTATATAACGTTATACGTAATAACGTAATACTATATAACGTAGTACGTTATAACGTTATACTACATAACGTTATACGATATAACATGATACTATATTACGTTATACGTTATAACGTAATACTATATAACGTTATACGTTATAACGTAGAACTATATGAAGTGAAGCTTTATATCGCAATACTGTATAACGTTATACGTTATAACGTAATGCTATATAACGTTATATGTTATAACGTGATACTACATAACGTTATACGTTATAACGTAATACTACATAACGTAATACGTTCTAACGTAATACTCTATTACGTTATACGTTATAACGTAATACTATGTAACGTTATACGTAATAACGTAATACTATGTTACGTTATACGTTATAACGCAGAACTATATAAAGTGAAGCTTTATATCCCAATACTATATAACGTTATACGTTGTAACGTAATACTATATAACGTTATACGTTAAAGCGTGGTACTATATAACGTTATACGTTATAGCGTGATACTACATAACGTTGTACGTTATAACGTGATGCTGTATATCGTTACACGTTATAGCGTAATACTATATAACGTTATACGTTATAACGTGATACTACATAACGTTATACGTTATAGCGTGATATTACATAACGTTGTACGTTATAACGTGATGCTATATATCGTTACACGTTATAGCGTAATACTATATAACGTTATACGTTATAACGTTATACTATATAACGTTATACGTTATAACGTTATACTATATAACGTTATAAGGTATAACGTAAAACTATATAACGTTATACGTTATAACGTAATACTATATAACGTTATACGTTATAACGCAGAACTATATAAAGTGAAGCTTTATATCCCAATACTATATAACGTTATACGTTCTAACGTAATACTGTATAACGTTATACGTTATAACGTAATACTATGTAACGTTATACGTTATAACGTAATGCTATGTTACGTTATACGTTATAACGCAGAACTATATAAAGTGAAGCTTTATATCCCAATACTATATAACGTTATACGTTGTAACGTAATACTATATAACGTTATACGTTAAAGCGTGGTACTATATAAAGTTATACGTTATAGCGTGATACTACATAACGTTGTACGTTATAACGTGATGCTATATATCGTTACACGTTATAGCGTAATACTATATAACGTTATACGTTATAACGTGATACTACATAACGTTATACGTTATAACGTAATACTATATAACGTAATACGTTATAACGTAGAACTATATAACGTTATAACGTGAGAGTATATAACGTTACACGTTATAACGTAATACTATATAACGTTATACGTTATGACGTAATACTATGTAACGTTATACGTTATAACGTAATACTATATAACGTTATACGTTATAACGTAGAACTATATGAAGTGAAGCTTTATATCGCAATACTGTATAACGTTATACGTTATAACGTAATGCTATATAACGTTATATGTTATAACGTGATACTACATAACGTTATACGTTATAACGTAATACTACATAACGTAATACGTTCTAACGTAATACTGTATAACGATATACGTTATAACGTAATACTATGTAACGTTATACGTTATAACGTAATACTATGTTACGTTATACGTTATAACGCAGAACTATATAAAGTGAAGCTTTATATCCCAATACTATATAACGTTATACGTTGTAACGTAATACTATATAACGTTATACGTTAAAGCGTGGTACTATATAACGTTATACGTTATAGCGTGATACTACATAACGTTGTACGTTATAACGTGATGCTGTATATCGTTACACGTTATAGCGTAATACTATATAACGTTATACGTTATAACGTGATACTACATAACGTTATACGTTATAGCGTGATATTACATAACGTTGTACGTTATAACGTGATGCTATATATCGTTACACGTTATAGCGTAATACTATATAACGTTATACGTTATAACGTTATACTATATAACGTTATACGTTATAACGTTATACTATATAACGTTATAAGTTATAACGTAAAACTATATAACGTTATACGTTATAACGTAATACTATATTACGTTATACGCTATAGCGTGATACTACATAACGTTATACGTTATAACGTTATACTATATAACGTGATACTACATAACGTAATACGTTCTAACGTAATACTGTATAACGATATACGTTATAACGTAATACTATGTAACGTTATACGTTATAACGTAATACTATGTTACGTTATACGTTATAACGCAGAACTATATAAAGTGAAGCTTTATATCCCAATACTATATAACGTTATACGTTGTAACATAATACTATATAACGTTATACGTTAAAGCGTGGTACTATATAACGTTATACGTTATAGCGTGATACTATATAACGATATACGTTATAACGTAATACTATATTACGTTATACGCTATAGCGTGATACTACATAACGTTATACGTTATAACGTTATACTATATAACGTGATACTACATAACGTTATACGTTATAACGTTATACTATATATCGTCATACGTTATAACGTAATACTATATAACGTTATACGTTATAGCGTGATACTACATAACGTTATACGTTATAACGTAATACTACATAACGTTATACGTTATAACGTTATACTATATAACCTGATACTACATAACGTTATACGTTATAACGTAATACTATATTACGTTATACGTTATAACGTTATACTATATATCGTCATACGTTATAACGTAATACTATATAACGTTATACGTTATAGCGTGATACTACATAACGTTATACGTTATAACGTAATACTACATAACGTTATACGTTATAACGTTATACTATATAACGTGATACTACATAACGTAATACTATATTACGTTATACGCTATAACGTAATACTATATAACGTTATACGTTATAACGTAATACTATATAACGTTATACGTTATAGCGTGGTACTACATAACGTTATACGTTATAACATGACACTATATAACGTTATACGTTATAACCTAATACTATATAACGTTATACGTTATAACGTGATACTACATAACGTTATACGTTATAACGTTATACTATATAACGTGATACTACATAACGTTATACGTTATAACGTTATACAATATAACGTGATACTACATAACGTTATACGTTATAACGTTATACTATATATCGTCATACGTTATAACGTTATACTATATAACGTTATACGTTATAGCGTGATACTACATAACGTTATACGTTATAACGTAATACTACATAACGTTATACGTTATAACGTTATACTATATAACGTGATACTACATAACGTAATACTATATAACGTTATACGCTATAACTAAATACTATATAACGTTATACGTTATAACGTAATACTACATAACGTTATACGTTATAACGTAATACTATATAACGTTATACGTTATAGCGTGATACTACATAACGTTATACGATATAACGTAATACTACATAACGTTATACGTTATAACGTTATACTATATAACGTGATACTACATAACGTAACACTATATTACGTTATACGCTATAACGTAATACTATATAACGTTATACGTTATAACGTAATACTATATAACGTTATACGTTATAGCGTGGTACTACATAACGTTATACGTTATAACATGACACTATATAACGTTATACGTTATAACCTAATACTATATAACGTTATACGTTATAACGTGATACTACATAACGTTATACGTTATAACGTTATACTATATAACGTGATACTACATAACGTTATACGTTATAACGTTATACTATATAACGTGATACTACATAACGTTATACGTTATAACGTTATACTATATATCGTCATACGTTATAACGTGATACTATATAACGTTATACGTTATAACGTGATACTATATAACGTTATACGTTATAACGTAATACTATATAACGTTATACGTTATAACGTAATACTATATAACGTTATACGCTATAACGTAATACTATATAACGTTATACGTTATAACGTAATACTATATTACGTTATACGTTATAACGTTATACTATATAACGTGATACTACATAACGTTATACGTTATAACGTAATACTATATAACGTTATACGTTATAACGTGATACTATATAACGTTATACGTTATAACGTAATTCTATATAACGTTATACGTTATAACGTAATACTACATAACGTTATACGTTATAACGTTATACTATATAACGTGATACTACATAACGTAATACTATATAACGTTATACGCTATAACGTAATACTATATAACGTTATAAGTTATAACGTAATACTATATAACGTTATACGCTATAGCGTGATACTACATAACGTTATACGTTATAACGTTATACTATATAACGTGATACTACATAACGTTATACGTTATAACGTAATACTATATAACGTTATACGTTATAACGTGATACTACATAACGTTATACGTTATAACGTGATACTATATAACGTTATACGTTATAACGTAATACTATATAACGTTATACGCTATAACGTAATACTATATAACGTTATACGTTATAACGTAATACTATATAACGTTATACGCTATAACGTAATACTATATAACGTTATACGTTATAACGTAATACTATATAACGTTATACGTTATAGCGTGGTACTACATAACGTTATACGTTATAACATGACATTATATAACGTTATACGTTATAACCTAATACTATATAACGTTATACGTTATAACGTGATACTACATAACGTTATACGTTATAACCTAATACTATATAACGTTATACGTTATAACGTGATACTACATAACGTTATACGTTATAACGTTATACTATATAACGTGATACTACATAACGTTATACGTTATTACCTAATACTATATAACGTTATACGTTATAACGTGATACTACATAACGTTATACGTTATAACGTTATACTATATAACGTGATACTACATAACGTTATACGTTATAACGTAATACTATATAACGTTATACTATATAACGTGATACTACATAACGTTATACGTTATAACCTAATACTATATAACGTTATACGTTATAACGTGATACTACATAACGTTATACGTTATAACGTTATACTATATAACGTGATACTACATAACGTTATACGTTATAACGTAATACTATATAACGTTATACGCTATAACGTAATACTATATAACGTTATACGTTATAACCTAATACTATATAACGTTATACGTTATAACGTGATACTATATAACGTTATACGTTATAACGTAATACTATATAACGTTATACGCTATAACGTAATACTACATAACGTTATACGTTATAACGTAATACTATATAACGTTATACGTTATAGCGTGATACTACATAACGTTATACGTTATAACATGATACTATATAACGTTATACGTTATAACGTCATACTTCATAACGTTATACGTTATAACGTTATACTATATAACGTTATACGTTATAACGTGATACTACAAAACGTTATACGTTGTAACGTGATACTATATAACGTTATACGTTATAACGTAATACTATATAACGTTATACGCTATAACGTAATACTGTATAACGTTATACGCTATAACGTAATACTATATAACGTTATACGTTATAGCGTGATACTACATAACGTTATACGTTATAGCGTGATACTACATAACGTTATACGTTATAACATGATACTATATAACGTTATACGTTATAACGTGACACTACATAACGTTATACGTTATAACGAGATACTATATAACGTTATACGTTATAACGTAATACTATATAACGTTATACGCTATAGCGTGATACTACATAACGTTATACGTTATAACATGATACTATATAACGTTATACGTTATAACCTAATACTATATAACGTTATACGTTATAACGTGATACTACATAACGTTATACGGTATAACGTGATACTATATAACGTTATACGTTATAACATGATACTATATAACGTTATACGTTATAACCTAATACTATATAACGTTATACGTTATAACGTGATACTACATAACGTTATACGTTATAACGTGATACTACATAACGTTATACGTTATAACGTGATACTATATAACGTTATAAGTTATAACGTAATACTGTATAACGTTATACGCTATAACGTAATACTATATAACGTTATACGTTATAACCTAATACTATATAACGTTATACGTTATAACGTGATACTACATAACGATATACGTTATAACGTGATACTACATAACGTTATACGTTATAACGTGATACTATATAACGTTATAAGTTATAACGTAATACTATATAACGTTATACGCTATAACGTAATACTATATAATGTTATACGTTATAACGTGATACTACATAACGTTATAGGTTATAACGTGATACTATATAACGTTATACGTTATAACGTAATACTATATAACGTTATACGCTATAACGTAATACTATATAACGTTATACGTTATAGCGTGATACTACATAACGTTATACGTTATAACGTCATACTTCATAACGTTATACGTTATAACGTTATACTATATAACGTTATACGTTATAACGTGATACTACATAACGTTATAAGTTATAACGTGATACTATATAACGTTATACGTTATAACGTAATACTATATAACGTTATACGCTATAACGTAATACTGTATAACGTTATACGCTATAACGTAATACTATATAACGTTATACGCTATAGCGTGATACTACATAACGTTTTACGTTATAACGTGATACTATATAACGTTATACGTTATAACGTAATACTATATAACGTTATACGTTATAACGTGATACTACATAACGTTATACGTTATAACGTGATACTATATAACGTTATACGTTATAACGTAATACTATATAACATTATACGCTACAACGTAATACTATATAACGTTATACGTTATAACGTAATACTATATAACGTTATACGCTATAGCGTGATACTATATAACGTTATACGCTATAACGTAATACTATATAACGTTATACGTTATAACATAATACTATATAACGTTATACGTTATAACGTGATACTATAAAACGTTATACGTTATAACGTCATACTTCATAACGTTATTCGTTATAACGTTATACTATATAACGTTATACGTTATAACGTGATACTACATAACGTTATACGTTATAACGTGATACTATATAACGTTATACGTTATAACGTAATACTATATAACGTTATACGCTATAACGTAATACTATATAACGTTATACGCTATAACGTAATACTATATAACGTTATACGTTATAGCGTGATACTACATAACGTTATACGTTATAGCGTGATACTACATAACGTTATACGTTATAACATGATACTATATAACGTTATACGTTGTAGCGTGATACTACATAACGTTATACGTTATAACGAGATACTATATAACGTTATACGTTATAACGTAATACTATATAACGTTATACGCTATAGCGTGATACTACATAACGTTATACGTTATAACATGATACTATATAACGTTATACGTTATAACCTAATACTATATAACGTTATACGTTATAACGTGATACTACATAACGTTATACGGTATAACGTAATACTATATAACGTTATACGTTATAGCGTGATACTACATAATGTTATACGTTATAACGTGATACTATATAACGTTATACGTTATAACGTAATACTATATAACGTTATACGTTATAGCGTGATACTACATAACGTTATACGTTATAGCGTGATACTACATAACGTTATACGTTATAACATGATACTATATAACGTTATACGTTATAACGTAATACTATATAACGTTATACGTTATAGCGTGATACTACATAATGTTATACGTTATAACGTGATACTATATAACGTTATACGTTATAACGTAATACTGTATAACGTTATACGTTATAACGTACATCGATATAACGTAATAACTTACAACATGATACTATATAACGTTATACGTTATAACGTAATACTATATAACGTTATACGTTATAACGTCATACTTCATAACGTTATACGTTATAACGTAATACTATATAACGTTATACGTTATAACGTGATACTATATAACGTTATACGTTATAACGTAATACTATATAACGTTATACGTTATAGCGTGATACTACATAACGTTATACGTTATAACATGATACTATATAACGTTTTACGTTATAACGTAATGCTATATAACGTTATACGTTATAGCGTGATACTACATAATGTTATACGTTATAACGTGATACTATATAACGTTATACGTTATAACGTAATACTGTATAACGTTATACGTTATAACGTACATCGATATAACGTAATAACTTACAACATGATACTATATAACGTTATACGTTATAACGTAATACTATATAACGTTATACGTTATAACGTCATACTTCATAACGTTATACGTTATAACGTGATACTATATAACGTTATACGTTATAACGTAATACTATATAACGTTATACGCTATAACGTAATACAACATAACGTTATACGTTATAACGTAATACTACATAACGTTATACGTTATAGCGTGATACTACATAACGTTATACGTTATAACATGATACTATATAACGTTATACGTTATAACGTGATACTACATAACGTTATACGTTATAACGTGATACTATATAACGTAATACATTATAACGTAATACTATATAACGTTATACGCTATATCGTAATACTATATAACGTTATACGTAATAACGTAATACTATATATCGTTATACGTTATAGCGTGATACTACATAACGTTATACGTTATAACATGATACTATATAACGTTATTCGTTATAACGTGATACTACATATCGTTATACGTTATAACAAGATACTATATAACGTTATACGTTATAACGTGATACTATATAACGTTATACGTTATAACGTGATACTATATAACGTTATACGTTATAACGAGATACTATATAACGTTATACGTTATAACGTGATACTATATAACGTTATACGTTATAACGTGATACTACATAACGTTATACGTTATAGCGTGATACTACATAAGGTTATACGTTATAACGTGATACTATATAACGTTATACGTTATAACGTAATACTATATAACGTTATACGTTATTACGTAATACTATATAACGTTATACGTTATAACGTAATACTATATAACGTTATACGTTATAACGTAATACTATATAACGTTATACGTTATAGCGTGATACTACATAATGTTATACGTTATAACGTGATACTATATAACGTTATACGTTATAACGTCATACTTCATAACGTTATACGTTATAACGTAATACTAATTAATGTTATACGTTATAACGTGATACTATATAACGTTATACGTTATAACGTAATACTATATAACGTTATACGTTATAACGTAATACGATATAACGTTATACGTTATAACGTAATACTATATAACGTTATACGTTATAGCGTGATACTACATAACGTTATACGCTATAACGTAATACTATATAACGTTATACGTTATAACGTGATACTATATAACGTTATACGTTATAACGTGATACTATATAACGTTATACGTTATAACGTAATACTGTATAACGTTATACGTTATAACGTACATCGATATAGCGTAATAACATACAACATGATACTATATAACGTTATACGTTATAACGTAATACTATATAACGTCATACGTTATAACGTAATACTATATAACGTTATACGTTATAGCGTGATACTACATAACGTTATACGCTATGAAGTAATACTATATAACGTTATACGTTATAACGTGATACTATATAACGTTATACGTTATAACGTGATACTATATAACGTTATACGTTATAACGTAATACTGTATAACGTTATACGCTATAGCGTGATACTACATAACGTTATACGTTATAACATGATACTATATAACGTTTTATGTTATAACCTAATACTATATAACGTTATACGTTATAACGTGATACTACATAACGTTATACGGTATAACGTGATACTATATAACGTTATACGTTATAACGTAATACTATATAACGTTATACGCTATAACGTAATACTACATAACGTTATACGTTATAACGTATTACTATATAACGTTATACGTTATAGCGTGATACTACATAACGTTATACGTTATAACATGATACTATATAACGTTATACGTTATAACGTCATACTTCATAACGTTATACGTTATAACGTTATACTATATAACGTTGTACGTTATAACGTGATACTACATAACGTTATACGTTATAACGTGATACTATATAACGTTATACGTTATAACGTAATACTATATAACATTATACGCTATAACGTAATACTATATAACGTTATACGTTATAACGTCATACTTCATAACGTTATACGTTATAACGTTATACTATATAACGTTGTACGTTATAACGTGATACTACATAACGTTATACGTTATAACGTGATACTATATAACGTTGTACGTTATAACGTGATACTACATAACGTTATACGTTATAACGTGATACTATATAACGTTATACGTTATAACGTAATACTATATAACATTATACGTTATAACGTGATACTATATAACATTATACGTTATAACGTAATACTATATAACGTTATACGTTATAACGTAATACTATATAACGTTATACGTTATAACGTGATACTATATAACGTTATACGTTATAACGTCATACTTCATAACGTTATACGTTATAACGTTATACTATATAACGTTGTACGTTATAACGTGATACTACATAACGTTATACGTTATAACGTGATACTATATAACGTTATACGTTATAACGTAATACTATATAACATTATACGCTATAACGTTATACTATATAACGTTATACGTTATAACGTAATACTATATAACGTTATACGTTATAGCGTGATACTACACAATGTTATACGTTATAACGTGATACTATATAACGTTATACGTTATAACGTAATACTATATAACGTTATACGTTAAAACGTAATACTGTATAACGTTATACGTTATAACGTACATCGATATAACGTAATAACTTACAACATGATACTATATAACGTTATACGTTATAACGTAATACTATATAACGTTATACGTTATAACGTGATACTATATAACGTTATACGTTATAACGTAATACTATATAACGTTATACGTTATAACGTGATACTATATAACGTCATACGTTATAACGTAATACTATATAACGTTATACGTTATAACGTAATATTATATAACGTTATACGTTATAACGTGATACTATATAACGTTATACGTTATAACGTGATACTATATAACGTTATACGTTATAACGTAATACTACATAACGTTATACGTTATAACGTCATACTTCATAACGTTATACGTTATAACGTGATACTATATAACGTTATACGTTATAACGTGATACTATATAACGTTATACGCTATAACGTAATACTATATAACGTTATACGCTATAACGTAATACTATATAACGTTATACGCTATAACGTAATACTATATAACTTTATACGTTATAGCGTGATACTACATAACGTTATACGTTATAGCGTGATACTACATAACGTTATACGTTATAGCGTGATACTACATAACGTTATACGTTATAACATGATACTATATAACGTTATACGTTATAACGTGATACTATATAACGTTATACGTTATAACGTAATACTGTATAACGTTATACGTAATAACGTAATACTATATATCGTTATACGTTATAGCGTGATACTACATAACGTTATACGTTATAACATGATACTATATGACGTTATACGTTATAACGTGATACTACATAACGTTATACGTTATAACGAGATGCTATATAACGTTATACGTTCTAACGTAATACTATATAACGTTATACGTTATAACGTGATACTATATAACGTTATACGTTATAACGTAATACTATATAACGTTATACGTTATAACGTAATACTATATAACGTTATACGTTATAACGTATTACTATATAACGTTATACGTTATAACGTAATACTATATAACGTTATACGTTATAGCGTGATACTACATAATGTTATACGTTATAACGTGATACTATATAACGTTATACGTTATAACGTAATACTATATAACTTTATACGTTATAACGTACATCGATATAACGTAATAAGTTACAACATGATACTATATAACGTTATACGTTATAACGTAATACTATATAACGTTATACGTTATAACGTCATACTTCATAACGTTATACGTTATAACGTAATACTATATAACGTTATACGTTATAACGTGATACTATATAACGTTATACGTTATAACGTAATACTACATAACGTTATACGTTATAACGTGATACTATATAACGTTATACGTTATAACGTGAGGGTGTATAACGTTACACGTTATAACGTGACAGTATATAACGTTATACGTTATAACCTGAGAGTATATAACGTTATACGTTATGACGTAATACTATATGACGTTATACGTAATAACGTAATACTATATATCGTTATACGTTATAGCGTGATACTACATAACGTTATACGTTATAGCGTGATACTACATAATGTTATACGTTATAACGTGATACTATATAACGTTGTACGTTATAACGTGATACTATATAACGTTATACGTTATAACGTAATACTATGTAACGTTATACGTTATAACGTAATACTATGTTACGTTATACGTTATAACGTGATATTATATAACTTTACGCGTTATATCGCTACACTATATGACATTATACGTTATAACGTAATACTATATAACGTAATACGCCATAACGTAATACTATATAACGTAATACGTTAAAGCGTGATACTACATAACGTTGTACGTTATAACGTGATACTATATATCGTTACACGTTACGACGTAATACTATATAACGTTATACGTTATAACGTAATACTATATAACGTTATAAGTTATAACGTGATACTATATAACGTTATACGTTATAGCGTGATACTACATAACGTTTCACGTTATAACATGATACTACATAACGTTATACGTTATAACCTAATACTATATAACGTTATACGTTATAAGGTGATACTACATAACGTTATACGTTATAACGAGATACTATATAACGTTATACGTTATAACGTAATACTATATAACGTTATACGTTATAACGTGATACTATATAACGTTATACGTTATAACGTGATACTATATAACGTTATACGTTATAACGTAATACTATATAACGTTATACGTTATGACGTAATACTATATAACGTTATACGTTATAACGTAATACTATATATCGTTATACGTTATAGCGTGATACTACATAATGTTATACGTTATAACGTGATACTATATAACGTTATACGTTATAACGTAATACTATATAACATTATACGTTATAACGTGATACTATATAACGTTATACGTTATAACGTGATACTATATAACGTTATACGTTATAACGTAATACTATATAACGTTGTACGTTATAACGTGATACTATATATCGTTACACGTTACAACGTAATACTATATAACGTTATACGTTATAACGTAATACTGTATAACGTTATACGTTATAACGTGATACTATATAACGTTATACGTTATAACGTAATACTATATAATGTTATACGTTATAACGCGATACTATATAACGTTATACGTTATAACGTAATACTATATAACGTTATACGTTATAACGTACATCGATATAACGTAATAAGTTACAACATGATACTATATAACGTTATAACGTAATACTATATAACGTTATACGTTATAACGTCATACTTCATAACGTTATACTTTATAACGTAATACTATATAACGTTATACGTTATAACGTGATACTATATAACGTTATACGTTATAACGTAATACTATGTAACGTTATACGTTATAACGTAATACTATGTTGCGTTATACGTTATAACGTGATATTATATAACTTTACGCGTTATATCGCTACACTATATGACATTATACGTTATAACGTAATACGCCATAACGTAATACTATATAACGTAATACGTTAAAGCGTGTTACTACATAACGTTGTACGTTATAACGTGATACTATATATCGTTATACGTTATAGCGTGATACTACATAACGTTATACGTTATTACATGATACTATATAACGTTATACGTTATAACGTCATACTTCATAACGTTATACGTTATAACGTGATACTACATAACGTTATACGGTATAACGAGATACTATATAACGTTATACGTTATAACGTGATACTATATAACGTTGTACGTTATAACGTGATACTACATAACGTTATACGTAATAACGTGAGAGTATATAACGTTATACGTTATAACGTGATATTATATAACTTTACGCGTTATATCGCTACACTATATGACATTATACGTTATAACGTAATACTATATAACGTAATACGCCATAACGTAATACTATATAACGTAATACGTTAAAGCGTGATACTACATAACGTTGTACGTTA
The DNA here is from genome assembly GCA_963556215.1 of Bombus vestalis. NCBI lineage: Eukaryota > Metazoa > Arthropoda > Insecta > Hymenoptera > Apidae > Bombus > Bombus vestalis. The sequence continues at coordinate 3,588,578 of OY744595.1, forward strand.
TAACGTGATACTAAATATCGTTACACGTTACAACGTAATACTATATAACGTTATACGTTATAACATAATACTATATAACGTTATACGTTATAACGTGATACTATATAACGTTATACGTTATAGCGTGATACTACATAACGTTTCACGTTATAACATGATGCTATATAACGTTATACGTTATAACCTAATACTATATAACGGTATACGTTATAACGTGATACTACATAATGTTATACGTTATAACGAGATACTGTATAACGTTATACGTTATAACGTAATACTATATAACGTTATACGTTATAACGTGATACTATATAACGTTATACGTTATAACGTAATACTATATAACGTTATACGTAATAACGTAATACTATATAACGTTATACGTTATAACGTGATACTATATAACGTTATACGTTATGACGTAATACTATATAACGTTGTACGTTATAACGTGATACTATATATCGTTACACGTTACAACGTAATACTATATAACTTTATACGTTATAACGTGATACTACACAACGTTATACGTTATAACGAGATACTATATAACGTTATACGTTATAACGTAATACTATATAACGTTATACGCTATAGAGTGATACTACATAATGTTACACGTTATAACGTGATACTATATATCGTTATACGTTATAACGTAATACTATATAACGTTATACGTTATAACGTACATCGATATAACGTAATAAGTTACAACATGATACTATATAACGTTATAACGTAATACTATATAACGTTATACGTTATAACGTCATACTTCATAACGTTATACGTTATAACGTAATACTATATAACGTTATACGTTATAACGTAATACTATATATCGTTACACGTTACAACGTAATACTATATATCGTTATACGTTATAGCGTGATACTACATAACGTTATACGTTATAACATGATACTATATGACGTTATACGTTATAACGTGATACTACATAACGTTATACGTTATAACGAGATGCTATATAACGTTATACGTTCTAACGTAATACTATATAACGTTATACGTTATAACGTGATACTATATAACGTTATACGTTATAACGTAATACTATATAACGTTATACGTTATAACGTATTACTATATAACGTTATACGTTATAACGTAATACTATATAACGCTATACGTTATAGCGTGATACTACATAATGTTATACGTTATAACGTGATACTATATAACGTTATACGTTATAACGTAATACTATATAACTTTATACGTTATAAAGTACATCGATATAACGTAATAAGTTACAACATGATACTATATAACGTTATACGTTATAACGTGAGGGTGTATAACGTTATACGTTATAACGTAATACTATATAACGCTATACGTTATAGCGTGATACTACATAATGTTATACGTTATAACGTGATACTATATAACGTTATACGTTATAACGTAATACTACATAACGTTATACGTTATAACGTAATACTACATAACGTTATACGTTATAACGTGATACTATATAACGTTATACGTTATAACGTGAGGGTGTATAACGTTACACGTTATAACGTGACAGTATATAACGTTATACGTTATAACGTGAGAGTATATAACGTTATACGTTATGACGTAATACTATATGACGTTATACGTAATAACGTAATACTATATATCGTTATACGTTATAGCGTGATACTACATAACGTTATACGTTATAGCGTGATACTACATAATGTTATACGTTATAACGTGATACTATATAACGTTGTACGTTATAACGTGATACTATGTAACGTTATACGTTATAACGTAATACTATGTAACGTTATACGTTATAACGTAATACTATGTTACGTTATACGTTATAACGTGATATTATATAACTTTACGCGTTATATCGCTACACTATATGACATTATACGTTATAACGTAATACTATATAACGTAATACGCCATAACGTAATACTATATAACGTAATACGTTAAAGCGTGATACTACATAACGTTGTACGTTATAACGTGATACTATATATCGTTACACGTTACGACGTAATACTATATAACGTTATACGTTATAACGTAATACTATATAACGTTATAAGTTATAACGTGATACTATATAACGTTATACGTTATAGCGTGATACTACATAACGTTTCACGTTATAACATGATACTACATAACGTTATACGTTATAACCTAATACTATATAACGTTATACGTTATAAGGTGATTCTACATAACGTTATACGTTATAACGAGATACTATATAACGTTATACGTTATAACGTAATACTATATAACGTTATACGTTATAACGTGATACTATATAACGTTATACGTTATAACGTGATACTATATAACGTTATACGTTTTAACGTAATACTATATAACGTTATACGTTATGACGTAATACTATATAACGTTATACGTTATAACGTAATACTATATATCGTTATACGTTATAGCGTGATACTACATAATGTTATACGTTATAACGTGATACTATATAACGTTATACGTTATAACGTAATACTATATAACGTTATACGTTATAACGTGATACTATATAACGTTATACGTTATAACGTGATACTACATAACGCTTCACGTTATAACATGATACTATATAACGTTATACGTTATAACCTAATACTATATAACGTTATACGTTATAACGTGATACTACATAAAGTTATACGTTATAACGAGATACTATATAACGTTATACGTTATAACGTAATACTGTATAACGTTATACGTTATAACGTGATACTATATAACGTTATACGTTATAACGTAATACTATATAATGTTATACGTTATAACGCGATACTATATAACGTTATACGTTATAACGTAATACTATATAACGTTATACGTTATAACGTACATCGATATAACGTAATAAGTTACAACATGATACTATATAACGTTATAACGTAATACTATATAACGTTATACGTTATAACGTCATACTTCATAACGTTATACGTTATAACGTAATACTATATAACGTTATACGTTATAACGTGATACTATATAACGTTATACGTTATAACGTAATACTATGTAACGTTATACGTTATAACGTAATACTATGTTGCGTTATACGTTATAACGTGATATTATATAACTTTACGCGATATATCGCTACACTATATGACATTATACGTTATAACGTAATACGCCATAACGTAATACTATATAACGTAATACGTTAAAGCGTGTTACTACATAACGTTGTACGTTATAACGTGATACTATATATCGTTATACGTTATAGCGTGATACTACATAACGTTATACGTTATTACATGATACTATATAACGTTATACGTTATAACGTCATACTTCATAACGTTATACGTTATAACGTGATACTACATAACGTTATACGGTATAACGAGATACTATATAACGTTATACGTTATAACGTGATACTATATAACGTTGTACGTTATAACGTGATACTACATAACGTTATACGTTATAACATGATACTATATAACGTTATTCGTTATAACGTGATACTTCATAACGTTATACGTTATAACGTGATACTATATAACGTTATACGTTATAACGTAATACTATATAACGTTATACGCTATAACGTAATACAACATAACGTTATACGTTATAACGTAATACTACATAACGTTATACGTTATAACGTGATACTATATAACGTTATACGTTATAACGTAATACTATATAACGTTATACGCTATAACGTAATACAACATAACGTTATACGTTATAACGTAATACTACATAACGTTATACGTTATAGCGTGATACTACATAACGTTATACGTTATAACATGATACTATATAACGTTATACGTTATAACGTGATACTACATAACGTTATACGTTATAACGTGATACTACATAACGTTATACGTTATAACGTAATACTACATAACGTTATACGTTATAGCGTGATACTACATAACGTTATACGTTATAACATGATACTATATAACGTTATTCGTTATAACGTGATACTACATATCGTTATACGTTATAACAAGATACTATATAACGTTATACGTTATAACGTGATACTATATAACGTTATACGTTATAACGTGATACTATATAACGTTATACGTTATAACGAGATACTATATAACGTTATACGTTATAACGTCATACTTCATAACGTTATACGTTATAACGTGATACTATATAACGTTATACGTTATAACGTAATACTATATAACGTTATACGCTATAACGTAATACAACATAACGTTATACGTTATAACGTAATACTACATAACGTTATACGTTATAGCGTGATACTACATAACGTTATACGTTATAACATGATACTATATAACGTTATACGTTATAACGTGATACTACATAACGTTATACGTTATAACGTGATACTATATAACGTAATACATTATAACGTAATACTATATAACGTTATACGCTATATCGTAATACTATATAACGTTATACGTAATAACGTAATACTATATATCGTTATACGTTATAGCGTGATACTACATAACGTTATACGTTATAACATGATACTATATAACGTTATTCGTTATAACGTGATACTACATATCGTTATACGTTATAACAAGATACTATATAACGTTATACGTTATAACGTGATACTATATAACGTTATACGTTATAACGTGATACTATATAACGTTATACGTTATAACGAGATACTATATAACGTTATACGTTATAACGTGATACTATATAACGTTATACGTTATAACGTGATACTACATAACGTTATACGTTATAGCGTGATACTACATAAGGTTATACGTTATAACGTGATACTATATAACGTTATACGTTATAACGTAATACTATATAACGTTATACGTTATTACGTAATACTATATAACGTTATACGTTATAACGTAATACTATATAACGTTATACGTTATAACGTAATACTATATAACGTTATACGTTATAGCGTGATACTACATAATGTTATACGTTATAACGTGATACTATATAACGTTATACGTTATAACGTCATACTTCATAACGTTATACGTTATAACGTAATACTAATTAATGTTATACGTTATAACGTGATACTATATAACGTTATACGTTATAACGTAATACTATATAACGTTATACGTTATAACGTAATACGATATAACGTTATACGTTATAACGTAATACTATATAACGTTATACGTTATAGCGTGATACTACATAACGTTATACGCTATAACGTAATACTATATAACGTTATACGTTATAACGTGATACTATATAACGTTATACGTTATAACGTGATACTATATAACGTTATACGTTATAACGTAATACTGTATAACGTTATACGTTATAACGTACATCGATATAGCGTAATAACATACAACATGATACTATATAACGTTATACGTTATAACGTAATACTATATAACGTCATACGTTATAACGTAATACTATATAACGTTATACGTTATAGCGTGATACTACATAACGTTATACGCTATGAAGTAATACTATATAACGTTATACGTTATAACGTGATACTATATAACGTTATACGTTATAACGTGATACTATATAACGTTATACGTTATAACGTAATACTGTATAACGTTATACGCTATAGCGTGATACTACATAACGTTATACGTTATAACATGATACTATATAACGTTTTATGTTATAACCTAATACTACATAACGTTATACGTTATAACGTGATACTACATAACGTTATACGGTATAACGTGATACTATATAACGTTATACGTTATAACGTAATACTATATAACGTTATACGCTATAACGTAATACTACATAACGTTATACGTTATAACGTATTACTATATAACGTTATACGTTATAGCGTGATACTACATAACGTTATACGTTATAACATGATACTATATAACGTTATACGTTATAACGTCATACTTCATAACGTTATACGTTATAACGTTATACTATATAACGTTGTACGTTATAACGTGATACTACATAACGTTATACGTTATAACGTGATACTATATAACGTTATACGTTATAACGTAATACTATATAACATTATACGCTATAACGTAATACTATATAACGTTATACGTTATAACGTCATACTTCATAACGTTATACGTTATAACGTTATACTATATAACGTTGTACGTTATAACGTGATACTACATAACGTTATACGTTATAACGTGATACTATATAACGTTGTACGTTATAACGTGATACTACATAACGTTATACGTTATAACGTGATACTATATAACGTTATACGTTATAACGTAATACTATATAACATTATACGTTATAACGTGATACTATATAACATTATACGTTATAACGTAATACTATATAACGTTATACGTTATAACGTAATACTATATAACGTTATACGTTATAACGTGATACTATATAACGTTATACGTTATAACGTCATACTTCATAACGTTATACGTTATAACGTTATACTATATAACGTTGTACGTTATAACGTGATACTACATAACGTTATACGTTATAACGTGATACTATATAACGTTATACGTTATAACGTAATACTATATAACATTATACGCTATAACGTTATACTATATAACGTTATACGTTATAACGTAATACTATATAACGTTATACGTTATAGCGTGATACTACACAATGTTATACGTTATAACGTGATACTATATAACGTTATACGTTATAACGTAATACTATATAACGTTATACGTTAAAACGTAATACTGTATAACGTTATACGTTATAACGTACATCGATATAACGTAATAACTTACAACATGATACTATATAACGTTATACGTTATAACGTAATACTATATAACGTTATACGTTATAACGTCATACTTCATAACGTTATACGTTATAACGTAATACTATATAACGTTATACGTTATAACGTGATACTATATAACGTTATACGTTATAACGTAATACTATATAACGTTATACGTTATAACGTGATACTATATAACGTCATACGTTATAACGTAATACTATATAACGTTATACGTTATAACGTAATATTATATAACGTTATACGTTATAACGTGATACTATATAACGTTATACGTTATAACGTGATACTATATAACGTTATACGTTATAACGTAATACTACATAACGTTATACGTTATAACGTCATACTTCATAACGTTATACGTTATAACGTGATACTATATAACGTTATACGTTATAACGTGATACTATATAACGTTATACGCTATAACGTAATACTATATAACGTTATACGCTATAACGTAATACTATATAACGTTATACGCTATAACGTAATACTATATAACTTTATACGTTATAGCGTGATACTACATAACGTTATACGTTATAGCGTGATACTACATAACGTTATACGTTATAGCGTGATACTACATAACGTTATACGTTATAACATGATACTATATAACGTTATACGTTATAACGTGATACTATATAACGTTATACGTTATAACGTAATACTGTATAACGTTATACGTAATAACGTAATACTATATATCGTTATACGTTATAGCGTGATACTACATAACGTTATACGTTATAACATGATACTATATGACGTTATACGTTATAACGTGATACTACATAACGTTATACGTTATAACGAGATGCTATATAACGTTATACGTTCTAACGTAATACTATATAACGTTATACGTTATAACGTGATACTATATAACGTTATACGTTATAACGTAATACTATATAACGTTATACGTTATAACGTAATACTATATAACGTTATACGTTATAACGTATTACTATATAACGTTATACGTTATAACGTAATACTATATAACGTTATACGTTATAGCGTGATACTACATAATGTTATACGTTATAACGTGATACTATATAACGTTATACGTTATAACGTAATACTATATAACTTTATACGTTATAACGTACATCGATATAACGTAATAAGTTACAACATGATACTATATAACGTTATACGTTATAACGTAATACTATATAACGTTATACGTTATAACGTCATACTTCATAACGTTATACGTTATAACGTAATACTATATAACGTTATACGTTATAACGTGATACTATATAACGTTATACGTTATAACGTAATACTACATAACGTTATACGTTATAACGTGATACTATATAACGTTATACGTTATAACGTGAGGGTGTATAACGTTACACGTTATAACGTGACAGTATATAACGTTATACGTTATAACCTGAGAGTATATAACGTTATACGTTATGACGTAATACTATATGACGTTATACGTAATAACGTAATACTATATATCGTTATACGTTATAGCGTGATACTACATAACGTTATACGTTATAGCGTGATACTACATAATGTTATACGTTATAACGTGATACTATATAACGTTGTACGTTATAACGTGATACTATATAACGTTATACGTTATAACGTAATACTATGTAACGTTATACGTTATAACGTAATACTATGTTACGTTATACGTTATAACGTGATATTATATAACTTTACGCGTTATATCGCTACACTATATGACATTATACGTTATAACGTAATACTATATAACGTAATACGCCATAACGTAATACTATATAACGTAATACGTTAAAGCGTGATACTACATAACGTTGTACGTTATAACGTGATACTATATATCGTTACACGTTACGACGTAATACTATATAACGTTATACGTTATAACGTAATACTATATAACGTTATAAGTTATAACGTGATACTATATAACGTTATACGTTATAGCGTGATACTACATAACGTTTCACGTTATAACATGATACTACATAACGTTATACGTTATAACCTAATACTATATAACGTTATACGTTATAAGGTGATACTACATAACGTTATACGTTATAACGAGATACTATATAACGTTATACGTTATAACGTGATACTATATAACGTTATACGTTATAACGTAATACTATATAACATTATACGTTATAACGTGATACTATATAACGTTATACGTTATAACGTGATACTATATAACGTTATACGTTATAACGTAATACTATATAACGTTGTACGTTATAACGTGATACTATATATCGTTACACGTTACAACGTAATACTATATAACGTTATACGTTATAACGTAATACTATATATCGTTATACGTTATAGCGTGATACTACATAATGTTATACGTTATAACGTGATACTATATAACGTTATACGTTATAACGTAATACTATATAACATTATACGTTATAACGTGATACTATATAACGTTATACGTTATAACGTGATACTATATAACGTTATACGTTATAACGTAATACTATATAACGTTGTACGTTATAACGTGATACTATATATCGTTACACGTTACAACGTAATACTATATAACGTTATACGTTATAACGTAATACTGTATAACGTTATACGTTATAACGTGATACTATATAACGTTATACGTTATAACGTAATACTATATAATGTTATACGTTATAACGCGATACTATATAACGTTATACGTTATAACGTAATACTATATAACGTTATACGTTATAACGTACATCGATATAACGTAATAAGTTACAACATGATACTATATAACGTTATAACGTAATACTATATAACGTTATACGTTATAACGTCATACTTCATAACGTTATACTTTATAACGTAATACTATATAACGTTATACGTTATAACGTGATACTATATAACGTTATACGTTATAACGTAATACTATGTAACGTTATACGTTATAACGTAATACTATGTTGCGTTATACGTTATAACGTGATATTATATAACTTTACGCGTTATATCGCTACACTATATGACATTATACGTTATAACGTAATACGCCATAACGTAATACTATATAACGTAATACGTTAAAGCGTGTTACTACATAACGTTGTACGTTATAACGTGATACTATATATCGTTATACGTTATAGCGTGATACTACATAACGTTATACGTTATTACATGATACTATATAACGTTATACGTTATAACGTCATACTTCATAACGTTATACGTTATAACGTGATACTACATAACGTTATACGGTATAACGAGATACTATATAACGTTATACGTTATAACGTGATACTATATAACGTTGTACGTTATAACGTGATACTACATAACGTTATACGTAATAACGTGAGAGTATATAACGTTATACGTTATAACGTGATATTATATAACTTTACGCGTTATATCGCTACACTATATGACATTATACGTTATAACGTAATACTATATAACGTAATACGCCATAACGTAATACTATATAACGTAATACGTTAAAGCGTGATACTACATAACGTTGTACGTTATAACGTGATACTAAATATCGTTACACGTTACAACGTAATACTATATAACGTTATACGTTATAACATAATACTATATAACGTTATACGTTATAACGTGATACTATATAACGTTATACGTTATAGCGTGATACTACATAACGTTTCACGTTATAACATGATGCTATATAACGTTATACGTTATAACCTAATACTATATAACGGTATACGTTATAACGTGATACTACATAATGTTATACGTTATAACGAGATACTGTATAACGTTATACGTTATAACGTAATACTATATAACGTTATACGTTATAACGTGATACTATATAACGTTATACGTTATAACGTAATACTATATAACGTTATACGTAATAACGTAATACTATATAACGTTATACGTTATAACGTGATACTATATAACGTTATACGTTATAACGTAATACTATATAACGTTGTACGTTATAACGTGATACTATATATCGTTACACGTTACAACGTAATACTATATAACTTTATACGTTATAACGTGATACTACACAACGTTATACGTTATAACGAGATACTATATAACGTTATACGTTATAACGTAATACTATATAACGTTATACGCTATAGAGTGATACTACATAATGTTATACGTTATAACGTGATACTATATATCGTTATACGTTATAACGTAATACTATATAACGTTATACGTTATAACGTACATCGATATAACGTAATAAGTTACAACATGATACTATATAACGTTATAACGTAATACTATATAACGTTATACGTTATAACGTCATACTTCATAACGTTATACGTTATAACGTAATACTATATAACGTTATACGTTATAACGTAATACTATATATCGTTACACGTTACAACGTAATACTATATATCGTTATACGTTATAGCGTGATACTACATAACGTTATACGTTATAACATGATACTATATGACGTTATACGTTATAACGTGATACTACATAACGTTATACGTTATAACGAGATGCTATATAACGTTATACGTTCTAACGTAATACTATATAACGTTATACGTTATAACGTGATACTATATAACGTTATACGTTATAACGTAATACTATATAACGTTATACGTTATAACGTATTACTATATAACGTTATACGTTATAACGTAATACTATATAACGCTATACGTTATAGCGTGATACTACATAATGTTATACGTTATAACGTGATACTATATAACGTTATACGTTATAACGTAATACTATATAACTTTATACGTTATAACGTACATCGATATAACGTAATAAGTTACAACATGATACTATATAACGTTATACGTTATAACGTGAGGGTGTATAACGTTATACGTTATAACGTAATACTATATAACGCTATACGTTATAGCGTGATACTACATAATGTTATACGTTATAACGTGATACTATATAACGTTATACGTTATAACGTAATACTACATAACGTTATACGTTATAACGTAATACTACATAACGTTATACGTTATAACGTGATACTATATAACGTTATACGTTATAACGTGAGGGTGTATAACGTTACACGTTATAACGTGACAGTATATAACGTTATACGTTATAACGTGAGAGTATATAACGTTATACGTTATGACGTAATACTATATGACGTTATACGTAATAACGTAATACTATATATCGTTATACGTTATAGCGTGATACTACATAACGTTATACGTTATAGCGTGATACTACATAATGTTATACGTTATAACGTGATACTATATAACGTTGTACGTTATAACGTGATACTATATAACGTTATACGTTATAACGTAATACTATGTAACGTTATACGTTATAACGTAATACTATGTTACGTTATACGTTATAACGTGATATTATATAACTTTACGCGTTATATCGCTACACTATATGACATTATACGTTATAACGTAATACTATATAACGTAATACGCCATAACGTAATACTATATAACGTAATACGTTAAAGCGTGATACTACATAACGTTGTACGTTATAACGTGATACTATATATCGTTACACGTTACGACGTAATACTATATAACGTTATACGTTATAACGTAATACTATATAACGTTATAAGTTATAACGTGATACTATATAACGTTATACGTTATAGCGTGATACTACATAACGTTTCACGTTATAACATGATACTACATAACGTTATACGTTATAACCTAATACTATATAACGTTATACGTTATAAGGTGATTCTACATAACGTTATACGTTATAACGAGATACTATATAACGTTATACGTTATAACGTAATACTATATAACGTTATACGTTATAACGTGATACTATATAACGTTATACGTTATAACGTGATACTATATAACGTTATACGTTTTAACGTAATACTATATAACGTTATACGTTATGACGTAATACTATATAACGTTATACGTTATAACGTAATACTATATATCGTTATACGTTATAGCGTGATACTACATAATGTTATACGTTATAACGTGATACTATATAACGTTATACGTTATAACGTAATACTATATAACGTTATACGTTATAACGTGATACTATATAACGTTATACGTTATAACGTGATACTACATAACGCTTCACGTTATAACATGATACTATATAACGTTATACGTTATAACCTAATACTATATAACGTTATACGTTATAACGTGATACTACATAAAGTTATACGTTATAACGAGATACTATATAACGTTATACGTTATAACGTAATACTGTATAACGTTATACGTTATAACGTGATACTATATAACGTTATACGTTATAACGTAATACTATATAATGTTATACGTTATAACGCGATACTATATAACGTTATACGTTATAACGTAATACTATATAACGTTATACGTTATAACGTACATCGATATAACGTAATAAGTTACAACATGATACTATATAACGTTATAACGTAATACTATATAACGTTATACGTTATAACGTCATACTTCATAACGTTATACGTTATAACGTAATACTATATAACGTTATACGTTATAACGTGATACTATATAACGTTATACGTTATAACGTAATACTATGTAACGTTATACGTTATAACGTAATACTATGTTGCGTTATACGTTATAACGTGATATTATATAACTTTACGCGATATATCGCTACACTATATGACATTATACGTTATAACGTAATACGCCATAACGTAATACTATATAACGTAATACGTTAAAGCGTGTTACTACATAACGTTGTACGTTATAACGTGATACTATATATCGTTATACGTTATAGCGTGATACTACATAACGTTATACGTTATTACATGATACTATATAACGTTATACGTTATAACGTCATACTTCATAACGTTATACGTTATAACGTGATACTACATAACGTTATACGGTATAACGAGATACTATATAACGTTATACGTTATAACGTGATACTATATAACGTTGTACGTTATAACGTGATACTACATAACGTTATACGTAATAACGTGAGAGTATATAACGTTATACGTTATAACGTGATATTATATAACTTTACGCGTTATATCGCTACACTATATGACATTATACGTTATAACGTAATACTATATAACGTAATACGCCATAACGTAATACTATATAACGTAATACGTTAAAGCGTGATACTACATAACGTTGTACGTTATAACGTGATACTAAATATCGTTACACGTTACAACGTAATACTATATAACGTTATACGTTATAACATAATACTATATAACGTTATACGTTATAACGTGATACTATATAACGTTATACGTTATAGCGTGATACTACATAACGTTTCACGTTATAACATGATGCTATATAACGTTATACGTTATAACCTAATACTATATAACGTTATACGTTATAACGTGATACTACATAACGTTATACGTTATAACGAGATACTGTATAACGTTATACGTTATAACGTAATACTATATAACGTTATACGTTATAACGTGATACTATATAACGTTATACGTTATAACGTAATACTATATAACGTTATACGTTATAACGTGATACTATATAACGTTATACGTTATAACGTAATACTATATAACGTTGTACGTTATAACGTGATACTATATATCGTTACACGTTACAACGTAATACTATATAACTTTATACGTTATAACGTAATACTATATAACGTTATACGTTATAGCGTGATACTACATAACGTTTCACGTTATAACATGATACTATATAACGTAATACGCCATAACGTAATACTATATAACGTAATACGTTAAAGCGTGTTACTACATAACGTTGTACGTTATAACGTGATACTATATAACGTTATACGTTATAACGTAATACTATGTAACGTTATACGTTATAACGTAATACTATGTTACGTTATACGTTATAACGTGATATTATATAACTTTACGCGTTATATCGCTACACTATATGACATTATACGTTATAACGTAATACTATATAACGTAATACGCCATAACGTAATACTATATAACGTAATACGTTAAAGCGTGATACTACATAACGTTGTACGTTATAACGTGATACTATATATCGTTACACGTTACGACGTAATACTATATAACGTTATACGTTATAACGTAATACTATATAACGTTATAAGTTATAACGTGATACTATATAACGTTATACGTTATAGCGTGATACTACATAACGTTTCACGTTATAACATGATACTACATAACGTTATACGTTATAACCTAATACTATATAACGTTATACGTTATAAGGTGATTCTACATAACGTTATACGTTATAACGAGATACTATATAACGTTATACGTTATAACGTAATACTATATAACGTTATACGTTATAACGTGATACTATATAACGTTATACGTTATAACGTGATACTATATAACGTTATACGTTTTAACGTAATACTATATAACGTTATACGTTATGACGTAATACTATATAACGTTATACGTTATAACGTAATACTATATATCGTTATACGTTATAGCGTGATACTACATAATGTTATACGTTATAACGTGATACTATATAACGTTATACGTTATAACGTAATACTATATAACGTTATACGTTATAACGTGATACTATATAACGTTATACGTTATAACGTGATACTACATAACGCTTCACGTTATAACATGATACTATATAACGTTATACGTTATAACCTAATACTATATAACGTTATACGTTATAACGTGATACTACATAAAGTTATACGTTATAACGAGATACTATATAACGTTATACGTTATAACGTAATACTGTATAACGTTATACGTTATAACGTGATACTATATAACGTTATACGTTATAACGTAATACTATATAATGTTATACGTTATAACGCGATACTATATAACGTTATACGTTATAACGTAATACTATATAACGTTATACGTTATAACGTACATCGATATAACGTAATAAGTTACAACATGATACTATATAACGTTATAACGTAATACTATATAACGTTATACGTTATAACGTCATACTTCATAACGTTATACGTTATAACGTAATACTATATAACGTTATACGTTATAACGTGATACTATATAACGTTATACGTTATAACGTAATACTATGTAACGTTATACGTTATAACGTAATACTATGTTGCGTTATACGTTATAACGTGATATTATATAACTTTACGCGATATATCGCTACACTATATGACATTATACGTTATAACGTAATACGCCATAACGTAATACTATATAACGTAATACGTTAAAGCGTGTTACTACATAACGTTGTACGTTATAACGTGATACTATATATCGTTATACGTTATAGCGTGATACTACATAACGTTATACGTTATTACATGATACTATATAACGTTATACGTTATAACGTCATACTTCATAACGTTATACGTTATAACGTGATACTACATAACGTTATACGGTATAACGAGATACTATATAACGTTATACGTTATAACGTGATACTATATAACGTTGTACGTTATAACGTGATACTACATAACGTTATACGTAATAACGTGAGAGTATATAACGTTATACGTTATAACGTGATATTATATAACTTTACGCGTTATATCGCTACACTATATGACATTATACGTTATAACGTAATACTATATAACGTAATACGCCATAACGTAATACTATATAACGTAATACGTTAAAGCGTGATACTACATAACGTTGTACGTTATAACGTGATACTAAATATCGTTACACGTTACAACGTAATACTATATAACGTTATACGTTATAACATAATACTATATAACGTTATACGTTATAACGTGATACTATATAACGTTATACGTTATAGCGTGATACTACATAACGTTTCACGTTATAACATGATGCTATATAACGTTATACGTTATAACCTAATACTATATAACGTTATACGTTATAACGTGATACTACATAACGTTATACGTTATAACGAGATACTGTATAACGTTATACGTTATAACGTAATACTATATAACGTTATACGTTATAACGTGATACTATATAACGTTATACGTTATAACGTAATACTATATAACGTTATACGTTATAACGTGATACTATATAACGTTATACGTTATAACGTAATACTATATAACGTTGTACGTTATAACGTGATACTATATATCGTTACACGTTACAACGTAATACTATATAACTTTATACGTTATAACGTAATACTATATAACGTTATACGTTATAGCGTGATACTACATAACGTTTCACGTTATAACATGATACTATATAACGTTATACGTTATAACCTAATACTATATAACGTTATACGTTATAACGTGATACTACACAACGTTATACGTTATAACGAGATACTATATAACGTTATACGTTATAACGTAATACTATATAACGTTATACGCTATAGAGTGATACTACATAATGTTATACGTTATAACGTGATACTATATATCGTTATACGTTATAACGTAATACTATATAACGTTATACGTTATAACGTACATCGATATAACGTAATAAGTTACAACATGATACTATATAACGTTATAACGTAATACTATATAACGTTATACGTTATAACGTCATACTTCATAACGTTATACGTTATAACGTAATACTATATATCGTTACACGTTACAACGTAATACTATATAACGTTATACGTTACAACGTAATACTATATAACGTTAAACGTTATAACGTAATACTATATAACGTTATACGTTATAACGTGATACTATATAACGTTATACGTTATAACGTAATACTATATAACGTTATACGTTATGACGTAATACTATATAACGTTATACGTTATAACGTAATACTATATAACGTTATACGTTATAGCGTGATACTACATAATGTTATACGTTATAACGTGATACTATATAACGTTATACGTTATAACGTACATCGATATAACGTAATAAGTTACAACATGATACTATATAACGTTATAACGTAATACTATATAACGTTATACGTTATAACGTGATACAATATAACGTTATACGTTATAACGTAATACTATGTAACGTTATATGTTATAACGTAATACTATGTTACGTTATACGTTATAACGTGATATTATATAACTTTACGCGTTATATCGCTACACTATATGACATTATACGTTATAACGTAATACTATATAACGTAATACGCCATAACGTAATACTATATAACGTAATACGTTAAAGCGTGATACTACATAACGTTGTACGTTATAACGTGATACTATATATCGTTACACGTTACAACGTAATACTATATAACGTTATACGTTATAACGTAATACTATATAACGTTATACGTTATAACGTGATACTATATAACGTTATACGTTATAACGTCATACTTCATAACGTTATACGTTATAACGTGATACTATATAACGTTATACGTTATAACGTAATACTATATAACGTTATACGTTATAACGTAATACTATATAACGTTATACGTTATAACGTAATACTATATAACGTTATACGTTATAGCGTGATACTACACAATGTTATACGTTATAACGTGATTCTATATAACGTTATACGTTATAACGTAATACTATATAACGTTATACGTTATAACGTACATCGATATTACGTAATAAGTTACAACATGATACTATATAACGTTATACGTTATAACGTAATACTATATAACGTTATACGTTATAACGTCATACTTCATAACGTTATACGTTATAACGTAATACTATATAACGTTATACGTTATAACGTCATTCTTCATAACGTTATACGTTATAACGTAATACTATATAACGTTACACGTTATAACGTAATACTATATAACGTTATACGTTATAACGTAATACTATATACCGTTATACGTTATAGCGTAATACTATATAACGTCATACGTTATAACGTAATACTATATAACGTTATACGTTATAACGTAATACTATATAACGTTATACGTTATAACGTGATACTATATAACGTTATACGTTATAACGTAATACTATATAACGTAATACGCCATAACGTGATACTATATAACGTTATACGTTATAACGTCATACTTCATAACGTTATACGTTATAACGTAATACTATATAACGTTATACGTTATAACGTGATACTATATAACGTTATACGTTATAACGTAATACTATATAACGTTATACGTTATAACGTAATACTATATAACGTTATACGTTATAGCGTGATACTACACAATGTTATACGTTATAACGTAATACTATATAACGTTGTACGTTATAACGTAATACTATATAACGTTGTACGTTATAACGTGATACTATATATCGTTACACGTTACAACGTAATACTATATAACGTTATACGTTATAGCGTGATACTACATAACGTTATACGTTATTACATGATACTATATAACGTTATACGTTATAACGTCATACTTCATAACGTTATACGTTATAACGTGATACTTCATAACGTTATACGTTATAACGAGATACTATATAACGTTATACGTTATAACGTGATACTATATAACGTTGTACGTTATACCGTGATACTACATAACGTTATACGTTATAACGTGAGAGTATATAACGTTACACGTTATAACGTGAGAGTATATAACGTTATACGTTATAACGTGAAAGTATATAACGTTATACGTTATAACGTAATACTATATAACGTTATACGTTACAACGTAATACTATATAACGTTATACGTTATAACGTAATACTATATAACGTTATACGTTATAACGAGATACTATATGACGTTATACGTTATAACGTAATACTATATAACGTAATACGCCATAACGTAATACTATATAACGTAATACGTTAAAGCGTGATACTACATAACGTTGTGCGTTATAACGTGATACTATATATCGTTACACGTTACAACGTAATACTATATAACGTTATACGTTATAACGTAATACTATATAACGTTATACGTTACAACGTAATACTATATAACGTTATACGTTATAACGTAATACTATATAACGTTATACGTTATAACGTAATACTATATAACGTTATACGTTATAACGTAATACTATATAACGTTATACGTTATAACGTAATACTATATAACGTTATACGTTATAGCGTAATACTATATAACGTTATACGTTATAACGTAATACTATATAACGTTATACGTTATAACCTAATACTATATAACGTTATACGTTATAAGGTGATACTACATAACGTTATACGTTATAACGAGATACTATATAACGTTATACGTTATAACGTAATACTATATAACGTTATACGTTATAACGTGATA
Organism: Bombus vestalis; assembly: GCA_963556215.1. Lineage (NCBI taxonomy): Eukaryota > Metazoa > Arthropoda > Insecta > Hymenoptera > Apidae > Bombus > Bombus vestalis. The sequence goes on from OY744595.1 coordinate 3,608,662, forward strand.
CTATATAACGTTATACGTTATAACGTGATACTATATAACGTTATACGTTATAACGTAATACTATATAACGTTATACGTTATGACGTAATACTATATAACGTTATACGTTATAACGTAATACTATATATCGTTATACGTTATAGCGTGATACTACATAATGTTATACGTTATAACGTGATACTATATAACGTTATACGTTATAACGTAATACTATATAACGTTATACGTTATAACGTGATACTATATAACGTTATACGTTATAACGTGATACTATATAACGTTATACGTTATAACGTAATACTATATAACGTTGTACGTTATAACGTGATACTATATATCGTTACACGTTACAACGTAATACTATATAACGTTATACGTTATAACGTAATACTGTATAACGTTATACGTTATAACGTGATACTATATAACGTTATACGTTATAACGTAATACTATATAATGTTATACGTTATAACGCGATACTATATAACGTTATACGTTATAACGTAATACTATATAACGTTATACGTTATAACGTACATCGATATAACGTAATAAGTTACAACATGATACTATATAACGTTATAACGTAATACTATATAACGTTATACGTTATAACGTCATACTTCATAACGTTATACTTTATAACGTAATACTATATAACGTTATACGTTATAACGTGATACTATATAACGTTATACGTTATAACGTAATACTATGTAACGTTATACGTTATAACGTAATACTATGTTGCGTTATACGTTATAACGTGATATTATATAACTTTACGCGTTATATCGTTACACTATATGACATTATACGTTATAACGTAATACGCCATAACGTAATACTATATAACGTAATACGTTAAAGCGTGTTACTACATAACGTTGTACGTTATAACGTGATACTATATATCGTTATACGTTATAGCGTGATACTACATAACGTTATACGTTATTACATGATACTATATAACGTTATACGTTATAACGTCATACTTCATAACGTTATACGTTATAACGTGATACTACATAACGTTATACGGTATAACGAGATACTATATAACGTTATACGTTATAACGTGATACTATATAACGTTGTACGTTATAACGTGATACTACATAACGTTATACGTAATAACGTGAGAGTATATAACGTTATACGTTATAACGTGATATTATATAACTTTACGCGTTATATCGCTACACTATATGACATTATACGTTATAACGTAATACTATATAACGTAATACGCCATAACGTAATACTATATAACGTAATACGTTAAAGCGTGATACTACATAACGTTGTACGTTATAACGTGATACTAAATATCGTTACACGTTACAACGTAATACTATATAACGTTATACGTTATAACATAATACTATATAACGTTATACGTTATAACGTGATACTATATAACGTTATACGTTATAGCGTGATACTACATAACGTTTCACGTTATAACATGATGCTATATAACGTTATACGTTATAACCTAATACTATATAACGTTATACGTTATAACGTGATACTACATAACGTTATACGTTATAACGAGATACTGTATAACGTTATACGTTATAACGTAATACTATATAACGTTATACGTTATAACGTGATACTATATAACGTTATACGTTATAACGTAATACTATATAACGTTATACGTAATAACGTAATACTATATAACGTTATACGTTATAACGTGATACTATATAACGTTATACGTTATAACGTAATACTATATAACGTTGTACGTTATAACGTGATACTATATATCGTTACACGTTACAACGTAATACTATATAACTTTATACGTTATAACGTGATACTACACAACGTTATACGTTATAACGAGATACTATATAACGTTATACGTTATAACGTAATACTATATAACGTTATACGCTATAGAGTGATACTACATAATGTTATACGTTATAACGTGATACTATATATCGTTATACGTTATAACGTAATACTATATAACGTTATACGTTATAACGTACATCGATATAACGTAATAAGTTACAACATGATACTATATAACGTTATAACGTAATACTATATAACGTTATACGTTATAACGTCATACTTCATAACGTTATACGTTATAACGTAATACTATATAACGTTATACGTTATAACGTAATACTATATATCGTTACACGTTACAACGTAATACTATATATCGTTATACGTTATAGCGTGATACTACATAACGTTATACGTTATAACATGATACTATATGACGTTATACGTTATAACGTGATACTACATAACGTTATACGTTATAACGAGATGCTATATAACGTTATACGTTCTAACGTAATACTATATAACGTTATACGTTATAACGTGATACTATATAACGTTATACGTTATAACGTAATACTATATAACGTTATACGTTATAACGTATTACTATATAACGTTATACGTTATAACGTAATACTATATAACGCTATACGTTATAGCGTGATACTACATAATGTTATACGTTATAACGTGATACTATATAACGTTATACGTTATAACGTAATACTATATAACTTTATACGTTATAACGTACATCGATATAACGTAATAAGTTACAACATGATACTATATAACGTTATACGTTATAACGTAATACTATATAACGTTATACGTTATAACGTCATACTTCATAACGTTATACGTTATAACGTAATACTATATAACGTTATACGTTATAACGTGATACTATATAACGTTATACGTTATAACGTAATACTACATAACGTTATACGTTATAACGTGATACTATATAACGTTATACGTTATAACGTGAGGGTGTATAACGTTACACGTTATAACGTGACAGTATATAACGTTATACGTTATAACGTGAGAGTATATAACGTTATACGTTATGACGTAATACTATATGACGTTATACGTAATAACGTAATACTATATATCGTTATACGTTATAGCGTGATACTACATAACGTTATACGTTATAGCGTGATACTACATAATGTTATACGTTATAACGTGATACTATATAACGTTGTACGTTATAACGTGATACTATATAACGTTATACGTTATAACGTAATACTATGTAACGTTATACGTTATAACGTAATACCATGTTACGTTATACGTTATAACGTGATATTATATAACTTTACGCGTTATATCGCTACACTATATGACATTATACGTTATAACGTAATACTATATAACGTAATACGCCATAACGTAATACTATATAACGTAATACGTTAAAGCGTGATACTACATAACGTTGTACGTTATAACGTGATACTATATATCGTTACACGTTACGACGTAATACTATATAACGTTATACGTTATAACGTAATACTATATAACGTTATAAGTTATAACGTGATACTATATAACGTTATACGTTATAGCGTGATACTACATAACGTTTCACGTTATAACATGATACTACATAACGTTATACGTTATAACCTAATACTATATAACGTTATACGTTATAAGGTGATACTACATAACGTTATACGTTATAACGAGATACTATATAACGTTATACGTTATAACGTAATACTATATAACGTTATACGTTATAACGTGATACTATATAACGTTATACGTTATAACGTGATACTATATAACGTTATACGTTTTAACGTAATACTATATAACGTTATACGTTATGACGTAATACTATATAACGTTATACGTTATAACGTAATACTATATATCGTTATACGTTATAGCGTGATACTACATAATGTTATACGTTATAACGTGATACTATATAACGTTATACGTTATAACGTAATACTATATAACGTTATACGTTATAACGTGATACTATATAACGTTATACGTTATAACGTGATACTACATAACGCTTCACGTTATAACATGATACTATATAACGTTATACGTTATAACCTAATACTATATAACGTTATACGTTATAACGTGATACTACATAAAGTTATACGTTATAACGAGATACTATATAACGTTATACGTTATAACGTAATACTGTATAACGTTATACGTTATAACGTGATACTATATAACGTTATACGTTATAACGTAATACTATATAATGTTATACGTTATAACGCGATACTATATAACGTTATACGTTATAACGTAATACTATATAACGTTATACGTTATAACGTACATCGATATAACGTAATAAGTTACAACATGATACTATATAACGTTATAACGTAATACTATATAACGTTATACGTTATAACGTCATACTTCATAACGTTATACGTTATAACGTAATACTATATAACGTTATACGTTATAACGTGATACTATATAACGTTATACGTTATAACGTAATACTATGTAACGTTATACGTTATAACGTAATACTATGTTGCGTTATACGTTATAACGTGATATTATATAACTTTACGCGTTATATCGCTACACTATATGACATTATACGTTATAACGTAATACGCCATAACGTAATACTATATAACGTAATACGTTAAAGCGTGTTACTACATAACGTTGTACGTTATAACGTGATACTATATATCGTTATACGTTATAGCGTGATACTACATAACGTTATACGTTATTACATGATACTATATAACGTTATACGTTATAACGTCATACTTCATAACGTTATACGTTATAACGTGATACTACATAACGTTATACGGTATAACGAGATACTATATAACGTTATACGTTATAACGTGATACTATATAACGTTGTACGTTATAACGTGATACTACATAACGTTATACGTAATAACGTGAGAGTATATAACGTTATACGTTATAACGTGATATTATATAACTTTACGCGTTATATCGCTACACTATATGACATTATACGTTATAACGTAATACTATATAACGTAATACGCCATAACGTAATACTATATAACGTAATACGTTAAAGCGTGATACTACATAACGTTGTACGTTATAACGTGATACTAAATATCGTTACACGTTACAACGTAATACTATATAACGTTATACGTTATAACATAATACTATATAACGTTATACGTTATAACGTGATACTATATAACGTTATACGTTATAGCGTGATACTACATAACGTTTCACGTTATAACATGATGCTATATAACGTTATACGTTATAACCTAATACTATATAACGTTATACGTTATAACGTGATACTACATAACGTTATACGTTATAACGAGATACTGTATAACGTTATACGTTATAACGTAATACTATATAACGTTATACGTTATAACGTGATACTATATAACGTTATACGTTATAACGTAATACTATATAACGTTATACGTTATAACGTGATACTATATAACGTTATACGTTATAACGTAATACTATATAACGTTGTACGTTATAACGTGATACTATATATCGTTACACGTTACAACGTAATACTATATAACTTTATACGTTATAACGTAATACTATATAACGTTATACGTTATAGCGTGATACTACATAACGTTTCACGTTATAACATGATACTATATAACGTTATACGTTATAACCTAATACTATATAACGTTATACGTTATAACGTGATACTACACAACGTTATACGTTATAACGAGATACTATATAACGTTATACGTTATAACGTAATACTATATAACGTTATACGCTATAGAGTGATACTACATAATGTTATACGTTATAACGTGATACTATATATCGTTATACGTTATAACGTAATACTATATAACGTTATACGTTATAACGTACATCGATATAACGTAATAAGTTACAACATGATACTATATAACGTTATAAGGTAATACTATATAACGTTATACGTTATAACGTCATACTTCATAACGTTATACGTTATAACGTAATACTATATATCGTTACACGTTACAACGTAATACTATATAACGTTATACGTTACAACGTAATACTATATAACGTTAAACGTTATAACGTAATACTATATAACGTTATACGTTATAACGTGATACTATATAACGTTATACGTTATAACGTAATACTATATAACGTTATACGTTATGACGTAATACTATATAACGTTATACGTTATAACGTAATACTATATAACGTTATACGTTATAGCGTGATACTACATAATGTTATACGTTATAACGTGATACTATATAACGTTATACGTTATAACGTACATCGATATAACGTAATAAGTTACAACATGATACTATATAACGTTATAACGTAATACTATATAACGTTATACGTTATAACGTGATACAATATAACGTTATACGTTATAACGTAATACTATGTAACGTTATATGTTATAACGTAATACTATGTTACGTTATACGTTATAACGTGATATTATATAACTTTACGCGTTATATCGCTACACTATATGACATTATACGTTATAACGTAATACTATATAACGTAATACGCCATAACGTAATACTATATAACGTAATACGTTAAAGCGTGATACTACATAACGTTGTACGTTATAACGTGATACTATATATCGTTACACGTTACAACGTAATACTATATAACGTTATACGTTATAACGTAATACTATATAACGTTATACGTTATAACGTGATACTATATAACGTTATACGTTATAACGTCATACTTCATAACGTTATACGTTATAACGTAATACTATATAACGTTATACGTTATAACGTAATACTATATAACGTTATACGTTATAACGTGATACTATATAACGTTATACGTTATAACGTAATACTATATAACGTCATACGTTATAACGTAATACTATATAACGTTATACGTTATAACGTACATCGATATTACGTAATAAGTTACAACATGATACTATATAACGTTATAACGTAATACTATATAACGTTATACGTTATAACGTAATACTATATAACGTTATACGTTATAACGTACATCGATATTACGTAATAAGTTACAACATGATACTATATAACGTTATACGTTATAACGTAATACTATATAACGTTATACGTTATAACGTCATACTTCATAACGTTATACGTTATAACGTAATACTATATAACGTTATACGTTATAACGTCATTCTTCATAACGTTATACGTTATAACGTAATACTATATAACGTTACACGTTATAACGTAATACTATATAACGTTATACGTTATAACGTAATACTATATACCGTTATACGTTATAGCGTAATACTATATAACGTCATACGTTATAACGTAATACTATATAACGTTATACGTTATAACGTAATACTATATAACGTTATACGTTATAACGTGATACTATATAACGTTATACGTTATAACGTAATACTATATAACGTAATACGCCATAACGTGATACTATATAACGTTATACGTTATAACGTCATACTTCATAACGTTATACGTTATAACGTAATACTATATAACGTTATACGTTATAACGTGATACTATATAACGTTATACGTTATAACGTAATACTATATAACGTTATACGTTATAACGTAATACTATATAACGTTATACGTTATAGCGTGATACTACACAATGTTATACGTTATAACGTAATACTATATAACGTTGTACGTTATAACGTAATACTATATAACGTTGTACGTTATAACGTGATACTATATATCGTTACACGTTACAACGTAATACTATATAACGTTATACGTTATAGCGTGATACTACATAACGTTATACGTTATTACATGATACTATATAACGTTATACGTTATAACGTGATACTATATAACGTTGTACGTTATACCGTGATACTACATAACGTTATACGTTATAACGTGAGAGTATATAACGTTACACGTTATAACGTGAGAGTATATAACGTTATACGTTATAACGTGAAAGTATATAACGTTATACGTTATAACGTAATACTATATAACGTTATACGTTATAACGTAATACTATATAACGTAATACGCCATAACGTAATACTATATAACGTAATACGTTAAAGCGTGATACTACATAACGTTGTGCGTTATAACGTGATACTATATATCGTTACACGTTACAACGTAATACTATATAACGTTATACGTTATAACGTAATACTATATAACGTTATACGTTACAACGTAATACTATATAACGTTATACGTTATAACGTAATACTATATAACGTTATACGTTATAACGTAATACTATATAACGTTATACGTTATAACGTAATACTATATAACGTTATACGTTATAACGTAATACTATATAACGTTATACGTTATAACGTAATACTATATAACGTTATACGTTATAGCGTAATACTATATAACGTTATACGTTATAACGTAATACTATATAACGTTATACGTTATAACGTAATACTATATAACGTTATACGTTATAGCGTGATACTACATAACGTTTCACGTTATAACATGATACTATATAACGTTATACGTTATAACCTAATACTATATAACGTTATACGTTATAACGTGATACTACATAACGTTATACGTTATAACGAGATACTATATAACGTTATACGTTATAACGTAATACTATATAACGTTATACGTTATAACGTGATACTATATAACGTTATACGTTATAACGTAATACTATATAACGTTATACGTTATAACGTAATACTATATAACGTTATACGTTATAGCGTGATACTACATAACGTTATACGTTATAACGTGATACTATATAACGTTATACGTTATAACGTAATACTATATAACGTTATACGTTATAACGTGAGAGTATATAACGTTACACGTTATAACGTGAGAGTATATAACGTTATACGTTATAACGTGAGAGTATATAACGTTATACGTTATAACGTAATACTATATAACGTTATACGTTATAACCTAATACTATATAACGTTATACGTTATAACGTGATACTACATAACGTTATACGTTATAACGAGATACTATATAACGTTATACGTTATAACGTAATACTATATAACGTTATACGTTATAACGTGATACTATATAACGTTATACGTTATAACGTGATACTATATAACGTTATACGTTATAACGTAATACTATATAACGTTATACGTTATAACGTAATACTATATAACGTTATACGTTATAGCGTGATACTACACAATGTTATACGTTATAACGTGATTCTATATAACGTTATACGTTATAACGTAATACTATATAACGTTATACGTTATAACGTACATCGATATTACGTAATAAGTTACAACATGATACTATATAACGTTATACGTTATAACGTAATACTATGTAACGTTATACGTTATAACGCAGAACTATATAAAGTGAAGCTTTATATCCCAATACTATATAACGTTATACGTTCTAACGTAATACTGTATAACGTTATACGTTATAACGTAATACTATGTAACGTTGTACGTTATAACGTGATACTATATATCGTTACACGTTGCAACGTAATACTATATAACGTTATACGTTATAACGTAATACTATATAACGTTATACGTTATAACGTGATACTATATAACGTTATACGTTATAGCGTGATACTACATAACGTTTCACGTTATAACATGATACTATATAACGTTATACGTTATAACCTAATACTATATAACGTTATACGTTATAACGTGATACTACATAACGTTATACGTTATAACGAGATACTATATAACGTTATACGTTATAACGTAATACTATATAACGTTATACGTTATAACGTGATACTATATAACGTTATACGTTATAACGTAATACTATATAACGTTATACGTTATAACGTAATACTATATAACGTTATACGTTATAACGTAATACTATATAACGTTATACGTTATAGCGTGATACTACATAATGTTATACGTTATAACGTGATACTATATAACGTTATACGTTATAACGTACATCGATATAACGTAATAAGTTACAACATGATACTATATAACGTTATAACGTAATACTATATAACGTTATACGTTATAACGTGATACAATATAACGTTATACGTTATAACGTAATACTATGTAACGTTATATGTTATAACGTAATACTATGTTACGTTATACGTTATAACGTGATATTATATAACTTTACGCGTTATATCGCTACACTGTATGACATTATACGTTATAACGTAATACTATATAACGTAATACGCCATAACGTAATACTATATAACGTAATACGTTAAAGCGTGATACTACATAACGTTGTACGTTATAACGTGATACTATATATCGTTACACGTTACAACGTAATACTATATAACGTTATACGTTATAACGTAATACTATATAACGTTATACGTTATAACGTGATACTATATAACGTTATACGTTATAACATCATACTTCATAACGTTATACGTTATAACGTGATACTATATAACGTTATACGTTATAACGTAATACTATATAACGTTATACGTTATAACGTAATACTATATAACGTTATACGTTATAACGTGATACTATATAACGTTATACGTTATAACATCATACTTCATAACGTTATACGTTATAACGTGATTCTATATAACGTTATACGTTATAACGTAATACTATATAACGTTATACGTTATAACGTACATCGATATAAAGTAATAAGTTACAACATGATACTATATAACGTTATACGTTATAACGTAATACTATATAACGTTATACGTTATAACGTCATACTTCATAACGTTATACGTTATAACGTAATACTATATAACGTTATACGTTATAACGTCATTCTTCATAACGTTATACGTTATAACGTAATACTATATAACGTTACACGTTATAACGTAATACTATATAACGTTATACGTTATAACGTAATACTATATAACGTTATACGTTATAGCGTAATACTATATAACGTCATACTTTATAACGTAATACTATATAACGTTATACGTTATAACGTAATACTATATAACGTTATACGTTATAACGTGATACTATATAACGTTATACGTTATAACGTAATACTATATAACGTAATACGCCATAACGTGATACTATATAACGTTATACGTTATAACGTCATACTTCATAACGTTATACGTTATAACGTAATACTATATAACGTTATACGTTATAACGTGATACTATATAACGTTATACGTTATAACGTAATACTATATAACGTTAGACGTTATAACGTAATACTATATAACGTTATACGTTATAGCGTGATACTACACAATGTTATACGTTATAACGTAATACTATATAACGTTGTACGTTATAACGTAATACTATATAACGTTGTACGTTATAACGTGATACTATATATCGTTACACGTTACAACGTAATACTATATAACGTTATACGTTATAGCGTGATACTACATAACGTTATACGTTATTACATGATACTATATAACGTTATACGTTATAACGTCATACTTCATAACGTTATACGTTATAACGTGATACTTCATAACGTTATACGTTATAACGAGATACTATATAACGTTATACGTTATAACGTGATACTATATAACGTTGTACGTTATACCGTGATACTACATAACGTTATACGTTATAACGTGAGAGTATATAACGTTACACGTTATAGCGTGAGAGTGTATAACGTTATACGTTATAACGTGAAAGTATATAACGTTATACGTTATAACGTAATACTATATAACGTTATACGTTATAACGTAATACTATATAACGTAATACGCCATAACGTAATACTATATAACGTAATACGTTAAAGCGTGATACTACATAACGTTGTGCGTTATAACGTGATACTATATATCGTTACACGTTACAACGTAATACTATATAACGTTATACGTTATAACGTAATACTATATAACGTTATACGTTACAACGTAATACTATATAACGTTATACGTTATAACGTAATACTATATAACGTTATACGTTATAACGTAATACTATATAACGTTATACGTTATAACGTAATACTATATAACGTTATACGTTATAACGTAATACTATATAACGTTATACGTTATAACGTAATACTATATAACGTTATACGTTATAGCGTAATACTATATAACGTTATACGTTATAACGTAATACTATATAACGTTATACGTTATAACGTAATACTATATAACGTTATACGTTATAGCGTGATACTACATAACGTTTCACGTTATAACATGATACTATATAACGTTATACGTTATAACCTAATACTATATAACGTTATACGTTATAACGTGATACTACATAACGTTATACGTTATAACGAGATACTATATAACGTTATACGTTATAACGTAATACTATATAACGTTATACGTTATAACGTGATACTATATAACGTTATACGTTATAACGTAATACTATATAACGTTATACGTTATAACGTAATACTATATAACGTTATACGTTATAGCGTGATACTACATAACGTTATACGTTATAACGTGATACTATATAACGTTATACGTTATAACGTAATACTATATAACGTTATACGTTATAACGTGAGAGTATATAACGTTACACGTTATAACGTGAGAGTATATAACGTTATACGTTATAACGTGAGAGTATATAACGTTATACGTTATAACGTAATACTATATAACGTTATACGTTATAACCTAATACTATATAACGTTATACGTTATAACGTGATACTACATAACGTTATACGTTATAACGAGATACTATATAACGTTATACGTTATAACGTAATACTATATAACGTTATACGTTATAACGTGATACTATATAACGTTATACGTTATAACGTGATACTATATAACGTTATACGTTATAACGTAATACTATATAACGTTATACGTTATAACGTAATACTATATAACGTTATACGTTATAGCGTGATACTACACAATGTTATACGTTATAACGTGATTCTATATAACGTTATACGTTATAACGTAATACTATATAACGTTATACGTTATAACGTACATCGATATTACGTAATAAGTTACAACATGATACTATATAACGTTATACGTTATAACGTAATACTATGTAACGTTATACGTTATAACGCAGAACTATATAAAGTGAAGCTTTATATCCCAATACTATATAACGTTATACGTTCTAACGTAATACTGTATAACGTTATACGTTATAACGTAATACTATGTAACGTTGTACGTTATAACGTGATACTATATATCGTTACACGTTGCAACGTAATACTATATAACGTTATACGTTATAACGTAATACTATATAACGTTATACGTTATAACGTGATACTATATAACGTTATACGTTATAGCGTGATACTACATAACGTTTCACGTTATAACATGATACTATATAACGTTATACGTTATAACCTAATACTATATAACGTTATACGTTATAACGTGATACTACATAACGTTATACGTTATAACGAGATACTATATAACGTTATACGTTATAACGTAATACTATATAACGTTATACGTTATAACGTGATACTATATAACGTTATACGTTATAACGTAATACTATATAACGTTATACGTTATAACGTAATACTATATAACGTTATACGTTATAACGTAATACTATATAACGTTATACGTTATAGCGTGATACTACATAATGTTATACGTTATAACGTGATACTATATAACGTTATACGTTATAACGTACATCGATATAACGTAATAAGTTACAACATGATACTATATAACGTTATAACGTAATACTATATAACGTTATACGTTATAACGTGATACAATATAACGTTATACGTTATAACGTAATACTATGTAACGTTATATGTTATAACGTAATACTATGTTACGTTATACGTTATAACGTGATATTATATAACTTTACGCGTTATATCGCTACACTATATGACATTATACGTTATAACGTAATACTATATAACGTAATACGCCATAACGTAATACTATATAACGTAATACGTTAAAGCGTGATACTACATAACGTTGTACGTTATAACGTGATACTATATATCGTTACACGTTACAACGTAATACTATATAACGTTATACGTTATAACGTAATACTATATAACGTTATACGTTATAACGTGATACTATATAACGTTATACGTTATAACATCATACTTCATAACGTTATACGTTATAACGTGATACTATATAACGTTATACGTTATAACGTAATACTATATAACGTTATACGTTATAACGTAATACTATATAACGTTATACGTTATAACGTGATACTATATAACGTTATACGTTATAACATCATACTTCATAACGTTATACGTTATAACGTGATTCTATATAACGTTATACGTTATAACGTAATACTATATAACGTTATACGTTATAACGTACATCGATATAAAGTAATAAGTTACAACATGATACTATATAACGTTATACGTTATAACGTAATACTATATAACGTTATACGTTATAACGTCATACTTCATAACGTTATACGTTATAACGTAATACTATATAACGTTATACGTTATAACGTCATTCTTCATAACGTTATACGTTATAACGTAATACTATATAACGTTACACGTTATAACGTAATACTATATAACGTTATACGTTATAACGTAATACTATATAACGTTATACGTTATAGCGTAATACTATATAACGTCATACTTTATAACGTAATACTATATAACGTTATACGTTATAACGTAATACTATATAACGTTATACGTTATAACGTGATACTATATAACGTTATACGTTATAACGTAATACTATATAACGTAATACGCCATAACGTGATACTATATAACGTTATACGTTATAACGTCATACTTCATAACGTTATACGTTATAACGTAATACTATATAACGTTATACGTTATAACGTGATACTATATAACGTTATACGTTATAACGTAATACTATATAACGTTATACGTTATAACGTAATACTATATAACGTTATACGTTATAGCGTGATACTACACAATGTTATACGTTATAACGTAATACTATATAACGTTGTACGTTATAACGTAATACTATATAACGTTGTACGTTATAACGTGATACTATATATCGTTACACGTTACAACGTAATACTATATAACGTTATACGTTATAGCGTGATACTACATAACGTTATACGTTATTACATGATACTATATAACGTTATACGTTATAACGTCATACTTCATAACGTTATACGTTATAACGGGATACTTCATAACGTTATACGTTATAACGAGATACTATATAACGTTATACGTTATAACGTGATACTATATAACGTTGTACGTTATACCGTGATACTACATAACGTTATACGTTATAACGTGAGAGTATATAACGTTACACGTTATAACGTGAGAGTATATAACGTTATACGTTATAACGTGAAAGTATATAACGTTATACGTTATAACGTAATACTATATAACGTTATACGTTATAACGTAATACTATATAACGTAATACGCCATAACGTAATACTATATAACGTAATACGTTAAAGCGTGATACTACATAACGTTGTACGTTATAACGTGATACTATATATCGTTACACGTTACAACGTAATACTGTATAACGTTATACGTTATAACGTAATACTATATAACGTTATACGTTATAACGTGATACTATATAACGTTATACGTTATAGCGTGATACTACATAACGTTTCACGTTATAACATGATACTATATAACGTTATACGTTATAACCTAATACTATATAACGTTATACGTTACAACGTGATACTACATAACGTTATACGTTATAACGAGATACTATATAACGTTATACGTTATAACGTAATACTATATAACGTTATACGTTATAACGTGATACTATATAACGTTATACGTTATAACGTAATACTATATAACGTTATACGTTATAACGTAATACTATATAACGTTATACGTTATAGCGTGATACTACATAATGTTATACGTTATAACGTGATACTATATAACGTTATACGTTATAACGTAATACTATATAACGTTATACGTTATAACGTGAGAGTATATAACGTTACACGTTATAACGTGAGAGTATATAACGTTATACGTTATAACCTAATACTATATAACGTTATACGTTATAGCGTGATACTATATAACGTTATACGTTATAACGTAATACTATATAACGTTATACGTTATAACGTGATACTATATAACGTTATACGTTATAACGTAATACTATATAACGTTATACGTTATAACGTAATACTATATAACGTTATACGTTATAGCGTGATACTACATAATGTTATACGTTATAACGTGATACTATATAACGTTATACGTTATAACGTAATACTATATAACGTTATACGTTATAACGTGAGAGTATATAACGTTACACGTTATAACGTGAGAGTATATAACGTTATACGTTATAACGTAATACTATATAACGTTATACGTTATAACGTAATACTATATAACGTTATACGTTATAACGTAATACTATATAACGTTATACGTTATAGCGTAATACTATATAACGTTATACGTTATAACGTAATACTATATAACGTTATACGTTATAACGTAATACTATATAACGTTATACGTTATAGCGTGATACTACATAACGTTTCACGTTATAACATGGTACTATATAACGTTATACGTTATAACCTAATACTATATAACGTTATACGTTATAACGTGATACTACATAACGTTATACGTTATAACGAGATACTATATAACGTTATACGTTATAACGTAATACTATATAACGTTATACGTTATAACGTGATACTATATAACGTTATACGTTATAACGTAATACTATATAACGTTATACGTTATAACGTAATACTATATAACGTTATACGTTATAGCGTGATACTACATAATGTTATACGTTATAACGTGATACTATATAACGTTATACGTTATAACGTAATACTATATAACGTTATACGTTATAACGTGAGAGTATATAACGTTACACGTTATAACGTGAGAGTATATAACGTTATACGTTATAACGTGAGAGTATATAACGTTATACGTTATAACGTAATACTATATAACGTTATACGTTATAACCTAATACTATATAACGTTATACGTTATAACGTGATACTACATAACGTTATACGTTATAACGAGATACTATATAACGTTATACGTTATAACGTAATACTATATAACGTTATACGTTATAACGTGATACTATATAACGTTATACGTTATAACGTGATACTATATAACGTTATACGTTATAACGTAATACTATATAACGTTATACGTTATAACGTAATACTATATAACGTTATACGTTATAGCGTGATACTACACAATGTTATACGTTATAACGTGATTCTATATAACGTTATACGTTATAACGTAATACTATATAACGTTATACGTTATAACGTACATCGATATTACGTAATAAGTTACAACATGATACTATATAACGTTATACGTTATAACGTAATACTATGTAACGTTATACGTTATAACGCAGAACTATATAAAGTGAAGCTTTATATCCCAATACTATATAACGTTATACGTTCTAACGTAATACTGTATAACGTTATACGTTATAACGTAATACTATGTAACGTTGTACGTTATAACGTGATACTATATATCGTTACACGTTACAACGTAATACTATATAACGTTATACGTTATAACGTAATACTATATAACGTTATACGTTATAACGTGATACTATATAACGTTATACGTTATAGCGTGATACTACATAACGTTTCACGTTATAACATGATACTATATAACGTTATACGTTATAACCTAATACTATATAACGTTATACGTTATAACGTGATACTACATAACGTTATACGTTATAACGAGATACTATATAACGTTATACGTTATAACGTAATACTATATAACGTTATACGTTATAACGTGATACTATATAACGTTATACGTTATAACGTAATACTATATAACGTTATACGTTATAACGTAATACTATGTAACGTTATATGTTATAACGTAATACTATGTTACGTTATACGTTATAACGTGATATTATATAACTTTACGCGTTATATCGCTACACTATATGACATTATACGTTATAACGTAATACTATATAACGTAATACGCCATAACGTAATACTATATAACGTAATACGTTAAAGCGTGATACTACATAACGTTGTACGTTATAACGTGATACTATATATCGTTACACGTTACAACGTAATACTATATAACGTTATACGTTATAACGTAATACTATATAACGTTATACGTTATAACGTGATACTATATAACGTTATACGTTATAACGTCATACTTCATAACGTTATACGTTATAACGTAATACTATATAACGTTATACGTTATAACGTGATACTATATAACGTTATACGTTATAACGTAATACTATATAACGTTATACGTTATAACGTAATACTATATAACGTTATACGTTATAGCGTGATACTACACAATGTTATACGTTATAACGTGATTCTATATAACGTTATACGTTATAACGTAATACTATATAACGTTATACGTTATAACGTACATCGATATTACGTAATAAGTTACAACATGATACTATATAACGTTATACGTTATAACGTAATACTATATAACGTTATACGTTATAACGTCATACTTCATAACGTTATACGTTATAACGTAATACTATATAACGTTATACGTTATAACGTCATACTTCATAACGTTATACGTTATAACGTAATACTATATAACGTTACACGTTATAACGTAATACTATATAACGTTATATGTTATAACGTAATACTATATAACGTCATACGTTATAACGTAATACTATATAACGTTATACGTTATAACGTAATACTATATAACGTTATACGTTATAACGTGATACTATATAACGTTATACGTTATAACGTAATACTATATAACGTAATACGCCATAACGTGATACTATATAACGTTATACGTTATAACGTCATACTTCATAACGTTATACGTTATAACGTAATACTATATAACGTTATACGTTATAACGTAATACTATATAACGTTATACGTTATAACGTAATACTATATAACGTTATACGTTATAACGTAATACTATATAACGTAATACGCCATAACGTAATACTATATAACGTAATACGTTAAAGCGTGATACTACATAACGTTGTACGTTATAACGTGATACTATATATCGTTACACGTTACAACGTAATACTATATAACGTTATACGTTATAACGTAATACTATATAACGTTATACGTTATAACGTGATACTATATAACGTTATACGTTATAGCGTGATACTACATAACGTTTCACGTTATAACATGATACTATATAACGTTATACGTTATAACCTAATACTATATAACGTTATACGTTACAACGTGATACTACATAACGTTATACGTTATAACGAGATACTATATAACGTTATACGTTATAACGTAATACTATATAACGTTATACGTTATAACGTGATACTATATAACGTTGTACGTTATAACGTAATACTATATAACGTTATACGTTATAACGTAATACTATATAACGTTATACGTTATAGCGTGATACTACATAATGTTATACGTTATAGCGTGATACTACATAACGTTATACGTTATTACATGATACTATATAACGTTATACGTTATGACGTCATACTTCATAACGTTATACGTTATAACGTGATACTACATAACGTTATACGTTATAACGAGATACTATATAACGTTATACGTTATAACGTGATACTATATAACGTTGTACGTTATACCGTGATACTACATAACGTTATACGTTATAACGAGAGAGTATATAACGTTACACGTTATAACGTGAGAGTATATAACGTTATACGTTATAACGTGAAAGTATATAACGTTATACGTTATAACGTAATACTATATAACGTTATACGTTATAACGTAATACTATATAACGTAATACGCCATAACGTAATACTATATAACGTAATACGTTAAAGCGTGATACTACATAACGTTGTACGTTATAACGTGATACTATATATCGTTACACGTTACAACGTAATACTATATAACGTTATACGTTATAACGTAATACTATATAACGTTATATGTTATAACGTGATACTATATAACGTTATACGTTATAGCGTGATACTACATAACGTTTCACGTTATAACATGATACTATATAACGTTATACGTTATAACCTAATACTATATAACGTTATACGTTATAACGTGATACTACATAACGTTATACGTTAAAACGAGATACTATATAACGTTATACGTTATAACGTAATACTATATAACGTTATACGTTATAACGTGATACTATATAACGTTATACGTTATAACGTAATACTATATAACGTTATACGTTATAACGTAATACTATATAACGTTATACGTTATAGCGTGATACTACATAATGTTATACGTTATAACGTGATACTATATAACGTTTCACGTTATAACATGATACTATATAACGTTATACGTTATAACCTAATACTATATAACGTTATACGTTATAACGTGATACTACATAACGTTATACGTTATAACGAGATACTATATAACGTTATACGTTATAACGTGATACTATATAACGTTATACGTTATAACGTAATACTATATAACGTTGTACGTTATAACGTGATACTATATATCGTTACACGTTACAACGTAATACTATATAACTTTATACGTTATAACGTAATACTATATAACGTTATACGTTATAGCGTGATACTACATAACGTTTCACGTTATAACATGATACTATATAACGTTATACGTTATAACCTAATACTATATAACGTTATACGTTATAACGTGATACTACATAACGTTATACGTTATAACGAGATACTATATAACGTTATACGTTATAACGTAATACTATATAACGTTATACGCTATAGAGTGATACTACATAATGTTATACGTTATAACGTGATACTATATAAAGTTATACGTTATAACGTAATACTATATAACGTTATACGTTATAACGTACATCGATATAACGTAATGAGTTACAACATGATACTATATAACGTTATAACGTAATACTATATAACGTTATACGTTATAACGTCATACTTCATAACGTTATACGTTATAACGTAATACTATATATCGTTACACGTTACAACGTAATACTATATAACGTTATACGTTACAACGTAATACTATATAACGTTATACGTTATAACGTAATACTATATAACGTTATACGTTATAACGTGATACTATATAACGTTATACGTTATAACGTAATACTATATAACGTTGTACGTTATAACGTGATACTATATATCGTTACACGTTACAACGTAATACTATATAACTTTATACGTTATAACGTAATACTATATAACGTTATACGTTATAGCGTGATACTACATAGCGTTGTACGTTATAACATGATACTATACAACGTTATACGTTATAACGTGATACTACATAACGTTATACGTTATAACGAGATACTATATAACGTTATACGTTATAACGTAATACTATATAACGTTATACGTTATAACGTGATGCTATATAACGTTATACGTTATAGCGTGATACTACATAACGTTATACGTTATTACATGATACTATATAACGTTATACGTTATAACGTCATACTTCATAACGTTATACTTTATAACGTGATACTACATAACGTTATACGTTATAACGAGATACTATATAACGTTATACGTTATAACGTGATACTATATAACGTTATACGTTATAACGTGATACTATATAACG
This sequence comes from Bombus vestalis, assembly GCA_963556215.1. Classification (NCBI taxonomy): domain Eukaryota; kingdom Metazoa; phylum Arthropoda; class Insecta; order Hymenoptera; family Apidae; genus Bombus; species Bombus vestalis. Next base: position 3,630,269 of record OY744595.1, read on the forward strand.
TTATACGTTATCACGTAATACTATATAACGTTATACGTTATAACGTACTTTCGATATAACGTAATAAGTTACAACATGATACTATATAACGTTATACGTTATAACCTAATACTATATAACGTTACACGTTATAACGTGATACTACATAACGTTATACGTTATAACGTGATACTATATAACGTTATGCGTTATAACGTGAGAGTATATAACGTTACACGTTATAACGTGAGAGTATATAACGTTATACGTTATAACGTGAGAGTATATAACGTTATACGTTATAACGTAATACTATATAACGTTATACGTTATATCGCGTTATAGCGTGATACTACATAACGTTATACGTCAGAACGCGATACTATATAACGTTATACGTTATAACGTAATACTATATAACGTTATACGTTATAACGTACATCGATATAACGTAATAAGTTACAACATGATACTATATAACGTTATACGTTATAACGTCATACTTCATAACGTTATACGTTATAACGTAATACTATATAACGTTATACGTTATAACGTGATACTATATAACGTTATACGTTATAACGTAATACTATGTAACGTTATACGTTATAACCTAATACTATATAACGTTATACGTTATAACGTGATACTACATAACGTTATACGTTATAACGAGATACTATATAACGTTATACGTTATAACGTAATACTATATAACGTTATACGTTATAACGTGATACTATATAACGTTATACGTTATAACGTAATACTATATAACGTTTCACGTTATAACATGGTACTATATAACGTTATACGTTATAACCTAATACTATATAACGTTATACGTTATAACGTGATACTACATAACGTTATACGTTATAACGAGATACTATATAACGTTATACGTTATAACGTGATACTACATAACGTTATACGTTATAACGAGATACTATATAACGTTATACGTTATAACGTAATACTATATAACGTTATACGTTATAACGTAATACTATATAACGTTATACGTTATAACGTGATACTATATAACGTTATACGTTATAGCGTGATACTACATAACGTTTCACGTTATAACATGATACTATATAACGTTATACGTTATAACCTAATACTATATAACGTTATACGTTACAACGTGATACTACATAACGTTATACGTTATAACGAGATACTATATAACGTTATACGTTATAACGTAATACTATATAACGTTATACGTTATAACGTGATACTATATAACGTTGTACGTTATAACGTAATACTATATAACGTTATACGTTATAACGTAATACTATATAACGTTATACGTTATAGCGTGATACTACATAATGTTATACGTTATAGCGTGATACTACATAACGTTATACGTTATTACATGATACTATATAACGTTATACGTTATGACGTCATACTTCATAACGTTATACGTTATAACGTGATACTACATAACGTTATACGTTATAACGAGATACTATATAACGTTATACGTTATAACGTGATACTATATAACGTTGTACGTTATACCGTGATACTACATAACGTTATACGTTATAACGAGAGAGTATATAACGTTACACGTTATAACGTGAGAGTATATAACGTTATACGTTATAACGTGAAAGTATATAACGTTATACGTTATAACGTAATACTATATAACGTTATACGTTATAACGTAATACTATATAACGTAATACGCCATAACGTAATACTATATAACGTAATACGTTAAAGCGTGATACTACATAACGTTGTACGTTATAACGTGATACTATATATCGTTACACGTTACAACGTAATACTATATAACGTTATACGTTATAACGTAATACTATATAACGTTATATGTTATAACGTGATACTATATAACGTTATACGTTATAGCGTGATACTACATAACGTTTCACGTTATAACATGATACTATATAACGTTATACGTTATAACCTAATACTATATAACGTTATACGTTATAACGTGATACTACATAACGTTATACGTTATAACGAGATACTATATAACGTTATACGTTATAACGTAATACTATATAACGTTATACGTTATAACGTGATACTATATAACGTTATACGTTATAACGTAATACTATATAACGTTATACGTTATAACGTAATACTATATAACGTTATACGTTATAGCGTGATACTACATAATGTTATACGTTATAACGTGATACTATATAACGTTATACGTTATAACGTAATACTATATAACGTTATACGTTATAGCGTGATACTACATAACGTTTCACGTTATAACATGGTACTATATAACGTTATACGTTATAACCTAATACTATATAACGTTATACGTTATAACGTGATACTACATAACGTTATACGTTATAACGAGATACTATATAACGTTATACGTTATAACGTAATACTATATAACGTTATACGTTATAACGTGATACTATATAACGTTATACGTTATAACGTAATACTATATAACGTTATACGTTATAACGTAATACTATATAACGTTATACGTTATAGCGTGATACTACATAATGTTATACGTTATAACGTGATACTATATAACGTTATACGTTATAACGTAATACTATATAACGTTATACGTTATAACGTGAGAGTATATAACGTTACACGTTATAACGTGAGAGTATATAAAGTTATACGTTATAACGTACATCGATATTACGTAATAAGTTACATCATGATACTATATAACGTTATACGTTATAACGTACATCGATATTACGTAATAAGTTACAACATGATACTATATAACGTTATACGTTATAACGTAATACTATGTAACGTTATACGTTATAACGCAGAACTATATAAAGTGAAGCTTTATATCCCAATACTATATAACGTTATACGTTCTAACGTAATACTGTATAACGTTATACGTTATAACGTAATACTATGTAACGTTGTACGTTATAACGTGATACTATATATCGTTACACGTTACAACGTAATACTATATAACGTTATACGTTATAACGTAATACTATATAACGTTATACGTTATAACGTGATACTATATAACGTTATACGTTATAGCGTGATACTACATAACGTTTCACGTTATAACATGATACTATATAAGGTTATACGTTATAACCTAATACTATATAACGTTATACGTTATAACGTGATACTACATAACGTTATACGTTATAACGAGATACTATATAACGTTATACGTTATAACGTAATACTATATAACGTTATACGTTATAACGTGATACTATATATCGTTACACGTTACAACGTAATACTATATAACGTTATACGTTACAACGTAATACTATATAACGTTATACGTTATAACGTAATACTATATAACGTTATACGTTATAACGTGATACTATATAACGTTATACGTTATAACGTAATACTATATAACGTTGTACGTTATAACGTGATACTATATATCGTTACACGTTACAACGTAATACTATATAACTTTATACGTTATAACGTAATACTATATAACGTTATACGTTATAGCGTGATACTACATAGCGTTGTACGTTATAACATGATACTATACAACGTTATACGTTATAACGTGATACTACATAACGTTATACGTTATAACGAGATACTATATAACGTTATACGTTATAACGTAATACTATATAACGTTATACGTTATAACGTGATGCTATATAACGTTATACGTTATAGCGTGATACTACATAACGTTATACGTTATTACATGATACTATATAACGTTATACGTTATAACGTCATACTTCATAACGTTATACTTTATAACGTGATACTACATAACGTTATACGTTATAACGAGATACTATATAACGTTATACGTTATAACGTGATACTATATAACGTTATACGTTATAACGTGATACTATATAACGTTATACGTTATCACGTAATACTATATAACGTTATACGTTATAACGTACTTTCGATATAACGTAATAAGTTACAACATGATACTATATAACGTTATACGTTATAACCTAATACTATATAACGTTACACGTTATAACGTGATACTACATAACGTTATACGTTATAACGTGATACTATATAACGTTATGCGTTATAACGTGAGAGTATATAACGTTACACGTTATAACGTGAGAGTATATAACGTTATACGTTATAACGTGAGAGTATATAACGTTATACGTTATAACGTAATACTATATAACGTTATACGTTATATCGCGTTATAGCGTGATACTACATAACGTTATACGTCAGAACGCGATACTATATAACGTTATACGTTATAACGTAATACTATATAACGTTATACGTTATAACGTACATCGATATAACGTAATAAGTTACAACATGATACTATATAACGTTATACGTTATAACGTCATACTTCATAACGTTATACGTTATAACGTAATACTATATAACGTTATACGTTATAACGTGATACTATATAACGTTATACGTTATAACGTAATACTATGTAACGTTATACGTTATAACCTAATACTATATAACGTTATACGTTATAACGTGATACTACATAACGTTATACGTTATAACGAGATACTATATAACGTTATACGTTATAACGTAATACTATATAACGTCATACGTTATAACGTGATACTATATAACGTTATACGTTATAACGTAATACTATATAACGTTATACTTCATAACGTAATACTATATAACGTTATACGTTATAACGTGATACTATATAACGTTATACGTTATAACGTAATACTATATAACGTTATACGTTATAACGTGATACTATATAACGTTGTACGTTATAACGTAATACTATGTTACGTTATACGTTATAACGTGATATTATATAACTTTACGCGTTATATCGCTACACTATATGACATTATACGTTATAACGTAATACTATATAACGTAATACGCCATAACGTAATACTATATAACGTAATACGTTAAAGCGTGATACTACATAACGTTGTACGTTATAACGTGATACTACATAACGTTATACGTTATAACGAGATACTATATAACGTTATACGTTATAACGTAATACTATATAACGTTATACGTTATAACGTGATACTACATAACGTTATACGTTATAACGTAACACTATATAACGTTATACGTTATAACGTAATACTATATAACGTTATACGTTATAACGTACTTTCGATATAACGTAATAAGTTACAACATGATACTATATAACGTTATACGTTATAACCTAATACTATATAACGTTACACGTTATAACGTGATACTACATAACGTTATACGTTATAACGTAATACTATGTAACGTTATACGTTATAACGCAGAACTATATAAAGTGAAGCTTTATATCCCAAAACTATATAACGTTATACGTTCTAACGTAATACCATGTAACGTTATACGTTATAACGTAATACTATGTTACGTTATACGTTATAACGTGATACTACATAACGTTATACGTTATAACGTGATACTATATAACGTTATACGTTATAGCGTAATACTATATAACGTTATACGCTATAAGGTAATACTATATAACCTTATAGGTTATAACGTAATACTATATAACGTTATACGTTATAGCCTGATACTACATAACGTTATACGTTATAACATGATACTATATAACGTTATACGTTATAACCTAATACTATATAACGTTATACGTTATAACGTGATACTACATAACGTTATACTATATAACGTGATACTACATAACGTTATACGTTGTAACGTTGTACTATATATCGTCATACGTTATAACGTAATACTATATAACGTTATACGTTATAGCGTGATACTACATAACGTTATACGTTATAACATGATACTATATAACGTTATACGTTATAACGTCATACTTCATAACGTTATACGTTATAACGTAATACTATATAACGTTATACGTTATAAAGTGATACTATATAACGTAATACGTTAAAGCGTGATACTACATAACGTTGTACGTTATAACGTGATACTATATATCGTTACACGTTACAACGTAATACTATATAACGTTATACGTTACAACGTAATACTATATAACGTTATACGTTATAACGTAATACTATATAACGTTATACGTTATAACGTGATACTATATAACGTTATACGTTATAACGTCATACTATATAACGTTGTACGTTATAACGTGATACTATATATCGTTACACGTTACAACGTAATACTATATAACTTTATACGTTATAACGTAATACTATATAACGTTATACGTTATAGCGTGATACTACATAGCGTTGTACGTTATAACATGATACTATACAACGTTATACGTTATAACGTGATACTACATAACGTTATACGTTATAACGAGATACTATATAACGTTATACGTTATAACGTAATACTATATAACGTTATACGTTATAACGTGATACTACATAACGTTATACGTTATAACGTAACACTATATAACGTTATACGTTATAACGTAATACTATATAACGTTATACGTTATAACGTACTTTCGATATAACGTAATAAGTTACAACATGATACTATATAACGTTATACGTTATAACCTAATACTATATAACGTTACACGTTATAACGTGATACTACATAACGTTATACGTTATAACGTAATACTATATAACGTTATACGTTATAACGTGATACTATATAACGTTATACGTTATAACGTAATACTATATAACGTTGTACGTTATAACGTGACACTATATATCGTTACACGTTACAACGTAATACTATATAACTTTATACGTTATAACGTAATACTATATAACGTTATACGTTATAGCGTGATACTACATAGCGTTGTACGTTATAACATGATACTATACAACGTTATACGTTATAACGTGATACTACATAACGTTATACGTTATAACGAGATACTATATAACGTTATACGTTATAACGTAATACTATATAACGTTATACGTTATAACGTGATGCTATATAACGTTATACGTTATAGCGTGATACTACATAACGTTATACGTTATTACATGATACTATATAACGTTATACGTTATAACGTCATACTTCATAACGTTATACTTTATAACGTGATACTACATAACGTTATACGTTATAACGAGATACTATATAACGTTATACGTTATAACGTGATACTATATAACGTTATACGTTATAACGTGATACTATATAACGTTATACGTTATCACGTAATACTATATAACGTTATACGTTATAACGTACTTTCGATATAACGTAATAAGTTACAACATGATACTATATAACGTTATACGTTATAACCTAATACTATATAACGTTACACGTTATAACGTGATACTACATAACGTTATACGTTATAACGTGATACTATATAACGTTATGCGTTATAACGTGAGAGTATATAACGTTACACGTTATAACGTGAGAGTATATAACGTTATACGTTATAACGTGAGAGTATATAACGTTATACGTTATAACGTAATACTATATAACGTTATACGTTATATCGCGTTATAGCGTGATACTACATAACGTTATACGTCAGAACGCGATACTATATAACGTTATACGTTATAACGTAATACTATATAACGTTATACGTTATAACGTACATCGATATAACGTAATAAGTTACAACATGATACTATATAACGTTATACGTTATAACGTCATACTTCATAACGTTATACGTTATAACGTAATACTATATAACGTTATACGTTATAACGTGATACTATATAACGTTATACGTTATAACGTAATACTATGTAACGTTATACGTTATAACCTAATACTATGTAACGTTATACGTTATAACGTGATACTACATAACGTTATACGTTATAACGAGATACTATATAACGTTATACGTTATAACGTAATACTATATAACGTCATACGTTATAACGTGATACTATATAACGTTATACGTTATAACGTAATACTATATAACGTTATACGTTATAACGTAATACTATATAACGTTATACGTTATAACGTGATACTATATAACGTTATACGTTATAACGTAATACTATATAACGTTATACGTTATAACGTGATACTATATAACGTTGTACGTTATAACGTAATACTATGTTACGTTATACGTTATAACGTGATATTATATAACTTTACGCGTTATATCGCTACACTATATGACATTATACGTTATAACGTAATACTATATAACGTAATACGACATAACGTAATACTATATAACGTAATACGTTAAAGCGTGATACTACATAACGTTGTACGTTATAACGTGATACTATATATCGTTACACGTTACAACGTAATACTATATAACGTTATACGTTATAATGTAATACTATATAACGTTATACGTTATAACGTGATACTATATAACGTTATACGTTATAACGTCATACTTCATAACGTTATACGTTATAACGTAATACTATATAACGTTATACGTTATAACGTGAGAGTATATATCGTTATACGTTATAACGTAATACTATATAACGTTATACGTTATAACGTAATACTATGTAACGTTATACGTTATAACGCAGAACTATATAAAGTGAAGCTTTATATCCCAAAACTATATAACGTTATACGTTCTAACGTAATACCATGTAACGTTATACGTTATAACGTAATACTATGTTACGTTATACGTTATAACGTGATACTACATAACGTTATACGTTATAACGTGATACTATATAACGTTATACGTTATAACGTAATACTATATAACGTTATACGCTATAAGGTAATACTATATAACCTTATAGGTTATAACGTAATACTATATAACGTTATACGTTATAGCCTGATACTACATAACGTTATACGTTATAACATGATACTATATAACGTTATACGTTATAACCTAATACTATATAACGTTATACGTTATAACGTGATACTACATAACGTTATACTATATAACGTGATACTACATAACGTTATACGTTATAACGTTGTACTATATATCGTCATACGTTATAACGTAATACTATATAACGTTATACGTTATAGCGTGATACTACATAACGTTATACGTTATAACATGATACTATATAACGTTATACGTTATAACGTAATACTATATAACTTTATACGTTATAACGTAATACTATATAACGTTATACGTTATAGCGTGATACTACATAGCGTTGTACGTTATAACATGATACTATACAACGTTATACGTTATAACGTGATACTACATAACGTTATACGTTATAACGAGATACTATATAACGTTATACGTTATAACGTAATACTATATAACGTTATACGTTATAACGTGATACTACATAACGTTATACGTTATAACGTAACACTATATAACGTTATACGTTATAACGTAATACTATATAACGTTATACGTTATAACGTAATACTATATAACGTTATACGTTATAGCGTGATACTACATAATGTTATACGTTATAACGTGATACTATATAACGTTATACGTTATAGCGTGATACTACATAACGTTATACGTTATTACATGATACTATATAACGTTATACGTTATAACGTCATACTTCATAACGTTATACTTTATAACGTGATACTACATAACGTTATACGTTATAACGAGATACTATATAACGTTATACGTTATAACGTGATACTATATAACGTTATACGTTATAACGTGATACTATATAACGTTATACGTTATCACGTAATACTATATAACGTTATACGTTATAACGTACATCGATATAACGTAATAAGTTACAACATGATACTATATAACGTTATACGTTATAACCTAATACTATATAACGTTATACGTTATAACGTGATACTACATAACGTTATACGTTATAACGTGATACTATATAACGTTATGCGTTATAACGTGAGAGTATATAACGTTACACGTTATAACGTGAGAGTATATAACGTTATACGTTATAACGTGAGAGTATATAACGTTATACGTTATAACGTAATACTATATAACGTTATACGTTATATCGCGTTATAGCGTGATACTACATAACGTTATACGTCAGAACGCGATACTATATAACGTTATACGTTATAACGTAATACTATATAACTTTATACGTTATAACGTACATCGATATAACGTAATAAGTTACAACATGATACTATATAACGTTATACGTTATAACGTCATACTTCATAACGTTATACGTTATAACGTAATACTATATAACGTTATACGTTATAACGTGATACTATATAACGTTATACGTTATAACGTAATACTATGTAACGTTATACGTTATAACCTAATACTATATAACGTTATACGTTATAACGTGATACTACATAACGTTATACGTTATAACGAGATACTATATAACGTTATACGTTATAACGTAATACTATATAACGTTATACGTTTAAACGTGATACTATATAACGTTATACGTTATAACGTAATACTATATAACGTTATACGTTATAACGTAATACTATATAACGTTATACGTTATAACGTGATACTATATAACGTTATACGTTATAACGTAATACTATATAACGTTATACGTTATAACGTGATACTATATAACGTTGTACGTTATAACGTAATACTATGTTACGTTATACGTTATAACGTGATATTATATAACTTTACGCGTTATATCGCTACACTATATGACATTATACGTTATAACGTAATACTATATAACGTAATACGCCATAACGTAATACTATATAACGTAATACGTTAAAGCGTGATACTACATAACGTTGTACGTTATAACGTGATACTATATATCGTTACACGTTACAACGTAATACTATATAACGTTATACGTTATAACGTAATACTATATAACGTTATACGTTATAACGTGATACTATATAACGTTATACGTTATAACGTCATACTTCATAACGTTATACGTTATAACGTAATACTATATAACGTTATACGTTATAACGTAATACTATATAACGTTATACGTTATAACGTAATACTATATAACGTTATACGCTATAGCGTGATACTACATAACGTTATACGTTATAACGTAATACTATATAACGTTATACGTTATAACGTGATACTACATAACGTTATACGTTATAACGTGATACTATATAACGTTATACGTTATAACGTGAGAGTATATAACGTTACACGTTATAACGTGAGAGTATATAACGTTATACGTTATAACGTGAGAGTATATATCGTTATACGTTATATCGTAATACTATATAACGTTATACGTTATAACGTAATACTATGTAACGTTATACGTTATAACGCAGAACTATATAAAGTGAAGCTTTATATCCCAAAACTATATAACGTTATACGTTCTAACGTAATACCATGTAACGTTATACGTTATAACGTAATACTATGTTACGTTATACGTTATAACGTGATACTACATAACGTTATACGTTATAACGTGATACTATATAACGTTATACGTTATAACGTAATACTATATAGCGTTATACGCTATAAGGTAATACTATATAACGTTATAGGTTATAACGTAATACTATATAACGTTATACGTTATAGCCTGATACTACATAACGTTATACGTTATAACATGATACTATATAACGTTATACGTTATAACGTCATACTTCATAACGTTATACGTTATAACGTAATACTATGTAACGTTATACGTTATAAAGTGATACTATATAACGTAATACGTTAAAGCGTGATACTACATAACGTTGTACGTTATAACATGATACTAAATATCGTTACACGTTACAACGTAATACTATATAACGTTATACGTTATAACGTAATACTATGTAACGTTATACGTTATAACGTAATACTATGTTACGTTATACGTTATAACGTGATATTATATAACTTTACGCGTTATATCGCTACACTACATGACATTATACGTTATAACGTAATACTATATAACGTAATACGCCATAACGTAATACTATATAACGTAATACGTTAAAGCGTGATACTACATAACTTTGTACGGTATAACGTGATACTAAATATCGTTACACGTTACAACGTAATACTATATAACGTTATACGTTATAACGTAATACTATATAACGTTATACGTTATAACCTAATACTATATAACGTTATACGTTATAACGTGATAGTATATAGCGTTATACGCTATAACATAATACTATATAACTTTATACGTTATAACGTACTACTATATAACGTAATACGTTCTAATGTGATACTATATAACGTTATACGTTATAACGTGATAGTATATAGCGTTATACGCTATAACATAATACTATATAACTTTATACGTTATAACGTACTACTATATAACGTAATACGTTATAACGTGATACTACATAACGTTATACGTTATAACCTGATAGTATATAACGTTATACGTTATATCGCGTTATAACGTGATACTATATAACGTTATACGTTACAACGTAATACTATATAACGTTATACGTTATAACGTAATACTATGTAACGTTATACGTTATAACGTAATACTATATAACGTTATACGTTATAACGTAATACTATATAGCGTTATACGTTATAACGTAATACTATGTAACGTTATACGTTATAACGTGATAGTATATAGCGTTATACGCTATAACATAATACTATATAACGTTATACGTTATAACGTGATACTATATAACGTTATACGTTATAACGTAATACTATATAACGTTATACGTTATAACGTGATACTATATAACGTTATACGTTATAACGTAATACTATGTAACGTTACACGTTACAACGTAATACTATATAACGTTATACGTTATAACGTAATACTATATAACGTTATACGTTATAACGTGATACTATATAACGTTATACGTTATAGCGTGATACTACATAACGTTTCACGTTATAACATGATACTATATAAGGTTATACGTTATAACCTAATACTATATAACGTTATACGTTATAACGTGATACTACATAACGTTATACGTTATAACGAGATACTATATAACGTTATACGTTATAACGTAATACTATATAACGTTATACGTTATAACGTGATACTATATATCGTTACACGTTACAACGTAATACTATATAACGTTATACGTTACAACGTAATACTATATAACGTTATACGTTATAACGTAATACTATATAACGTTATACGTTATAACGTGATACTATATAACGTTATACGTTATAACGTAATACTATATAACGTTGTACGTTATAACGTGATACTATATATCGTTACACGTTACAACGTAATACTATATAACTTTATACGTTATAACGTAATACTATATAACGTTATACGTTATAGCGTGATACTACATAGCGTTGTACGTTATAACATGATACTATACAACGTTATACGTTATAACGTGATACTACATAACGTTATACGTTATAACGTCATACTTCATAACGTTATACTTTATAACGTGATACTACATAACGTTATACGTTATAACGAGATACTATATAACGTTATACGTTATAACGTGATACTATATAACGTTATACGTTATAACGTGATACTATATAACGTTATACGTTATCACGTAATACTATATAACGTTATACGTTATAACGTACTTTCGATATAACGTAATAAGTTACAACATGATACTATATAACGTTATACGTTATAACCTAATACTATATAACGTTACACGTTATAACGTGATACTACATAACGTTATACGTTATAACGTGATACTATATAACGTTATGCGTTATAACGTGAGAGTATATAACGTTACACGTTATAACGTGAGAGTATATAACGTTATACGTTATAACGTGAGAGTATATAACGTTATACGTTATAACGTAATACTATATAACGTTATACGTTATATCGCGTTATAGCGTGATACTACATAACGTTATACGTCAGAACGCGATACTATATAACGTTATACGTTATAACGTAATACTATATAACGTTATACGTTATAACGTACATCGATATAACGTAATAAGTTACAACATGATACTATATAACGTTATACGTTATAACGTCATACTTCATAACGTTATACGTTATAACGTAATACTATATAACGTTATACGTTATAACGTGATACTATATAACGTTATACGTTATAACGTAATACTATGTAACGTTATACGTTATAACCTAATACTATATAACGTTATACGTTATAACGTGATACTACATAACGTTATACGTTATAACGAGATACTATATAACGTTATACGTTATAACGTAATACTATATAACGTCATACGTTATAACGTGATACTATATAACGTTATACGTTATAACGTAATACTATATAACGTTATACGTTATAACGTAATACTATATAACGTTATACGTTATAACGTGATACTATATAACGTTATACGTTATAACGTAATACTATATAACGTTATACGTTATAACGTGATACTATATAACGTTGTACGTTATAACGTAATACTATGTTACGTTATACGTTATAACGTGATATTATATAACTTTACGCGTTATATCGCTACACTATATGACATTATACGCTATAACGTAATACTATATAACGTAATACGCCATAACGTAATACTATATAACGTAATACGTTAAAGCGTGATACTACATAACGTTGTACGTTATAACGTGATACTATATATCGTTACACGTTACAACGTAATACTATATAACGTTATACGTTATAATGTAATACTATATAACGTTATACGTTATAACGTGATACTATATAACGTTATACGTTATAACGTCATACTTCATAACGTTATACGTTATAACGTAATACTATATAACGTTATACGTTATAACGTAATACTATATAACGTTATACGTTATAACGTAATACTATATAACGTTATACGCTATAGCGTGATACTACATAACGTTATACGTTATAACGTAATACTATATAACGTTATACGTTATAACGTGATACTACATAACGTTATACGTTATAACGTGATACTATATAACGTTATACGTTATAACGTGAGAGTATATAACGTTACACGTTATAACGTGAGAGTATATAACGTTATACGTTATAACGTGAGAGTATATATCGTTATACGTTATAACGTAATACTATATAACGTTATACGTTATAACGTAATACTATGTAACGTTATACGTTATAACGCAGAACTATATAAAGTGAAGCTTTATATCCCAAAACTATATAACGTTATACGTTCTAACGTAATACCATGTAACGTTATACGTTATAACGTAATACTATGTTACGTTATACGTTATAACGTGATACTACATAACGTTATACGTTATAACGTGATACTATATAACGTTATACGTTATAACGTAATACTATATAACGTTATACGCTATAAGGTAATACTATATAACCTTATAGGTTATAACGTAATACTATATAACGTTATACGTTATAGCCTGATACTACATAACGTTATACGTTATAACATGATACTATATAACGTTATACGTTATAACCTAATACTATATAACGTTATACGTTATAACGTGATACTACATAACGTTATACTATATAACGTGATACTACATAACGTTATACGTTATAACGTTGTACTATATATCGTCATACGTTATAACGTAATACTATATAACGTTATACGTTATAGCGTGATACTACATAACGTTATACGTTATAACATGATACTATATAACGTTATACGTTATAACGTCATACTTCATAACGTTATACGTTATAACGTAATACTATATAACGTTATACGTTATAAAGTGATACTTTATAACGTAATACGTTAAAGCGTGATACTACATAACGTTGTACGTTATAACGTGATACTATATATCGTTACACGTTACAACGTAATACTATATAACGTTATACGTTACAACGTAATACTATATAACGTTATACGTTATAACGTAATACTATATAACGTTATACGTTATAACGTGATACTATATAACGTTATACGTTATAACGTCATACTATATAACGTTGTACGTTATAACGTGATACTATATATCGTTACACGTTACAACGTAATACTATATAACTTTATACGTTATAACGTAATACTATATAACGTTATACGTTATAGCGTGATACTACATAGCGTTGTACGTTATAACATGATACTATACAACGTTATACGTTATAACGTGATACTACATAACGTTATACGTTATAACGAGATACTATATAACGTTATACGTTATAACGTAATACTATATAACGTTATACGTTATAACGTGATACTACATAACGTTATACGTTATAACGTAACACTATATAACGTTATACGTTATAACGTAATACTATATAACGTTATACGTTATAACGTAATACTATATAACGTTATACGTTATAGCGTGATACTACATAATGTTATACGTTATAACGTGATACTATATAACGTTATACGTTATAGCGTGATACTACATAACGTTATACGTTATTACATGATACTATATAACGTTATACGTTATAACGTCATACTTCACAACGTTATACTTTATAACGTGATACTACATAACGTTATACGTTATAACGAGATACTATATAACGTTATACGTTATAACGTGATACTATATAACGTTATACGTTATAACGTGATACTATATAACGTTATACGTTATCACGTAATACTATATAACGTTATACGTTATAACGTACATCGATATAACGTAATAAGTTACAACATGATACTATATAACGTTATACGTTATAACCTAATACTATATAACGTTATACGTTATAACGTGATACTACATAACGTTATACGTTATAACGTGATACTATATAACGTTATGCGTTATAACGTGAGAGTATATAACGTTACACGTTATAACGTGAGAGTATATAACGTTATACGTTATAACGTGAGAGTATATAACGTTATACGTTATAACGTAATACTATATAACGTTATACGTTATATCGCGTTATAGCGTGATACTACATAACGTTATACGTCAGAACGCGATACTATATAACGTTATACGTTATAACGTAATACTATATAACTTTATACGTTATAACGTACATCGATATAACGTAATAAGTTACAACATGATACTATATAACGTTATACGTTATAACGTCATACTTCATAACGTTATACGTTATAACGTAATACTATATAACGTTATACGTTATAACGTGATACTATATAACGTTATACGTTATAACGTAATACTATGTAACGTTATACGTTATAACCTAATACTATATAACGTTATACGTTATAACGTGATACTACATAACGTTATACGTTATAACGAGATACTATATAACGTTATACGTTATAACGTAATACTATATAACGTTATACGTTTAAACGTGATACTATATAACGTTATACGTTATAACGTAATACTATATAACGTTATACGTTATAACGTAATACTATATAACGTTATACGTTATAACGTGATACTATATAACGTTATACGTTATAACGTAATACTATATAACGTTATACGTTATAACGTCATACTATATAACGTTGTACGTTATAACGTGATACTATATATCGTTACACGTTACAACGTAATACTATATAACTTTATACGTTATAGCGTGATACTACATAACGTTATACGTTATAACATGATACTATATAACGTTATACGTTATAACGTCATACTTCATAACGTTATACGTTATAACGTAAGACTATATAACGTTATACGTTATAAAGTGATACTATATAACGTAATACGTTAAAGCGTGATACTACATAACGTTGTACGTTATAACGTGATACTATATATCGTTACACGTTACAACGTAATACTATATAACGTTATACGTTACAACGTAATACTATATAACGTTATACGTTATAACGTAATACTATATAACGTTATACGTTATAACGTGATACTATATAACGTTATACGTTATAACGTCATACTATATAACGTTGTACGTTATAACGTGATACTATATATCGTTACACGTTACAACGTAATACTATATAACTTTATACGTTATAACGTAATACTATATAACGTTATACGTTATAGCGTGATACTACATAGCGTTGTACGTTATAACATGATACTATACAACGTTATACGTTATAACGTGATACTACATAACGTTATACGTTATAACGAGATACTATATAACGTTATACGTTATAACGTAATACTATATAACGTTATACGTTATAACGTGATACTACATAACGTTATACGTTATAACGTAACACTATATAACGTTATACGTTATAACGTAATACTATATAACGTTATACGTTATAACGTAATACTATATAACGTTATACGTTATAGCGTGATACTACATAATGTTATACGTTATAACGTGATACTATATAACGTTATACGTTATAGCGTGATACTACATAACGTTATACGTTATTACATGATACTATATAACGTTATACGTTATAACGTCATACTTCACAACGTTATACTTTATAACGTGATACTACATAACGTTATACGTTATAACGAGATACTATATAACGTTATACGTTATAACGTGATACTATATAACGTTATACGTTATAACGTGATACTATATAACGTTATACGTTATCACGTAATACTATATAACGTTATACGTTATAACGTACATCGATATAACGTAATAAGTTACAACATGATACTATATAACGTTATACGTTATAACCTAATACTATATAACGTTATACGTTATAACGTGATACTACATAACGTTATACGTTATAACGTGATACTATATAACGTTATGCGTTATAACGTGAGAGTATATAACGTTACACGTTATAACGTGAGAGTATATAACGTTATACGTTATAACGTGAGAGTATATAACGTTATACGTTATAACGTAATACTATATAACGTTATACGTTATATCGCGTTATAGCGTGATACTACATAACGTTATACGTCAGAACGCGATACTATATAACGTTATACGTTATAACGTAATACTATATAACTTTATACGTTATAACGTACATCGATATAACGTAATAAGTTACAACATGATACTATATAACGTTATACGTTATAACGTCATACTTCATAACGTTATACGTTATAACGTAATACTATATAACGTTATACGTTATAACGTGATACTATATAACGTTATACGTTATAACGTAATACTATGTAACGTTATACGTTATAACCTAATACTATATAACGTTATACGTTATAACGTGATACTACATAACGTTATACGTTATAACGAGATACTATATAACGTTATACGTTATAACGTAATACTATATAACGTTATACGTTTAAACGTGATACTATATAACGTTATACGTTATAACGTAATACTATATAACGTTATACGTTATAACGTAATACTATATAACGTTATACGTTATAACGTGATACTATATAACGTTATACGTTATAACGTAATACTATATAACGTTATACGTTATAACGTGATACTATATAACGTAATACGTTAAAGCGTGATACTACATAACGTTGTACGTTATAACATGATACTAAATATCGTTACACGTTACAACGTAATACTATATAACGTTATACGTTATAACGTAATACTATGTAACGTTATACGTTATAACGTAATACTATGTTACGTTATACGTTATAACGTGATATTATATAACTTTACGCGTTATATCGCTACACTACATGACATTATACGTTATAACGTAATACTATATAACGTAATACGCCATAACGTAATACTATATAACGTAATACGTTAAAGCGTGATACTACATAACGTTGTACGTTATAACGTGATACTAAATATCGTTACACGTTACAACGTAATACTATATAACGTTATACGTTATAACGTAATACTATATAACGTTATACGTTATAACCTAATACTATATAACGTTATACGTTATAACGTGATAGTATATAGCGTTATACGCTATAACATAATACTATATAACTTTATACGTTATAACGTACTACTATATAACGTAATACGTTCTAATGTGATACTATATAACGTTATACGTTATAACGTGATAGTATATAGCGTTATACGCTATAACATAATACTATATAACTTTATACGTTATAACGTACTACTATATAACGTAATACGTTATAACGTGATACTACATAACGTTATACGTTATAACCTGATAGTATATAACGTTATACGTTATATCGCGTTATAACGTGATACTATATAACGTTATACGTTATAACGTAATACTATATAACGTTATACGTTATAACGTAATACTATGTAACGTTATACGTTATAACGTAATACTATATAACGTTATACGTTATAACGTAATACTATATAGCGTTATACGTTATAACGTAATACTATGTAACGTTATACGTTATAACGTGATAGTATATAGCGTTATACGCTATAACATAATACTATATAACGTTATACGTTATAACGTGATACTATATAACGTTATACGTTATAACGTAATACTATATAACGTTATACGTTATAACGTGATACTATATAACGTTATACGTTATAACGTAATACTATGTAACGTTATACGTTATAACCTAATACTATATAACGTTATACGTTATAACGTGATACTATATAACGTTATACGTTATAGCGTGATACTACATAATGTTATACGTTATAACGTGATACTACATAACGTTATACGTTATAGCGTGATACTACATAACGTTATACGTTATTACATGATACTATATAACGTTATACGTTATAACGTCATACTTCATAACGTTATACGTTATAACGTGATACTACATAACGTTATACGTTATAACGAGATACTATATAACGTTATACGTTATAACGTGATACTATATAACGTTATACGTTATAACGTGATACTATATAACGTTATACGTTATAACGTGATACTATATAACGTTATACGTTATAACGTAATACTATATAACGTTATACGTTATAACGTACATCGATATAACGTAATAAGTTACAACATGATACTATATAACGTTATACGTTATAGCGTGATACTACATAATGTTATACGTTATAACGTGATACTATATAACGTTATACGTTATAGCGTGATACTATATAACGTTATACGTTATAACGTAATACTATATAACGTTATACGTTATAACGTAATACTATATAACGTTATACGTTATAGCGTGATACTACATAATGTTATACGTTATATCGTGATACTATATAACGTTATACGTTATAACGTGATACTACATAACGTTATACGTTATAACGAGATACTATATAACGTTATACGTTATAACGTGATACTATATAACGTTATACGTTATAACGTGATACTATATAACGTTATACGTTATAACGTGATACTATATAACGTTATACGTTATAACGTAATACTATATAACGTTATACGTTATAACGTACATCGATATAACGTAATAAGTTACAACATGATACTATATAACGTTATAACGTAATACTATATAACGTTATACGTTATAACGTCATACTTCATAACGTTATACGTTATAACGTAATACTATATAACGTTATACGTTATAACGCAATACTATATAACGTTATACGTTATAACGTGATACTATATAACGTTATACGTTATAACGTAATACTATATAACGTTATACGTTATAACGTAACACTATATAACGTTATACGTTATAGCGTGATACTACATAATCTTATACGTTATAACGTAATACTATATAACGTTATACGTTATAGCGTGATACTACATAACGTTATACGTTATAACGAGATACTATATAACGTTATACGTTATAACGTGATACTATATAACGTTATACGTTATAACGTACATCGATATAACGTAATAAGTTACAACATGATACTATATAACGTTATACGTTATAACGTCATACTTCATAACGTTATACGTTATAACGTAATACTATATAACGTTATACGTTATAACGTGATACTATATAACGTTATACGTTATAACGTAATACTATATAGCGTTATACGTTATAACGTAATACTATGTAACGTTATACGTTATAACGTGATAGTATATAGCGTTATACGCTATAACATAATACTATATAACGTTATACGTTATAACGTGATACTATATAACGTAATACGTTATAACGAGATACTACATAACGTTATACGTTATAACCTGATAGTATATAACGTTATACGTTATATCGCGTTAGCGTGATACTACATAACGTTATACGTCAGAACGCGATACTATATAACGTTATACGTTATAACGTAATACTATATAACGTTATACGTTATAACGTACATCGATATAACGTAATAAGTTACAACATGATACTATATAACGTTATAACGTAATACTATATAACGTTATACGTTATAACGTCATACTTCATATCGTTATACGTTATAACGTAATACTATATAACGTTATACGTTATAACGTGATACTATATAACGTTATACGTTATAACGTAATACTATGTAACGTTATACGTTATAACCTAATACTATATAACGTTATACGTTATAACGTGATACTATATAACGTTATACGTTATAGCGTGATACTACATAATGTTATACGTTATAACGTGATACTATATAACGTTATACGTTATAGCGTGATACTACATAACGTTATACGTTATTACATGATACTATATAACGTTGTACGTTATAACGTCATACTTCATAACGTTATACGTTATAACGTGATACTACATAACGTTATACGTTATAACGAGATACTATATAACGTTATACGTTTTAACGTGATACTATATAACGTTATACGTTATAACGTGATACTATATAACGTTATACGTTATAACGTGATACTATATAACGTTATACGTTATAACGTAATACTATATAACGTTATACGTTATAACGTACATCGATATAACGTAATAAGTTACAACATGATACTATATAACGTTATACGTTAGAGCGTGATACTACATAATGTTATACGTTATAACGTGATACTATATAACGTTATGCGTTATAGCGTGATACTATATAACGTTATACGTTATAACGTAATACTATATAACGTTATACGTTATAACGTAATACTATATAACGTTATACGTTATAGCGTGATACTACATAATGTTATACGTTATAACGTGATACTATATAACGTTATACGTTATAACGTGATACTACATAACGTTATACGTTATAACGAGATACTATATAACGTTATACGTTATAACGTGATACTATATAACGTTATACGTTATAACGTGATACTATATAACGTTATACGTTATAACGTGATACTATATAACGTTATACGTTATAACGTAATACTATATAACGTTATACGTTATAACGTACATCGATATAACGTAATAAGTTACAACATGATACTATATAACGTTATAACGTAATACTATATAACGTTATACGTTATAACGTGATACTATATAACGTTATACGTTATAACGTAATACTATATAACGTTATACGTTATAACGTAACACTATATAACGTTATACGTTATAGCGTGATACTACATAATCTTATACGTTATAACGTAATACTATATAACGTTATACGTTATAGAGTGATACTACATAACGTTATACGTTATAACGAGATACTATATAACGTTATACGTTATAACGTGATACTATATAACGTTATACGTTATAACGCAATACTATATAACGTTATACGTTATAACGTGATACTATATAACGTTATACGTTATAACGTAATACTATATAACGTTATACGTTATAACGTAACACTATATAACGTTATACGTTATAGCGTGATACTACATAATCTTATACGTTATAACGTAATACTATATAACGTTATACGTTATAGCGTGATACTACATAACGTTATACGTTATAACGAGATACTATATAACGTTATACGTTATAACGTGATACTATATAACGTTATACGTTATAACGTACATCGATATAACGTAATAAGTTACAACATGATACTATATAACGTTATACGTTATAACGTCATACTTCATAACGTTATACGTTATAACGTAATACTATATAACGTTATACGTTATAACGTGATACTATATAACGTTATACGTTATAACGTAATACTATATAGCGTTATACGTTATAACGTAATACTATGTAACGTTATACGTTATAACGTGATAGTATATAGCGTTATACGCTATAACATAATACTATATAACGTTATACGTTATAACGTGATACTATATAACGTAATACGTTATAACGAGATACTACATAACGTTATACGTTATAACCTGATAGTATATAACGTTATACGTTATATCGCGTTAGCGTGATACTACATAACGTTATACGTCAGAACGCGATACTATATAACGTTATACGTTATAACGTAATACTATATAACGTTATACGTTATAACGTACATCGATATAACGTAATAAGTTACAACATGATACTATATAACGTTATAACGTAATACTATATAACGTTATACGTTATAACGTCATACTTCATATCGTTATACGTTATAACGTAATACTATATAACGTTATACGTTATAACGTGATACTATATAACGTTATACGTTATAACGTAATACTATGTAACGTTATACGTTATAACCTAATACTATATAACGTTATACGTTATAACGTGATACTATATAACGTTATACGTTATAGCGTGATACTACATAATGTTATACGTTATAACGTGATACTATATAACGTTATACGTTATAGCGTGATACTACATAACGTTATACGTTATTACATGATACTATATAACGTTGTACGTTATAACGTCATACTTCATAACGTTATACGTTATAACGTGATACTACATAACGTTATACGTTATAACGAGATACTATATAACGTTATACGTTTTAACGTGATACTATATAACGTTATACGTTATAACGTGATACTATATAACGTTATACGTTATAACGTGATACTATATAACGTTATACGTTATAACGTAATACTATATAACGTTATACGTTATAACGTACATCGATATAACGTAATAAGTTACAACATGATACTATATAACGTTATACGTTAGAGCGTGATACTACATAATGTTATACGTTATAACGTGATACTATATAACGTTATGCGTTATAGCGTGATACTATATAACGTTATACGTTATAACGTAATACTATATAACGTTATACGTTATAACGTAATACTATATAACGTTATACGTTATAGCGTGATACTACATAATGTTATACGTTATAACGTGATACTATATAACGTTATACGTTATAACGTGATACTACATAACGTTATACGTTATAACGAGATACTATATAACGTTATACGTTATAACGTGATACTATATAACGTTATACGTTATAACGTGATACTATATAACGTTATACGTTATAACGTGATACTATATAACGTTATACGTTATAACGTAATACTATATAACGTTATACGTTATAACGTACATCGATATAACGTAATAAGTTACAACATGATACTATATAACGTTATAACGTAATACTATATAACGTTATACGTTATAACGTGATACTATATAACGTTATACGTTATAACGTAATACTATATAACGTTATACGTTATAACGTAACACTATATAACGTTATACGTTATAGCGTGATACTACATAATCTTATACGTTATAACGTAATACTATATAACGTTATACGTTATAGAGTGATACTACATAACGTTATACGTTATAACGAGATACTATATAACGTTATACGTTATAACGTGATACTATATAACGTTATACGTTATAACGTGATACTATATAACGTTATACGTTATAACGTAATACTATATAACGTTATACGTTATAACGTACATCGATATAACGTAATAAGTTACAACATGATACTATATAACGTTATACGTTATAACGTAATACTATATAACGTTATACGTTATAACGTCATACTTCATAGCGTTATACGTTATAACGTAATACTATGTAACGTTATACGTTATAACGAGATACTATATAACGTTATACGTTATAACGTAATACTGTATAACGTTATACGTTATAACGTGATACTATATAACGTTATACGTTATAACGTAATACTATATAATGTTATACGTTATAACGTAACACTATATAACGTTATACGTTATAGCGTGATACTACATAATCTTATACGTTATAACGTAATACTATATAACGTTATACGTTATAGCGTGATACTACATAACGTTATACGTTATAACGAGATACTATATAACGTTATACGTTATAACGTGATACTATATAACGTTATACGTTATAACGTGATACTATATAACGTTATACGTTATAACGTGATACTATATAACGTTATACGTTATAACGTAATACTATATAACGTTATACGTTATAACGTACATCGATATAACGTAATAAGTTACAACATGATACTATATAACGTTATACGTTATAACGTAATACTATATAACGTTATACGTTATAACGTCATACTTCATAGCGTTATACGTTATAACGTAATACTATGTAACGTTATACGTTATAACGAGATACTATATAACGTTATACGTTATAACGTAATACTGTATAACGTTATACGTTATAACGTGATACTATATAACGTTATACGTTATAACGTAATACTATATAATGTTATACGTTATAACGTGATACTATATAACGTTATACGTTATAACGTAATACTATATAACGTTATACGTTATAACGTACATCGATATAACGTAATAAGTTACAACATGATACTATATAACGTTATAACGTAATACTATATAACGTTATACGTTATAACGTCATACTTCATAACGTTATACGTTATAACGTAATACTATATAACGTTATACGTTATAACGTGATACTATATAACGTTATACGTTATAACGTAATACTATGTAACGTTATACGTTATAACGTAATACTATGTTGCGTTATACGTTATAACGTGATATTATATAACTTTACGCGTTATATCGCTACACTATATGACATTATACGTTATAACGTAATACTATATAACGTAATACGCCATAACGTAATACTATATAACGTAATACGTTAAAGCGTGATACTACATAACGTTGTACGTTATAACGTGATACTAAATATCGTTACACGTTACAACGTAATACTATATAACGTTATACGTTATAACATAATACTATATAACGTTATACGTTATAACGTGATACTATATAACGTTATACGTTATAGCGTGATACTACATAACGTTTCACGTTATAACATGATACTATATAACGTTATACGTTATAACCTAATACTATATAACGTTATACGTTATAACGTGATACTACATAACGTTATACGTTATAACGAGATACTATATAACGTTATACGTTATAACGTGATACTATATAACGTTATACGTTATAACGTAATACTATATAACGTTGTACGTTATAACGTGATACTATATATCGTTACACGTTACAACGTAATACTATATAACTTTATACGTTATAACGTAATACTATATAACGTTATACGTTATAGCGTGATACTACATAACGTTTCACGTTATAACATGATACTATATAACGTTATACGTTATAACCTAATACTCTATAACGTTATACGTTATAACGTGATACTACATAACGTTATACGTTATAACGAGATACTATATAACGTTATACGTTATAACGTAATACTATATAACGTTATACGCTATAGAGTGATACTACATAATGTTATACGTTATAACGTGATACTATATAACGTTATACGTTATAACGTAATACTATATAACGTTATACGTTATAACGTACATCGATATAACGTAATGAGTTACAACATGATACTATATAACGTTATAACGTAATACTATATAACGTTATACGTTATAACGTCATACTTCATAACGTTATACGTTATAACGTAATACTATATATCGTTACACGTTACAACGTAATACTATATAACGTTATACGTTACAACGTAATACTATATAACGTTATACGTTATAACGTAATACTATATAACGTTATACGTTATAACGTGATACTATATAACGTTATACGTTATAACGTAATACTATATAACGTTGTACGTTATAACGTGATACTATATATCGTTACACGTTACAACGTAATACTATATAACTTTATACGTTATAACGTAATACTATATAACGTTATACGTTATAGCGTGATACTACATAGCGTTGTACGTTATAACATGATACTATACAACGTTATACGTTATAACGTGATACTACATAACGTTATACGTTATAACGAGATACTATATAACGTTATACGTTATAGCGTGATACTACATAACGTTATACGTTATTACATGATACTATATAACGTTATACGTTATAACGTCATACTTCATAACGTTATACGTTATAACGTGATACTACATAACGTTATACGTTATAACGAGATACTATATAACGTTATACGTTATAACGTGATACTATATAACGTTATACGTTATAACGTGATACTATATAACGTTATACGTTATAACGTGATACTATATAACGTTATACGTTATAACGTAATACTATATAACGTTATACGTTATAACGTACATCGATATAACGTAATAAGTTACAACATGATACTATATAACGTTATACGTTATAGCGTGATACTACATAATGTTATACGTTATAACGTGATACTATATAACGTTATGCGTTATAGCGTGATACTATATAACGTTATACGTTATAACGTAATACTATATAACGTTATACGTTATAACGTAATACTATATAACGTTATACGTTATAGCGTGATACTACATAATGTTATACGTTATAACGTGATACTATATAACGTTATACGTTATAACGTGATACTACATAACGTTATACGTTATAACGAGATACTATATAACGTTATACGTTATAACGTGATACTATATAACGTTATACGTTATAACGTGATACTATATAACGTTATACGTTATAACGTGATACTATATAACGTTATACGTTATAACGTAATACTATATAACGTTATACGTTATAACGTACATCGATATAACGTAATAAGTTACAACATGATACTATATAACGTTATAACGTAATACTATATAACGTTATACGTTATAACGTCATACTTCATAACGTTATACGTTATAACGTAATACTATATAACGTTATACGTTATAACGCAATACTATATAACGTTATACGTTATAACGTGATACTATATAACGTTATACGTTATAACGTAATACTATATAACGTTATACGTTATAACGTAACACTATATAACGTTATACGTTATAGCGTGATACTACATAATCTTATACGTTATAACGTAATACTATATAACGTTATACGTTATAGCGTGATACTACATAACGTTATACGTTATAACGAGATACTATATAACGTTATACGTTATAACGTGATACTATATAACGTTATACGTTATAACGTGATACTATATAACGTTATACGTTATAACGTGATACTATATAACGTTATACGTTATAACGTAATACTATATAACGTTATACGTTATAACGTACATCGATATAACGTAATAAGTTACAACATGATACTATATAACGTTATACGTTATAACGTAATACTATATAACGTTATACGTTATAACGTCATACTTCATAGCGTTATACGTTATAACGTAATACTATGTAACGTTATACGTTATAACGAGATACTATATAACGTTATACGTTATAACGTAATACTGTATAACGTTATACGTTATAACGTGATACTATATAACGTTATACGTTATAACGTAATACTATATAATGTTATACGTTATAACGTGATACTATATAACGTTATACGTTATAACGTAATACTATATAACGTTATACGTTATAACGTACATCGATATAACGTAATAAGTTACAACATGATACTATATAACGTTATAACGTAATACTATATAACGTTATACGTTATAACGTCATACTTCATAACGTTATACGTTATAACGTAATACTATATAACGTTATACGTTATAACGTGATACTATATAACGTTATACGTTATAACGTAATACTATGTAACGTTATACGTTATAACGTAATACTATGTTGCGTTATACGTTATAACGTGATATTATATAACTTTACGCGTTATATCGCTACACTATATGACATTATACGTTATAACGTAATACTATATAACGTAATACGCCATAACGTAATACTATATAACGTAATACGTTAAAGCGTGATACTACATAACGTTGTACGTTATAACGTGATACTAAATATCGTTACACGTTACAACGTAATACTATATAACGTTATACGTTATAACATAATACTATATAACGTTATACGTTATAACGTGATACTATATAACGTTATACGTTATAGCGTGATACTACATAACGTTTCACGTTATAACATGTTACTATATAACGTTATACGTTATAACCTAATACTATATAACGTTATACGTTATAACGTGATACTACATAACGTTATACGTTATAACGAGATACTATATAACGTTATACGTTATAACGTGATACTATATAACGTTATACGTTATAACGTAATACTATATAACGTTGTACGTTATAACGTGATACTATATATCGTTACACGTTACAACGTAATACTATATAACTTTATACGTTATAACGTAATACTATATAACGTTATACGTTATAGCGTGATACTACATAACGTTTCACGTTATAACGTGATACTATATAACGTTATACGTTATAACGTAATACTATATAACGTTGTACGTTATAACGTGATACTATATATCGTTACACGTTACAACGTAATACTATATAACTTTATACGTTATAACGTAATACTATATAACGTTATACGTTATAACGTAATACTATATAACGTTATACGTTATAACGTACATCGATATAACGTAATGAGTTACAACATGATACTATATAACGTTATAACGTAATACTATATAACGTTATACATTATAACGTCATACTTCATAACGTTATACGTTATAACGTAATACCATATATCGTTACACGTTACAACGTAATACTATATAACGTTATACGTTACAACGTAATACTATATAACGTTATACGTTATAACGTAATACTATATAACGTTATACGTTATAACGTGATACTATATAACGTTATACGTTATAACGTAATACTATATAACGTTATACGTTATAACGTAATACTATATAACGTTATACGTTATAACGTGATACTATATAACGTTGTACGTTATAACGTAATACTATGTTACGTTATACGTTATAACGTGATATTATACAACTTTACGCGTTATATCGCTACACTATATGACATTATACGTTATAACGTAATACTATATAACGTAATACGCCATAACGTAATACTATATAACGTAATACGTTAAAGCGTGATACTACATAACGTTGTACGTTATAACGTGATACTATATATCGTTACACGTTACAACGTAATACTATATAACGTTATACGTTATAACGTAATACTATATAACGTTATACGTTATAACGTGATACTATATAACGTTATACGTTATAACGTCATACTTCATAACGTTATACGTTATAACGTAATACTATATAACGTTATACGTTATAACGTAATACTATATAACGTTATACGTTATAACGTAATACTATATAACGTTATACGCTATAGCGTGATACTACATAACGTTATACGTTATAACGTAATACTATATAACGTTATACGTTATAACGTGATACTACATAACGTTATACGTTATAACGTGATACTATATAACGTTATACGTTATAACGTGAGAGTATATAACGTTACACGTTATAACGTGAGAGTATATAACGTTATACGTTATAACGTGAGAGTATATATCGTTATACGTTATAACGTAATACTATATAACGTTATACGTTATAACGTAATACTATGTAACGTTATACGTTATAACGCAGAACTATATAAAGTGAAGCTTTATATCCCAAAACTATATAACGTTATACGTTCTAACGTAATACCATGTAACGTTATACGTTATAACGTAATACTATGTTACGTTATACGTTATAACGTGATACTACATAACGTTATACGTTATAACGTGATACTATATAACGTTATACGTTATAACGTAATACTATATAACGTTATACGCTATAAGGTAATACTATATAACGTTATAGGTTATAACGTAATACTATATAACGTTATACGTTATATCGCGTTATAGCGTGATACTACATAACGTTATACGTCAGAACGCGATACTATATAACGTTATACGTTATAACGTAATACTATATAACGTTATACGTTATAACGTACATCGATATAACGTAATAAGTTACAACATGATACTATATAACGTTATACGTTATAACGTCATACTTCATAACGTTATACGTTATAACGTAATACTATATAACGTTATACGTTATAACGTGATACTATATAACGTTATACGTTATAACGTAATACTAAATATCGTTACACGTTACAACGTAATACTATATAACGTTATACGTTATAACGTAATACTATATAGCGTTATACGTTATAACGTAATACTATGTAACGTTATACGTTATAACGTGATAGTATATAGCGTTATACGCTATAACATAATACTATATAACGTTATACGTTATAACGTGATACTATATAACGTAATACGTTATAACGAGATACTACATAACGTTATACGTTATAACCTGATAGTATATAACGTTATACGTTATATCGCGTTATAGCGTGATACTACATAACGTTATACGTCAGAACGCGATACTATATAACGTTATACGTTATAACGTAATACTATATAACGTTATACGTTATAACGTACATCGATATAACGTAATAAGTTACAACATGATACTATATAACGTTATAACGTAATACTATAGAACGTTATACGTTATAACGTCATACTTCATAACGTTATACGTTATAACGTAATACTATATAACGTTATACGTTATAACGTGATACTATATAACGTTATACGTTATAACGTAATACTATGTAACGTTATACGTTATAACCTAATACTATATAACGTTATACGTTATAACGTGATACTATATAACGTTATACGTTATAGCGTGATACTACACAATGTTATACGTTATAACGTGATACTATATAACGTTATACGTTATAGCGTGATACTACATAACGTTATACGTTATTACATGATACTATATAACGTTATACGTTATAACGTCATACTTCATAACGTTGTACGTTATAACGTGATACTACATAACGTTATACGTTATAACGAGATACTATATAACGTTATACGTTATAACGTGATACTATATAACGTTATACGTTATAACGTGATACTATATAACGTTATACGTTATAACGTGATACTATATAACGTTATACGTTATAACGTAATACTATATAACGTTATACGTTATAACGTACATCGATATAACGTAATAAGTTACAACATGATACTATATAACGTTATACGTTATAGCGTGATACTACATAATGTTATACGTTATAACGTGATACTATATAACGTTATACGTTATAGCGTGATACTATATAACGTTATACGTTATAACGTAATACTATATAACGTTATACGTTATAACGTAATACTATATAACGTTATACGTTATAGCGTGATACTACATAATGTTATACGTTATAACGTGATACTATATAACGTTATACGTTATAACGTGATACTACATAACGTTATACGTTATAACGAGATACTATATAACGTTATACGTTATAACGTGATACTATATAACGTTATACGTTATAACGTGATACTATATAACGTTATACGTTATAACGTGATACTATATAACGTTATACGTTATAACGTAATACTATATAACGTTATACGTTATAACGTACATCGATATAACGTAATAAGTTACAACATGATACTATATAATGTTATAACGTAATACTATATAACGTTATACGTTATAACGTCATACTTCATAACGTTATACGTTATAACGTAATACTATATAACGTTATACGTTATAACGCAATACTATATAACGTTATACGTTATAACGTGATACTATATAACGTTATACGTTATAACGTAATACTATATAACGTTATACGTTATAACGTAACACTATATAACGTTATACGTTATAGCGTGATACTACATAATCTTATACGTTATAACGTAATACTATATAACGTTATACGTTATAGCGTGATACTACATAACGTTATACGTTATAACGAGATACTATATAACGTTATACGTTATAACGTGATACTATATAACGTTATACGTTATAACGTGATACTATATAACGTTATACGTTATAACGTGATACTATATAACGTTATACGTTATAACGTAATACTATATAACGTTATACGTTATAACGTACATCGATATAACGTAATAAGTTACAACATGATACTATATAACGTTATACGTTATAACGTAATACTATATAACGTTATACGCTATAGAGTGATACTACATAATGTTATACGTTATAACGTGATACTATATAACGTTATACGTTATAACGTAATACTATATAACGTTATACGTTATAACGTACATCGATATAACGTAATGAGTTACAACATGATACTATATAACGTTATAACGTAATACTATATAACGTTATACGTTATAACGTCATACTTCATAACGTTATACGTTATAACGTAATACTATATATCGTTACACGTTACAACGTAATACTATATAACGTTATACGTTACAACGTAATACTATATAACGTTATACGTTATAACGTGATACTATATAACGTTATACGTTATAACGTCATACTTCATAACGTTATACGTTATAACGTAATACTATATAACGTTATACGTTATAACGTAATACTATATAACGTTATACGTTATAACGTAATACTATATAACGTTATACGCTATAGCGTGATACTACATAACGTTATACGTTATAACGTAATACTATATAACGTTATACGTTATAACGTGATACTACATAACGTTATACGTTATAACGTGATACTATATAACGTTATACGTTATAACGTGATAGTATATAGCGTTATACGCTATAACATAATACTATATAACGTTATACGTTATAACGTGATACTATATAACGTAATACGTTATAACGAGATACTACATAACGTTATACGTTATAACCTGATAGTATATAACGTTATACGTTATATCGCGTTATAGCGTGATACTACATAACGTTATACGTCAGAACGCGATACTATATAACGTTATACGTTATAACGTAATACTATATAACGTTATACGTTATAACGTACATCGATATAACGTAATAAGTTACAACATGATACTATATAACGTTATAACGTAATACTATATAACGTTATACGTTATAACGTCATACTTCATAACGTTATACGTTATAACGTAATACTATATAACGTTATACGTTATAACGTGATACTATATAACGTTATACGTTATAACGTAATACTATGTAACGTTATACGTTATAACCTAATACTATATAACGTTATACGTTATAACGTGATACTATATAACGTTATACGTTATAGCGTGATACTACACAATGTTATACGTTATAACGTGATACTATATAACGTTATACGTTATAGCGTGATACTACATAACGTTATACGTTATTACATGATACTATATAACGTTATACGTTATAACGTCATACTTCATAACGTTGTACGTTATAACGTGATACTACATAACGTTATACGTTATAACGAGATACTATATAACGTTATACGTTATAACGTGATACTATATAACGTTATACGTTATAACGTGATACTATATAACGTTATACGTTATAACGTGATACTATATAACGTTATACGTTATAACGTAATACTATATAACGTTATACGTTATAACGTACATCGATATAACGTAATAAGTTACAACATGATACTATATAACGTTATACGTTATAGCGTGATACTACATAATGTTATACGTTATAACGTGATACTATATAACGTTATACGTTATAGCGTGATACTATATAACGTTATACGTTATAACGTAATACTATATAACGTTATACGTTATAACGTAATACTATATAACGTTATACGTTATAGCGTGATACTACATAATGTTATACGTTATAACGTGATACTATATAACGTTATACGTTATAACGTGATACTACATAACGTTATACGTTATAACGAGATACTATATAACGTTATACGTTATAACGTGATACTATATAACGTTATACGTTATAACGTGATACTATATAACGTTATACGTTATAACGTGATACTATATAACGTTATACGTTATAACGTAATACTATATAACGTTATACGTTATAACGTACATCGATATAACGTAATAAGTTACAACATGATACTATATAATGTTATAACGTAATACTATATAACGTTATACGTTATAACGTCATACTTCATAACGTTATACGTTATAACGTAATACTATATAACGTTATACGTTATAACGCAATACTATATAACGTTATACGTTATAACGTGATACTATATAACGTTATACGTTATAACGTAATACTATATAACGTTATACGTTATAACGTAACACTATATAACGTTATACGTTATAGCGTGATACTACATAATCTTATACGTTATAACGTAATACTATATAACGTTATACGTTATAGCGTGATACTACATAACGTTATACGTTATAACGAGATACTATATAACGTTATACGTTATAACGTGATACTATATAACGTTATACGTTATAACGTGATACTATATAACGTTATACGTTATAACGTGATACTATATAACGTTATACGTTATAACGTAATACTATATAACGTTATACGTTATAACGTACATCGATATAACGTAATAAGTTACAACATGATACTATATAACGTTATACGTTATAACGTAATACTATATAACGTTATACGCTATAGAGTGATACTACATAATGTTATACGTTATAACGTGATACTATATAACGTTATACGTTATAACGTAATACTATATAACGTTATACGTTATAACGTACATCGATATAACGTAATGAGTTACAACATGATACTATATAACGTTATAACGTAATACTATATAACGTTATACGTTATAACGTCATACTTCATAACGTTATACGTTATAACGTAATACTATATATCGTTACACGTTACAACGTAATACTATATAACGTTATACGTTACAACGTAATACTATATAACGTTATACGTTATAACGTGATACTATATAACGTTATACGTTATAACGTCATACTTCATAACGTTATACGTTATAACGTAATACTATATAACGTTATACGTTATAACGTAATACTATATAACGTTATACGTTATAACGTAATACTATATAACGTTATACGCTATAGCGTGATACTACATAACGTTATACGTTATAACGTAATACTATATAACGTTATACGTTATAACGTGATACTACATAACGTTATACGTTATAACGTGATACTATATAACGTTATACGTTATAACGTGAGAGTATATAACGTTACACGTTATAACGTGAGAGTATATAACGTTATACGTTATAACGTGAGAGTATATATCGTTATACGTTATAACGTAATACTATATAACGTTATACGCTATAAGGTAATACTATATAACGTTATAGGTTATAACGTAATACTATATAACGTTATACGTTATATCGCGTTATAGCGTGATACTACATAACGTTATACGTCAGAACGCGATACTATATAACGTTATACGTTATAACGTAATACTATATAACGTTATACGTTATAACGTACATCGATATAACGTAATAAGTTACAACATGATACTATATAACGTTATACGTTATAACGTAATACTATATAACGTTATACGTTATAACGTGATACTATATAACGTTATACGTTATAACGTAATACTAAATATCGTTATACGTTATAACGTGATAGTATATAGCGTTATACGCTATAACATAATACTATATAACGTTATACGTTATAACGTGATACTATATAACGTAATACGTTATAACGAGATACTACATAACGTTATACGTTATAACCTGATAGTATATAACGTTATACGTTATATCGCGTTATAGCGTGATACTACATAACGTTATACGTCAGAACGCGATACTATATAACGTTATACGTTATAACGTAATACTATATAACGTTATACGTTATAACGTGATACTATATAACGTTATACGTTATAACGTGATACTATATAACGTTATACGTTATAACGTAATACTATATAACGTTATACGTTATAACGCAATACTATATAACGTTATACGTTATAACGTGATACTATATAACGTTATACGTTATAACGTAATACTATATAACGTTATACGTTATAACGTAACACTATATAACGTTATACGTTATAGCGTGATACTACATAATCTTATACGTTATAACGTAATACAATATAACGTTATACGTTATAGCGTGATACTACATAACGTTATACGTTATAACGTAATACTATATAACGTTATACGTTATAACGTGATACTATATAACGTTATACGCTATAACATAATACTATATAACGATATACGTTATAACGTGATACTATATAACGTAATACGTTATAGCGTGATACTACATAACGTTATACGTTATAACGTGATAGTATATAGCGTTATACGCTATAACATAATACTATATAACTTTATACGTTATAACGTACTACTGTATAACGTAATACGTTCTAATGTGATACTATATAACGTTATACGTTATAACGTGATAGTATATAGCGTTATACGCTATAACATAATACTATATAACTTTATACGTTATAACGTACTACTATATAACGTAATACGTTATAACGTGATACTACATAACGTTATACGTTATAACCTGATAGTATATAACGTTATACGTTATATCGCGTTATAACGTGATACTATATAACGTTATACGTTATAACGTAATACTATATAACGTTATACGTTATAACGTAATACTATGTAACGTTATACGTTATAACGTAATACTATATAACGTTATACGTCATAACGTAATACTATATAGCGTTATACGTTATAACGTAATACTATGTAACGTTATACGTTATAACGTGATAGTATATAGCGTTATACGCTATAACATAATACTATATAACGTTATACGTTATAACGTGATACTATATAACGTAATACGTTATAACGTGATACTACATAACGTTATACGTTATAACCTGATAGTATATAACGTTATACGTTATATCGCGTTATAGCGTGATACTACATAACGTTATACGTCAGAACGCGACACTATATAACGTTATACGTTATAACGTAATACTATATAACGTTATACGTTATAACGTACATCGATATAACGTAATAAGTTACAACATGATACTATATAACGTTATAACGTAATACTATATAACGTTATACGTTATAACGTCATACTTCATAACGTTATACGTTATAACGTAATACTATATAACGTTATACGTTATAACGTGATACTATATAACGTTATACGTTATAACGTAATACTATGTAACGTTATACGTTATAACCTAATACTATATAACGTTATACGTTATAACGTGATACTACATAACGTTATACGTTATAACGAGATACTATATAACGTTATACGTTATAACGTAATACTATATAACGTTATACGTTATAACGTGATACTATATAACGTTATACGTTATAACGTAATACTATATAACGTTATACGTTATAACGTAATACTATATAACGTTATAACGTAATACTATATAACGTTATACTTCATAACGTTATACGTTATAACGTAATACTATATAACGTTTTACGTTATAACGTGATACTATATAACGTTGTACGTTATAACGTAATACTATGTTACGTTATACGTTATAACGTGATATTATATACCTTTACGCGTTATATCGCTACACTATATGACATTATACGTTATAACGTAATACTATATAACGTAATACGCCATAACGTAATACTATATAACGTAATACGTTAAAGCGTGATACTACATAACGTTGTACGTTATAACGTGATACTATATATCGTTACACGTTACAACGTAATACTATATAACGTTATACGTTATAACGTAATACTATATAACGTTATACGTTATAACG
Organism: Bombus vestalis; assembly: GCA_963556215.1. Lineage (NCBI taxonomy): Eukaryota > Metazoa > Arthropoda > Insecta > Hymenoptera > Apidae > Bombus > Bombus vestalis. The sequence continues at coordinate 3,670,075 of OY744595.1, forward strand.
TGATACTATATAACGTTATACGTTATAACCTAATACTATATAACGTTATACGTTATAACGTGATACTACATAACGTTATACGTTATAACGAGATACTATATAACGTTATACGTTATAACGTAATACTGTATAACGTTATACGTTATAACGTGATACTATATAACGTTATACGTTATAACGTAATACTATATAATGTTATATGTTATAACGTGATACTATATAACGTTATACGTTATAACGTAATACTATATAACGTTATACGTTATAACGTACATCGATATAACGTAATAAGTTACAACATGATACTATATAACGTTATAACGTAATACTATATAACGTTATACGTTATAACGTCATACTTCATAACGTTATACGTTATAACGTAATACTATATAACGTTATACGTTATAACGTGATACTATATAACGTTATACGTTATAACGTAATACTATGTAACGTTATACGTCATAACGTAATACTATGTTGCGTTATACGTTATAACGTGATATTATATAACTTTACGCGTTATATCGCTACACTATATGACATTATACGTTATAACGTAATACGCCATAACGTAATACTATATAACGTAATACGTTAAAGCGTGATACTACATAACGTTGTACGTTATAACGTGATACTATATATCGTTATACGTTATAGCGTGATACTACATAACGTTATACGTTATTACATGATACTATATAACGTTATACGTTATAACGTCATACTTCATAACGTTATACGTTATAACGTGATAGTATATAGCGTTATACGCTATAACATAATACTATATAACGTTATACGTTATAACGTGATAGTATATAGCGTTATACGCTATAACATAATACTATATAACTTTATACGTTATAACGTACTACTGTATAACGTAATACGTTCTAATGTGATACTATATAACGTTATACGTTATAACGTGATAGTATATAGCGTTATACGCTATAACATAATACTATATAACTTTATACGTTATAACGTACTACTATATAACGTAATACGTTATAACGTGATACTACATAACGTTATACGTTATAACCTGATAGTATATAACGTTATACGTTATATCGCGTTATAACGTGATACTATATAACGTTATACGTTATAACGTAATACTATATAACGTTATACGTTATAACGTAATACTATGTAACGTTATACGTTATAACGTAATACTATATAACGTTATACGTCATAACGTAATACTATATAGCGTTATACGTTATAACGTAATACTATGTAACGTTATACGTTATAACGTGATAGTATATAGCGTTATACGCTATAACATAATACTATATAACGTTATACGTTATAACGTGATACTATATAACGTAATACGTTATAACGTGATACTACATAACGTTATACGTTATAACCTGATAGTATATAACGTTATACGTTATATCGCGTTATAGCGTGATACTACATAACGTTATACGTCAGAACGCGACACTATATAACGTTATACGTTATAACGTAATACTATATAACGTTATACGTTATAACGTACATCGATATAACGTAATAAGTTACAACATGATACTATATAACGTTATAACGTAATACTATATAACGTTATACGTTATAACGTCATACTTCATAACGTTATACGTTATAACGTAATACTATATAACGTTATACGTTATAACGTGATACTATATAACGTTATACGTTATAACGTAATACTATGTAACGTTATACGTTATAACCTAATACTATATAACGTTATACGTTATAACGTGATACTACATAACGTTATACGTTATAACGAGATACTATATAACGTTATACGTTATAACGTAATACTATATAACGTTATACGTTATAACGTGATACTATATAACGTTATACGTTATAACGTAATACTATATAACGTTATACGTTATAACGTAATACTATATAACGTTATAACGTAATACTATATAACGTTATACTTCATAACGTTATACGTTATAACGTAATACTATATAACGTTATACGTTATAACGTGATACTATATAACGTTGTACGTTATAACGTAATACTATGTTACGTTATACGTTATAACGTGATATTATATACCTTTACGCGTTATATCGCTACACTATATGACATTATACGTTATAACGTGATACTATATAACGTTATACGTTATAACGTAATACTATATAATGTTATACGTTATAACGTGATACTATATAACGTTATACGTTATAACGTAATACTATATAACGTTATACGTTATAACGTACATCGATATAACGTAATAAGTTACAACATGATACTATATAACGTTATAACGTAATACTATATAACGTTATACGTTATAACGTCATACTTCATAACGTTATACGTTATAACGTAATACTATATAATGTTATACGTTATAACGTGATACTACATAACGTTATACGTTATAACGAGATACTATATAACGTTATACGTTATAACGTAATACTGTATAACGTTATACGTTATAACGTGATACTATATAACGTTATACGTTATAACGTAATACTATATAATGTTATACGTTATAACGTGATACTATATAACGTTATACGTTATAACGTAATACTGTATAACGTTATACGTTATAACGTGATACTATATAACGTTATACGTTATAACGTAATACTATATAATGTTATACGTTATAACGTGATACTATATAACGTTATACGTTATAACGTAATACTATGTAACGTTATACGTTATAACGTAATACTATGTTGCGTTATACGTTATAACGTGATATTATATAACTTTACGCGTTATATCGCTACACTATATGACATTATACGTTATAACGTAATACGCCATAACGTAATACTATATAACGTAATACGTTAAAGCGTGATACTACATAACGTTGTACGTTATAACGTGATACTATATATCGTTATACGTTATAGCGTGATACTACATAACGTTATACGTTATTACATGATACTATATAACGTTATACGTTATAACGTCATACTTCATAACGTTATACGTTATAACGTGATACTACATAACGTTATACGTTATAACGAGATACTATATAACGTTATACGTTATAACGTGATACTATATAACGTTGTACGTTATAACGTGATACTACATAACGTTATACGTTATAACGTGAGAGTATATAACGTTATACGTTATAACGTGATATTATATAACTTTACGCGTTATGTCGCTACACTATATGACATTATACGTTATAACGTAATACTATATAACGTAATACGCCATAACGTAATACTATATAACGTAATACGTTAAAGCGTGATACTACATAACGTTGTACGTTATAACGTGATACTAAATATCGTTACACGTTACAACGTAATACTATATAACGTTATACGTTATAACGTGATACTACATAACGTTATACGTTATAACGAGATACTATATAACGTTATACGTTATAACGTGATACTATATAACGTTATACGTTATAACGTAATACTATATAACGTTGTACGTTATAACGTGATACTATATATCGTTACACGTTACAACGTAATACTATATAACATTATACGTTATAACGTAATACTATATAACGTTATACGTTATAGCGTGATACTACATAACGTTTCACGTTATAACATGATACTATATAACGTTATACGTTATAACCTAATACTATATAACGTTATACGTTATAACGTGATACTACATAACGTTATACGTTATAACGAGATACTATATAACGTTATACGTTATAACGTAATACTATATAACGTTATACGCTATAGAGTGATACTACATAATGTTATACGTTATAACGTGATACTATATAACGTTATACGTTATAACGTAATACTATATAACGTTATACGTTATAACGTACATCGATATAACGTAATAAGTTACAACATGATACTATATAACGTTATAACGTAATACTATATAACGTTATACGTTATAACGTCATACTTCATAACGTTATACGTTATAACGTAATACTATATATCGTTACACGTTACAACGTAATACTATATAACGTTATACGTTACAACGTAATACTATATAACGTTATACGTTATAACGTAATACTATATAACGTTATACGTTATAACGTGATACTATATAACGTTATACGTTATAACGTAATACTATATAACGTTGTACGTTATAACGTGATACTATATATCGTTACACGTTACAACGTAATACTATATAACTTTATACGTTATAACGTAATACTATATAACGTTATACGTTATAGCGTGATACTACATAGCGTTATACGTTATAACATGATACTATATAACGTTATACGTTATAACGTGATACTATATAACGTTATACGTTATAACGTGATACTATATAACGTTATACGTTATCACGTAATACTATATAACGTTATACGTTATAACGTACATCGATATAACGTAATAAGTTACAACATGATACTATATAACGTTATACGTTATAACCTAATACTATATAACGTTATACGTTATAACGTGATACTACATAACGTTATACGTTATAACGTGATACTATATAACGTTATGCGTTATAACGTGATACTATATAACGTTATGCGTTATAACGTGAGAGTATATAACGTTACACGTTATAACGTGAGAGTATATAACGTTATACGTTATAACGTGAGAGTATATAACGTTATACGTTATAACGTACATCGATATAACGTAATAAGTTACAACATGATACTATATAACGTTATACGTTATAACCTAATACTATATAACGTTATACGTTATAACGTGATACTACATAACGTTATACGTTATAACGTGATACTATATAACGTTATGCGTTATAACGTGAGAGTATATAACGTTACACGTTATAACGTGAGAGTATATAACGTTATACGTTATAACGTGAGAGTATATAACGTTATACGTTATAACGTAATACTATATAGCGTTATACGTTATAACGTAATACTATGTAACGTTATACGTTATAACGTGATAGTATATAGCGTTATACGCTATAACATAATACTATATAACGTTATACGTTATAACGTGATACTATATAACGTAATACGTTATAACGTGATACTACATAACGTTATACGTTATAACCTGATAGTATATAACGTTATACGTTATATCGCGTTATAGCGTGATACTACATAACGTTATACGTCAGAACGCGATACTATATAACGTTATACGTTATAACGTAATACTATATAACGTTATACGTTATAACGTACATCGATATAACGTAATAAGTTACAACATGATACTATATAACGTTATACGTTATAACGTCATACTTCATAACGTTATACGTTATAACGTAATACTATATAACGTTATACGTTATAACGTGATACTATATAACGTTATACGTTATAACGTGATACTACATAACGTTATACGTTATAACGTAACACTATATAACGTTATACGTTATAACGTAATACTATATAACGTTATACGTTATAACGTAATACTATATAACGTTATACGTTATAGCGTGATACTACCTAATGTTATACGTTATAACGTGATACTATATAACGTTATACGTTATAGCGTGATACTACATAACGTTATACGTTATTACATGATACTATATAACGTTATACGTTATAACGTCATACTTCATAACGTTATACTTTATAACGTGATACTACATAACGTTATACGTTATAACGAGATACTATATAACGTTATACGTTATAACGTGATACTATATAACGTTATACGTTATAACGTGATACTATATAACGTTATACGTTATCACGTAATACTATATAACGTTATACGTTATAACGTACATCGATATAACGTAATAAGTTACAACATGATACTATATAACGTTATACGTTATAACCTAATACTACATAACGTTATACGTTATAACGTGATACTACATAACGTTATACGTTATAACGTGATACTATATAACGTTATGCGTTATAACGTGAGAGTATATAACGTTACACGTTATAACGTGAGAGTATATAACGTTATACGTTATAACGTGAGAGTATATAACGTTATACGTTATAACGTAATACTATATAGCGTTATACGTTATAACGTAATACTATGTAACGTTATACGTTATAACGTGATAGTATATATCGTTATACGCTATAACATAATACTATATAACGTTATACGTTATAACGTGATACTATATAACGTAATACGTTATAACGTGATACTACATAACGTTATACGTTATAACCTGATAGTATATAACGTTATACGTTATATCGCGTTATAGCGTGATACTACATAACGTTATACGTCAGAACGCGATACTATATAACGTTATACGTTATAACGTAATACTATATAACGTTATACGTTATAACGTACATCGATATAACGTAATAAGTTACAACATGATACTATATAACGTTATACGTTATAACGTCATACTTCACAACGTTATATGTTATAACGTAATACTATATAACGTTATACGTTATAACGTGATACTATATAACGTTATACGTTATAACGTAATACTATGTAACGTTATACGTTATAACCTAATACTATATAACGTTATACGTTATAACGTGATACTACATAACGTTATACGTTATAACGAGATACTATATAACGTTATACGTTATAACGTAATACTATATAACGTTATACGTTATAACGTGATACTATATAACGTTATACGTTATAACGTAATACTATATAACGTTATACGTTATAACGTAATACTATATAACGTTATACGTTATAACGTGATACTATATAACGTTATACGTTATAACGTTGTACGTTATAACGTAATACTATGTTACGTTATACGTTATAACGTGATATTATATAACTTTACGCGTTATATCGCTACACTATATGACATTATACGTTATAAAGTAATACTATATAACGTAATACGCCATAACGTAATACTATATAACGTAATACGTTAAAGCGTGATACTACATAACGTTGTACGTTATAACGTGATACTATATATCGTTACACGTTACAACGTAATACTATATAACGTTATACGTTATAACGTAATACTATATAACGTTATACGTTATAACGTGATACTATATAACGTTATACGTTATAACGTCATACTTCATAACGTTATACGTTATAACGTAATACTATATAACGTTATACGTTATAACGTAATACTATATAACGTTATACGTTATAACGTAATACTATATAACGTTATACGCTATAGCGTGATACTACATAACGTTATACGTTATAACGTGATACTACATAACGTTATACGTTATAACGAGATACTATATAACGTTATACGTTATAACGTAATACTATATAACGTTATACGTTATAACGTGATACTATATAACGTTATACGTTATAACGTAATACTATATAACGTTATACGTTATAACGTAATACTATATAACGTAATACGTTATAACGTGATACTACATAACGTTATACGTTATAACCTGATAGTATATAACGTTATACGTTATATCGCGTTATAACGTGATACTATATAACGTTATACGTTATAACGTAATACTATATAACGTTATACGTTATAACGTAATACTATGTAACGTTATACGTTATAACGTAATACTATATAACGTTATACGTCATAACGTAATACTATATAGCGTTATACGTTATAACGTAATACTATGTAACGTTATACGTTATAACGTGATAGTATATAGCGTTATACGCTATAACATAATACTATATAACGTTATACGTTATAACGTGATACTATATAACGTAATACGTTATAACGTGATACTACATAACGTTATACGTTATAACCTGATAGTATATAACGTTATACGTTATATCGCGTTATAGCGTGATACTACATAACGTTATACGTCAGAACGCGACACTATATAACGTTATACGTTATAACGTAATACTATATAACGTTATACGTTATAACGTACATCGATATAACGTAATAAGTTACAACATGATACTATATAACGTTATAACGTAATACTATATAACGTTATACGTTATAACGTCATACTTCATAACGTTATACGTTATAACGTAATACTATATAACGTTATACGTTATAACGTGATACTATATAACGTTATACGTTATAACGTAATACTATGTAACGTTATACGTTATAACCTAATACTATATAACGTTATACGTTATAACGTGATACTACATAACGTTATACGTTATAACGAGATACTATATAACGTTATACGTTATAACGTAATACTATATAACGTTATACGTTATAACGTGATACTATATAACGTTATACGTTATAACGTAATACTATATAACGTTATACGTTATAACGTAATACTATATAACGTTATAACGTAATACTATATAACGTTATACTTCATAACGTTATACGTTATAACGTAATACTATATAACGTTATACGTTATAACGTGATACTATATAACGTTGTACGTTATAACGTAATACTATGTTACGTTATACGTTATAACGTGATATTATATACCTTTACGCGTTATATCGCTACACTATATGACATTATACGTTATAACGTAATACTATATAACGTAATACGCCATAACGTAATACTATATAACGTAATACGTTAAAGCGTGATACTACATGACGTTGTACGTTATAACGTGATACTATATATCGTTACACGTTACAACGTAATACTATATAACGTTATACGTTATAACGTAATACTATATAACGTTATACGTTATAACGTGATACTATATAACGTTATACGTTATAACCTAATACTATATAACGTTATACGTTATAACGTGATACTACATAACGTTATACGTTATAACGAGATACTATATAACGTTATACGTTATAACGTAATACTGTATAACGTTATACGTTATAACGTGATACTATATAACGTTATACGTTATAACGTAATACTATATAATGTTATACGTTATAACGTGATACTATATAACGTTATACGTTATAACGTACATCGATATAACGTAATAAGTTACAACATGATACTATATAACGTTATAACGTAATACTATATAACGTTATACGTTATAACGTCATACTTCATAACGTTATACGTTATAACGTAATACTATATAACGTTATACGTTATAACGTGATACTATATAACGTTATACGTTATAACGTAATACTATGTAACGTTATACGTTATAACGTAATACTATGTTGCGTTATACGTTATAACGTGATATTATATAACTTTACGCGTTATATCGCTACACTATATGACATTATACGTTATAACGTAATACGCCATAACGTAATACTATATAACGTAATACGTTAAAGCGTGATACTACATAACGTTGTACGTTATAACGTGATACTATATATCGTTATACGTTATAGCGTGATACTACATAACGTTATACGTTATTACATGATACTATATAACGTTATACGTTATAACGTCATACTTCATAACGTTATACGTTATAACGTGATACTACATAACGTTATACGTTATAACGAGATACTATATAACGTTATACGTTATAACGTGATACTATATAACGTTGTACGTTATAACGTGATACTACATAACGTTATACGTTATAACGTGAGAGTATATAACGTTATACGTTATAACGTGATATTATATAACTTTACGCGTTATGTCGCTACACTATATGACATTATACGTTATAACGTAATACTATATAACGTAATACGCCATAACGTAATACTATATAACGTAATACGTTAAAGCGTGATACTACATAACGTTGTACGTTATAACGTGATACTAAATATCGTTACACGTTACAACGTAATACTATATACCGTTATACGTTATAACATAATACTATATAACGTTATACGTTATAACGTAATACTATATAACGTTATACGTTATAACGTGATACTATATAACGTTATACGTTATAACGTCATACTTCATAACGTTATACGTTATAACGTAATACTATATAACGTTATACGTTATAACGTAATACTATATAACGTTATACGTTATAACGTAATACTATATAACGTTATACGCTATAGCGTGATACTACATAACGTTATACGTTATAACGTGATACTACATAACGTTATACGTTATAACGAGATACTATATAACGTTATACGTTATAACGTAATACTATATAACGTTATACGTTATAACGTGATACTATATAACGTTATACGTTATAACGTAATACTATATAACGTTATACGTTATAACGTAATACTATATAACGTAATACGTTATAACGTGATACTACATAACGTTATACGTTATAACCTGATAGTATATAACGTTATACGTTATATCGCGTTATAACGTGATACTATATAACGTTATACGTTATAACGTAATACTATATAACGTTATACGTTATAACGTAATACTATGTAACGTTATACGTTATAACGTAATACTATATAACGTTATACGTCATAACGTAATACTATATAGCGTTATACGTTATAACGTAATACTATGTAACGTTATACGTTATAACGTGATAGTATATAGCGTTATACGCTATAACATAATACTATATAACGTTATACGTTATAACGTGATACTATATAACGTAATACGTTATAACGTGATACTACATAACGTTATACGTTATAACCTGATAGTATATAACGTTATACGTTATATCGCGTTATAGCGTGATACTACATAACGTTATACGTCAGAACGCGACACTATATAACGTTATACGTTATAACGTAATACTATATAACGTTATACGTTATAACGTACATCGATATAACGTAATAAGTTACAACATGATACTATATAACGTTATAACGTAATACTATATAACGTTATACGTTATAACGTCATACTTCATAACGTTATACGTTATAACGTAATACTATATAACGTTATACGTTATAACGTGATACTATATAACGTTATACGTTATAACGTAATACTATGTAACGTTATACGTTATAACCTAATACTATATAACGTTATACGTTATAACGTGATACTACATAACGTTATACGTTATAACGAGATACTATATAACGTTATACGTTATAACGTAATACTATATAACGTTATACGTTATAACGTGATACTATATAACGTTATACGTTATAACGTAATACTATATAACGTTATACGTTATAACGTAATACTATATAACGTTATAACGTAATACTATATAACGTTATACTTCATAACGTTATACGTTATAACGTAATACTATATAACGTTATACGTTATAACGTGATACTATATAACGTTGTACGTTATAACGTAATACTATGTTACGTTATACGTTATAACGTGATATTATATACCTTTACGCGTTATATCGCTACACTATATGACATTATACGTTATAACGTAATACTATATAACGTAATACGCCATAACGTAATACTATATAACGTAATACGTTAAAGCGTGATACTACATGACGTTGTACGTTATAACGTGATACTATATATCGTTACACGTTACAACGTAATACTATATAACGTTATACGTTATAACGTAATACTATATAACGTTATACGTTATAACGTGATACTATATAACGTTATACGTTATAACCTAATACTATATAACGTTATACGTTATAACGTGATACTACATAACGTTATACGTTATAACGAGATACTATATAACGTTATACGTTATAACGTAATACTGTATAACGTTATACGTTATAACGTGATACTATATAACGTTATACGTTATAACGTAATACTATATAATGTTATACGTTATAACGTGATACTATATAACGTTATACGTTATAACGTACATCGATATAACGTAATAAGTTACAACATGATACTATATAACGTTATAACGTAATACTATATAACGTTATACGTTATAACGTCATACTTCATAACGTTATACGTTATAACGTAATACTATATAACGTTATACGTTATAACGTGATACTATATAACGTTATACGTTATAACGTAATACTATGTAACGTTATACGTTATAACGTAATACTATGTTGCGTTATACGTTATAACGTGATATTATATAACTTTACGCGTTATATCGCTACACTATATGACATTATACGTTATAACGTAATACGCCATAACGTAATACTATATAACGTAATACGTTAAAGCGTGATACTACATAACGTTGTACGTTATAACGTGATACTATATATCGTTATACGTTATAGCGTGATACTACATAACGTTATACGTTATTACATGATACTATATAACGTTATACGTTATAACGTCATACTTCATAACGTTATACGTTATAACGTGATACTACATAACGTTATACGTTATAACGAGATACTATATAACGTTATACGTTATAACGTGATACTATATAACGTTGTACGTTATAACGTGATACTACATAACGTTATACGTTATAACGTGAGAGTATATAACGTTATACGTTATAACGTGATATTATATAACTTTACGCGTTATGTCGCTACACTATATGACATTATACGTTATAACGTAATACTATATAACGTAATACGCCATAACGTAATACTATATAACGTAATACGTTAAAGCGTGATACTACATAACGTTGTACGTTATAACGTGATACTAAATATCGTTACACGTTACAACGTAATACTATATACCGTTATACGTTATAACATAATACTATATAACGTTATACCTTATAACGTGATACTATATAACGTTATACGTTATAGCGTGATACTACATAACGTTTCACGTTATAACATGATACTATATAACGTTATACGTTATAACCTAATACTATATAACGTTATACGTTATAACGTGATACTACATAACGTTATACGTTATAACGAGATACTATATAACGTTATACGTTATAACGTGATACTATATAACGTTATACGTTATAACGTAATACTATATAACGTTGTACGTTATAACGTGATACTATATATCGTTACACGTTACAACGTAATACTATATAACATTATACGTTATAACGTAATACTATATAACGTTATACGTTATAGCGTGATACTACATAACGTTTCACGTTATAACATGATACTATATAACGTTATACGTTATAACGTGATACTACATAACGTTATACGTTATAACGAGATACTATATAACGTTATACGTTATAACGTAATACTATATAACGTTATACGCTATAGAGTGATACTACATAATGTTATACGTTATAACGTGATACTATATAACGTTATACGTTATAACGTAATACTATATAACGTTATACGTTATAACGTACATCGATATAACGTAATAAGTTACAACATGATACTATATAACGTTATAACGTAATACTATATAACGTTATACGTTATAACGTCATACTATATAACGTTATACGTTATAACGTGATACTATATAACGTTATACGTTATAACGTAATACTATATAACGTTATACGTTATAACGTAACACTATATAACGTTATGCGTTATAGCGTGATACTACATAACGTTATGCGTTATAGCGTGATACTACATAATGTTATACGTTATAACGTGATACTATATAACGTTATACGTTATAACGTGATACTATATAACGTTATACGTTATAACGTAATACTATATAACGTTATACGTTATAACGTACATCGATATAACGTAATAAGTTACAACATGATACTATATAACGTTATAACGTAATACTATATAACGTTATACGTTATAACGTCATACTTCATAACGTTATACGTTATAACGTAATACTATATAACGTTATACGTAATAACGCAATACTATATAACGTTATACGTTATAACGTGATACTATATAACGTTATACGTTATAACGTAATACTATATAACGTTATACGTTATAACGTAACACTATATAACGTTATACGTTATAGCGTGATACTACATAATCTTATACGTTATAACGTAATACTATATAACGTTATACGTTATAGCGTGATACTACATAACGTTATACGTTATAACGAGATACTATATAACGTTATACGTTATAACGTGATACTATATAACGTTATACGTTATAACGTGATACTATATAACGTTATACGTTATAACGTGATACTATATAACGTTATACGTTATAACGTAATACTATATAACGTTATACGTTATAACGTACATCGATATAACGTAATAAGTTACAACATGATACTATATAACGTTATAACGTAATACTATATAACGTTATACGTTATAACGTCATACTTCATAACGTTATACGTTATAACGTAATACTATATAACGTTATACGTTATAACGCAATACTATATAACGTTATACGTTATAACGTGATACTATATAACGTTATACGTTATAACGTAATACTATATAACGTTATACGTTATAACGTAACACTATATAACGTTATGCGTTATAGCGTGATACTACATAATGTTATACGTTATAACGTGATTCTATATAACGTTATACGTTATAACGTAATACTATATAACGTTATACGTTATAACGTAATACTATGTAACGTTATCCGTTATAACGTGATACTACATAACGTTATACGTTATTACGTGATACTATATAACGTTATACGTTATAACGTAATACTATATAACGTTATACGCTATAACGTAATACTATATAACGTTATACGTTATAACGTAATACTATATAACGTTATACGTTATAGCGTGATACTACATAACGTTATACGTTATAACATGATACTATATAACTATATACGTTATAACGTGATACTACATAACGTTATACGTTATAACGAGATACTATATAAAGTTATACGTCATAATGTGATACTACATAATGTTATACGTTATAACGCTATACTATATAACGTGATACGTTATAACGTAACAGTATATAACGTAATACGTAATAGCGTGATACTACATAACGATATACGTTATAACGTAATACTATATAACGTTACACGTTATAACGTGAGAGTATATAACGTTATACGTTATAACGTACTACTATATAACGTTATACGTTATAACATGATACTATATAACGTTATACGTTATACCGTAATACTATATAACGTAATACGCCATAACGTAATACTATATAACGTAATACGTTAAAGCGTGATACTACATAACGTTGAACGTTAGAACGTGATACTATATATCGTTATACGCTATAACGTAATACTATATAACGTTATACGTTATAACGTGTTACTATATAACGTTATACGTTATAACGTCATACTATATAACGTTATACGTTATAACGTGATACTATATAACGTTATACGTTATAACGTAATACTATATAACGTTATACGTTATAACGTAACACTATATAACGTTATGCGTTATAGCGTGATACTACATAACGTTATGCGTTATAGCGTGATACTACATAATGTTATACGTTATAACGTGATACTATATAACGTTATACGTTATAACGTGATACTATATAACGTTATACGTTATAACGTAATACTATATAACGTTATACGTTATAACGTACATCGATATAACGTAATAAGTTACAACATGATACTATATAACGTTATAACGTAATACTATATAACGTTATACGTTATAACGTCATACTTCATAACGTTATACGTTATAACGTAATACTATATAACGTTATACGTAATAACGCAATACTATATAACGTTATACGTTATAACGTGATACTATATAACGTTATACGTTATAACGTAATACTATATAACGTTATACGTTATAACGTAACACTATATAACGTTATACGTTATAGCGTGATACTACATAATCTTATACGTTATAACGTAATACTATATAACGTTATACGTTATAGCGTGATACTACATAACGTTATACGTTATAACGAGATACTATATAACGTTATACGTTATAACGTGATACTATATAACGTTATACGTTATAACGTGATACTATATAACGTTATACGTTATAACGTGATACTATATAACGTTATACGTTATAACGTAATACTATATAACGTTATACGTTATAACGTACATCGATATAACGTAATAAGTTACAACATGATACTATATAACGTTATAACGTAATACTATATAACGTTATACGTTATAACGTCATACTTCATAACGTTATACGTTATAACGTAATACTATATAACGTTATACGTTATAACGCAATACTATATAACGTTATACGTTATAACGTGATACTATATAACGTTATACGTTATAACGTAATACTATATAACGTTATACGTTATAACGTAACACTATATAACGTTATGCGTTATAGCGTGATACTACATAATGTTATACGTTATAACGTGATTCTATATAACGTTATACGTTATAACGTAATACTATATAACGTTATACGTTATAACGTAATACTATGTAACGTTATCCGTTATAACGTGATACTACATAACGTTATACGTTATTACGTGATACTATATAACGTTATACGTTATAACGTAATACTATATAACGTTATACGCTATAACGTAATACTATATAACGTTATACGTTATAACGTAATACTATATAACGTTATACGTTATAGCGTGATACTACATAACGTTATACGTTATAACATGATACTATATAACTATATACGTTATAACGTGATACTACATAACGTTATACGTTATAACGAGATACTATATAAAGTTATACGTCATAATGTGATACTACATAATGTTATACGTTATAACGCTATACTATATAACGTGATACGTTATAACGTAACAGTATATAACGTAATACGTAATAGCGTGATACTACATAACGATATACGTTATAACGTAATACTATATAACGTTACACGTTATAACGTGAGAGTATATAACGTTATACGTTATAACGTACTACTATATAACGTTATACGTTATAACATGATACTATATAACGTTATACGTTATACCGTAATACTATATAACGTAATACGCCATAACGTAATACTATATAACGTAATACGTTAAAGCGTGATACTACATAACGTTGAACGTTAGAACGTGATACTATATATCGTTATACGCTATAACGTAATACTATATAACGTTATACGTTATAACGTGTTACTATATAACGTTATACGTTATAACGTAATACTATATAACGTTATACGTTATAACGTAATACTATGTAACGTTATACGTTATAACGTAATACTATATAACGTTATACGTTATAGCGTGATACTATATAACGTTATACGTTATAACGTGATACTATATAACGTTATACGTTATAACGTACATCGATATAACGTAATAAGTTACAACATGATACTATATAACGTTATACGTTATAACGTAATACTATATAACGTTATACGTTATAACGTCATACTTCATAACGTTATACGTTATAGCGTGATACTATATAACGTTATACGTTATAACGTAATACTATATAACGTTATACGTTATAACGTACATCGATATAACGTAATAAGTTACAACATGATACTATATAACGTTATAACGTAATACTATATAACGTTATACGTTATAACGTCATACTTCATAACGTTATACGTTATAACGTAATACTATATAACGTTATACGTTATAACGCAATACTATATAACGTTATACGTTATAACGTGATACTATATAACGTTATACGTTATAGCGTGATACTACATAACGTTATACGTTATTACATGATACTATATAACGTTATACGTTATAACGTCATACTTCATAACGTTATACGTTATAACGTGATACTACATAACGTTATACGTTATAACGAGATACTATATAACGTTATACGTTATAACGTACATCGATATAACGTAATAAGTTACAACATGATACTATATAACGTTATAACGTAATACTATATAACGTTATACGTTATAACGTCATACTTCATAACGTTATACGTTATAACGTAATACTATATAACGTTATACGTTATAACGCAATACTATATAACGTTATACGTTATAACGTGATACTATATAACGTTATACGTTATAACGTAATACTATATAACGTTATACGTTATAACGTAACGCTATATAACGTTATACGTTATAGCGTGATACTACATAATCTTATACGTTATAACGTAATACAATATAACGTTATACGTTATAGCGTGATACTACATAACGTTATACGTTATAACGAGATACTATATAACGTTATACGTTATAACGTGATACTATATAACGTTATACGTTATAACGTGATACTATATAACGTTATACGTTATAACGTGATACTATATAACGTTATACGTTATAACGTAATACTATATAACGTTATACGTTATAACGTACATCGATATAACGTAATAAGTTACAACATGATACTATATAACATTATACGTTATAACGTAATACTATATAACGTTATACGTTATAACGTAATACTATATAACGTTATACGTTATAACGTGATACTATATAACGTTATACGTTATAACGTAATACTATATAACGTTATACGTTATAACGTAACACTATATAACGTTATACGTTATAGCGTGATACTACATAATCTTATACGTTATAACGTAATACTATATAACGTTATACGTTATAGCGTGATACTATATAACGTTATACGTTATAACGTGATACTATATAACGTTATACGTTATAACGTAATACTATATAACGTTATACGTTATAACGTAACACTATATAACGTTATACGTTATAGCGTGATACTACATAATCTTATACGTTATAACGTAATACTATATAACGTTATACGTTATAGCGTGATACTATATAACGTTATACGTTATAACGTAATACTATATAACGTTATACGTTATAACGTAATACTATATAACGTTATACGTTATAGCGTGATACTACATAATGTTATACGTTATAACGTGATACTATATAACGTTATACGTTATAACGTGATACTACATAACGTTATACGTTATAACGAGATACTATATAACGTTATACGTTATAACGTGATACTATATAACGTTATACGTTATAACGTGATACTATATAACGTTATACGTTATAACGTGATACTATATAACGTTATACGTTATAACGTAATACTATATAACGTTATACGTTATAACGTACATCGATATAACGTAATAAGTTACAACATGATACTATATAACGTTATAACGTAATACTATATAACGTTATACGTTATAACGTCATACTTCATAACGTTATACGTTATAACGTAATACTATATAACGTTATACGTTATAACGCAATACTATGTAACGTTATACGTTATAACGTGATACTATATAACGTTATACGTTATAACGTAATACTATATAACGTTATACGTTATAACGTAACACTATATAACGTTATACGTTATAGCGTGATACTACATAATCTTATACGTTATAACGTAATACTATATAACGTTATACGTTATAGCGTGATACTACATAACGTTATACGTTATAACGAGATACTATATAACGTTATACGTTATAACGTGATACTATATAACGTTATACGTTATAACGTGATACTATATAACGTTATACGTTATAACGTGATACTATATAACGTTATACGTTATAACGTAATACTATATAACGTTATACGTTATAACGTAGCACTATATAACGTTATACGTTATAGCCTGATACTACATAATCTTATACGTTATAACGTAATACTATATAACGTTATACGTTATAGCGTGATACTATATAACGTTATACGTTATAACGTAATACTATATAACGTTATACGTTATAACGCAATACTATGTAACGTTATACGTTATAACGTGATACTATATAACGTTATACGTTATAACGTAATACTATATAACGTTATACGTTATAACGTAACACTATATAACGTTATACGTTATAGCGTGATACTACATAATCTTATACGTTATAACGTAATACTATATAACGTTATACGTTATAGCGTGATACTATATAACGTTATACGTTATAACGTAATACTATATAACGTTATACGTTATAACGTAATACTATATAACGTTATACGTTATAGCGTGATACTACATAATGTTATACGTTATAACGTGATACTATATAACGTTATACGTTATAACGTGATACTACATAACGTTATACGTTATAACGAGATACTATATAACGTTATACGTTATAACGTGATACTATATAACGTTATACGTTATAACGTGATACTATATAACGTTATACGTTATAACGTGATACTATATAACGTTATACGTTATAACGTGATACTATATAACGTTATACGTTATAACGTAGCACTATATAACGTTATACGTTATAGCCTGATACTACATAATCTTATACGTTATAACGTAATACTATATAACGTTATACGTTATAACGTCATACTTCATAGCGTTATACGTTATAACGTAATACTATATAACGATATACGTTATAACGTAATACTATATAACGTTATACGTCATAACGTAATACTATATAACCTTGTACGTTATAACGTGATACTATATAACGTTATACGTTATAACGTACATCGATATAACGTAATAAGTTACAACATATTACTATATAACGTTATACGTTATAACGTCATACTTCATAACGTTATACGTTATAACGTAATACTATATAACGTTATACGTTATAACGTAGCACTATATAACGTTATACGTTATAGCCTGATACTACATAATCTTATACGTTATAACGTAATACTATATAACGTTATACGTTATAGCGTGATACTATATAACGTTATACGTTATAACGTAATACTATATAACGTAATAAGTTACAACATGATACTATATAACGTTATAACGTAATACTATATAACGTTATACGTTATAACGTCATACTTCATAACGTTATACGTTATAACGTAATACTATATAACGTTATACGTTATAACGCAATACTATATAACGTTATACGTTATAACGTGATACTATATAACGTTATACGTTATAACGTAATACTATATAACGTTATACGTTATAACGTACATCGATATAACGTAATAAGTTACAACATGATACTATATAACGTTATAACGTAATACTATATAACGTTATACGTTATAACGTCATACTTCATAACGTTATACGTTATAACGTAATACTATATAACGTTATACGTTATAGCGTGATACTACATAATCTTATACGTTATAACGTAATACAATATAACGTTATACGTTATAGCGTGATACTACATAACGTTATACGTTATAACGAGATACTATATAACGTTATACGTTATAACGTGATACTATATAACGTTATACGTTATAACGTGATACTATATAACGTTATACGTTATAACGTGATACTATATAACGTTATACGTTATAACGTAATACTATATAACGTTATACGTTATAACGTACATCGATATAACGTAATAAGTTACAACATGATACTATATAACGTTATACGTTATAACGTAATACTATATAACGTTATACGTTATAACGTAATACTATATAACGTTATACGTTATAACGTGATACTATATAACGTTATACGTTATAACGTAATACTATATAACGTTATACGTTATAACGTAACACTATATAACGTTATACGTTATAGCGTGATACTACATAATCTTATACGTTATAACGTAATACTATATAACGTTATACGTTATAGCGTGATACTATATAACGTTATACGTTATAACGTAATACTATATAACGTTATACGTTATAACGTAATACTATATAACGTTATACGTTATAGCGTGATACTACATAATGTTATACGTTATAACGTGATACTATATAACGTTATACGTTATAACGTGATACTACATAACGTTATACGTTATAACGAGATACTATATAACGTTATACGTTATAACGTGATACTATATAACGTTATACGTTATAACGTGATACTATATAACGTTATACGTTATAACGTGATACTATATAACGTTATACGTTATAACGTAATACTATATAACGTTATACGTTATAACGTACATCGATATAACGTAATAAGTTACAACATGATACTATGTAACGTTATAACGTAATACTATATAACGTTATACGTTATAACGTCATACTTCATAACGTTATACGTTATAACGTAATACTATATAACGTTATACGTTATAACGCAATACTATGTAACGTTATACGTTATAACGTAACACTATATAACGTTATACGTTATAGCGTGATACTACATAATCTTATACGTTATAACGTAATACTATATAACGTTATACGTTATAGCGCGATACTACATAACGTTATACGTTATAGCGTGATACTATATAACGTTATACGTTATAACGTAATACTATATAACGTAATAAGTTACAACATGATACTATATAACGTTATAACGTAATACTATATAACGTTATACGTTATAACGTCATACTTCATAACGTTATACGTTATAACGTAATACTATATAACGTTATACGTTATAACGCAATACTATATAACGTTATACGTTATAACGTGATACTATATAACGTTATACGTTATAACGTAATACTATATAACGTTATACGTTATAACGTAACACTATATAACGTTATACGTTATAGCGTGATACTACATAATCTTATACGTTATAACGTAATACTATATAACGTTATACGTTATAGCGTGATACTATATAACGTTATACGTTATAACGTAATACTATATAACGTAATAAGTTACAACATGATACTATATAACGTTATAACGTAATACTATATAACGTTATACGTTATAACGTCATACTTCATAACGTTATACGTTATAACGTAATACTATATAACGTTATACGTTATAACGCAATACTATATAACGTTATACGTTATAACGTGATACTATATAACGTTATACGTTATAACGTAATACTATATAACGTTATACGTTATAACGTACATCGATATAACGTAATAAGTTACAACATGATACTATATAACGTTATAACGTAATACTATATAACGTTATACGTTATAACGTCATACTTCATAACGTTATACGTTATAACGTAATACTATATAACGTTATACGTTATAACGCAATACTATATAACGTTATACGTTATAACGTGATACTATATAACGTTATACGTTATAACGTAATACTATATAACGTTATACGTTATAACGTAACACTATATAACGTTATGCGTTATAGCGTGATACTACATAATGTTATACGTTATAACGTGATTCTATATAACGTTATACGTTATAACGTAATACTATATAACGTTATACGTTATAACGTAATACTATGTAACGTTATCCGTTATAACGTGATACTACATAACGTTATACGTTATTACGTGATACTATATAACGTTATACGTTATAACGTAATACTATATAACGTTATACGCTATAACGTAATACTATATAACGTTATACGTTATAACGTAATACTATATAACGTTATACGTTATAGCGTGATACTACATAACGTTATACGTTATAACATGATACTATATAACTATATACGTTATAACGTGATACTACATAACGTTATACGTTATAACGAGATACTATATAAAGTTATACGTCATAATGTGATACTACATAATGTTATACGTTATAACGCTATACTATATAACGTGATACGTTATAACGTAACAGTATATAACGTAATACGTAATAGCGTGATACTACATAACGATATACGTTATAACGTAATACTATATAACGTTACACGTTATAACGTGAGAGTATATAACGTTATACGTTATAACGTACTACTATATAACGTTATACGTTATAACATGATACTATATAACGTTATACGTTATACCGTAATACTATATAACGTAATACGCCATAACGTAATACTATATAACGTAATACGTTAAAGCGTGATACTACATAACGTTGAACGTTAGAACGTGATACTATATATCGTTATACGTTATAACGTAATACTATATAACGTTATACGTTATAACGTGTTACTATATAACGTTATACGTTATAACGTAATACTATATAACGTTATACGTTATAACGTAATACTATATAACGTTATACGTTATAACGTAATACTATATAACGTTATACGTTATAGCGTGATACTATATAACGTTATACGATATAACGTGATACTATATAACGTTATACGTTATAACGTACATCGATATAACGTAATAAGTTACAACATGATACTATATAACGTTATACGTTATAACGTAATACTATATAACGTTATACGTTATAACGTCATACTTCATAACGTTATACGTTATAGCGTGATACTATATAACGTTATACGTTATAACGTAATACTATATAACGTTATACGTTATAACGTACATCGATATAACGTAATAAGTTACAACATGATACTATATAACGTTATAACGTAATACTATATAACGTTATACGTTATAACGTCATACTTCATAACGTTATACGTTATAACGTAATACTATATAACGTTATACGTTATAACGCAATACTATATAACGTTATACGTTATAACGTGATACTATATAACGTTATACGTTATAGCGTGATACTACATAACGTTATACGTTATTACATGATACTATATAACGTTATACGTTATAACGTCATACTTCATAACGTTATACGTTATAACGTGATACTACATAACGTTATACGTTATAACGAGATACTATATAACGTTATACGTTATAACGTGATACTATATAACGTTATACGTTATAACGTGATACTATGTAACGTTATACGTTATAACGTGATACTATATAACGTTATACGTTATAACGTAATACTATATAACGTTATACGTTATAACGTACATCGATATAACGTAATAAGTTACAACATGATACTATATAACGTTATACGTTATAGCGTGATACTACATAATGTTATACGTTATAACGTGATACTATATAACGTTATACGTTATAGCGTGATACTATATAACGTTATACGTTATAACGTAATACTATATAACGTTATACGTTATAACGTACATCGATATAACGTAATAAGTTACAACATGATACTATATAACGTTATACGTTATAGCGTGATACTACATAATGTTATACGTTATAACGTGATACTACATAACGTTATACGTTATAACGAGATACTATATAACGTTATACGTTATAACGTGATACTATATAACGTTATACGTTATAACGTGATACTATATAACGTTATACGTTATAACGTGATACTATATAACGTTATACGTTATAACGTGATACTATATAACGTTATACGTTATAACGTAATACTATATAACGTTATACGTTATAACGTACATCGATATAACGTAATAAGTTACAACATGATACTATATAACGTTATAACGTAATACTATATAACGTTATACGTTATAACGTCATACTTCATAACGTTATACGTTATAACGTAATACTATATAACGTTATACGTAATAACGCAATACTATATAACGTTATACGTTATAACGTGATACTATATAACGTTATACGTTATAACGTAATACTATATAACGTTATACGTTATAACGTAACACTATATAACGTTATACGTTATAGCGTGATACTACATAATCTTATACGTTATAACGTAATACTATATAACGTTATACGTTATAGCGTGATACTACATAACGTTATACGTTATAACGAGATACTATATAACGTTATACGTTATAACGTGATACTATATAACGTTATACGTTATAACGTGATACTATATAACGTTATACGTTATAACGTGATACTATATAACGTTATACGTTATAACGTGATACTATATAACGTTATACGTTATAACGTACATCGATATAACGTAATAAGTTACAACATGATACTATATAACGTTATACGTTATAACGTAATACTATATAACGTTATACGTTATAACGTCATACTTCATAGCGTTATACGTTATAACGTAATACTATATAACGTTATACGTTATAACGTGATACTATATAACGTTATACGTTATAACGTGATACTATATAACGTTATACGTTATAACGTAATACTATATAACGTTATACGTTATAACGTACATCGATATAACGTAATAAGTTACAACATGATACTATATAACGTTATACGTTATAGCGTGATACTACATAATGTTATACGTTATAACGTGATACTATATAACGTTATACGTTATAGCGTGATACTATATAACGTTATACGTTATAACGTAATACTATATAACGTTATACGTTATAACGTAATACTATATAACCTTATACGTTATAGCGTGATACTACATAATGTTATACGTTATAACGTGATACTATATAACGTTATACGTTATAACGTAACGCTATATAACGTTATACGTTATAGCGTGATACTACATAATCTTATACGTTATAACGTAATACAATATAACGTTATACGTTATAACGTGATACTACATAACGTTATACGTTATAACGAGATACTATATAACGTTATACGTTATAACGTGATACTATATAACGTTATACGTTATAACGTGATACTATATAACGTTATACGTTATAACGTGATACTATATAACGTTATACGTTATAACGTAATACTATATAACGTTATACGTTATAACGTACATCGATATAACGTAATAAGTTACAACATGATACTATATAACGTTATAACGTAATACTATATAACGTTATACGTTATAACGTCATACTTCATAACGTTATACGTTATAACGTAATACTATATAACGTTATACGTTATAACGCAATACTATATAACGTTATACGTTATAACGTGATACTATATAACGTTATACGTTATAACGTAATACTATATAACGTTATACGTTATAACGTGATACTATATAACGTTATACGTTATAACGTGATACTATATAACGTTATACGTTATAACGTGATACTATATAACGTTATACGTTATAACGTAATACTATATAACGTTATACGTTATAACGTACATCGATATAACGTAATAAGTTACAACATGATACTATATAACGTTATACGTTATAACGTAATACTATATAACGTTATACGTTATAACGTAATACTATATAACGTTATACGTTATAACGTGATACTATATAACGTTATACGTTATAACGTAATACTATATAACGTTATACGTTATAACGTAACACTATATAACGTTATACGTTATAGCGTGATACTACATAATCTTATACGTTATAACGTAATACTATATAACGTTATACGTTATAGCGTGATACTATATAACGTTATACGTTATAACGTAATACTATATAACGTTATACGTTATAACGTAATACTATATAACGTTATACGTTATAGCGTGATACTACATAATGTTATACGTTATAACGTGATACTATATAACGTTATACGTTATAACGTGATACTACATAACGTTATACGTTATAACGAGATACTATATAACGTTATACGTTATAACGTGATACTATATAACGTTATACGTTATAACGTGATACTATATAACGTTATACGTTATAACGTGATACTATATAACGTTATACGTTATAACGTACATCGATATAACGTAATAAGTTACAACATGATACTATATAACGTTATAACGTAATACTATATAACGTTATACGTTATAACGTCATACTTCATAACGTTATACGTTATAACGTAATACTATATAACGTTATACGTTATAACGCAATACTATGTAACGTTATACGTTATAACGTGATACTATATAACGTTATACGTTATAACGTAATACTATATAACGTTATACGTTATAACGTAACACTATATAACGTTATACGTTATAGCGTGATACTACATAATCTTATACGTTATAACGTAATACTATATAACGTTATACGTTATAGCGTGATACTACATAACGTTATACGTTATAACGAGATACTATATAACGTTATACGTTATAACGTGATACTATATAACGTTATACGTTATAACGTGATACTATATAACGTTATACGTTATAACGTGATACTATATAACGTTATACGTTATAACGTAATACTATATAACGTTATACGTTATAACGTACATCGATATAACGTAATAAGTTACAACATGATACTATATAACGTTATACGTTATAACGTAATACTATATAACGTTATACGTTATAACGTCATACTTCATAGCGTTATACGTTATAACGTAATACTATATAACGATATACGTTATAACGTAATACTATATAACGTTATACGTCATAACGTAATACTATATAACCTTGTACGTTATAACGTGATACTATATAACGTTATACGTTATAACGTACATCGATATAACGTAATAAGTTACAACATATTACTATATAACGTTATACGTTATAACGTCATACTTCATAACGTTATACGTTATAACGTAATACTATACAACGTTATACGTTATAACGTAGCACTATATAACGTTATACGTTATAGCCTGATACTACATAATCTTATACGTTATAACGTAATACTATATAACGTTATACGTTATAGCGTGATACTATATAACGTTATACGTTATAACGTAATACTATATAACGTAATAAGTTACAACATGATACTATATAACGTTATAACGTAATACTATATAACGTTATACGTTATAACGTCATACTTCATAACGTTATACGTTATAACGTAATACTATATAACGTTATACGTTATAACGCAATACTATATAACGTTATACGTTATAACGTGATACTATATAACGTTATACGTTATAACGTGATACTATATAACGTTATACGTTATAACGTAATACTATATAACGTTATACGTTATAACGTACATCGATATAACGTAATAAGTTACAACATGATACTATATAACGTTATAACGTAATACTATATAACGTTATACGTTATAACGTCATACTTCATAACGTTATACGTTATAACGTAATACTATATAACGTTATACGTTATAGCGTGATACTACATAATCTTATACGTTATAACGTAATACAATATAACGTTATACGTTATAGCGTGATACTATATAACGTTATACGTTATAGCGTGATACTATATAACGTTATACGTTATAACGTAATACTATATAACGTTATACGTTATAACGTAATACTATATAACGTTATACGTTATAACGTACATCGATATAACGTAATAAGTTACAACATGATACTATATAACGTTATACGTTATAACGTAATACTATATAACGTTATACGTTATAACGTAATACTATATAACGTTATACGTTATAACGTGATACTATATAACGTTATACGTTATAACGTAATACTATATAACGTTATACGTTATAACGTAACACTATATAACGTTATACGTTATAGCGTGATACTACATAATCTTATACGTTATAACGTAATACTATATAACGTTATACGTTATAGCGTGATACTATATAACGTTATACGTTATAACGTAATACTATATAACGTTATACGTTATAACGTAATACTATATAACGTTATACGTTATAGCGTGATACTACATAATGTTATACGTTATAACGTGATACTATATAACGTTATACGTTATAACGTGATACTACATAACGTTATACGTTATAACGAGATACTATATAACGTTATACGTTATAACGTGATACTATATAACGTTATACGTTATAACGTGATACTATATAACGTTATACGTTATAACGTGATACTATATAACGTTATACGTTATAACGTAATACTATATAACGTTATACGTTATAACGTACATCGATATAACGTAATAAGTTACAACATGATACTATGTAACGTTATAACGTAATACTATATAACGTTATACGTTATAACGTCATACTTCATAACGTTATACGTTATAACGTAATACTATATAACGTTATACGTTATAACGCAATACTATGTAACCTTATACGTTATAACGTGATACTATATAACGTTATACGTTATAACGTAATACTATATAACGTTATACGTTATAACGTAACACTATATAACGTTATACGTTATAGCGTGATACTACATAATCTTATACGTTATAACGTAATACTATATAACGTTATACGTTATAGCGCGATACTACATAACGTTATACGTTATAGCGTGATACTATATAACGTTATACGTTATAACGTAATACTATATAACGTAATAAGTTACAACATGATACTATATAACGTTATAACGTAATACTATATAACGTTATACGTTATAACGTCATACTTCATAACGTTATACGTTATAACGTAATACTATATAACGTTATACGTTATAACGCAATACTATATAACGTTATACGTTATAACGTGATACTATATAACGTTATACGTTATAACGTAATACTATATAACGTTATACGTTATAACGTAACACTATATAACGTTATACGTTATAGCGTGATACTACATTATCTTATACGTTATAACGTAATACTATATAACGTTATACGTTATAGCGTGATACTATATAACGTTATACGTTATAACGTAATACTATATAACGTAATAAGTTACAACATGATACTATATAACGTTATAACGTAATACTATATAACGTTATACGTTATAACGTCATACTTCATAACGTTATACGTTATAACGTAATACTATATAACGTTATACGTTATAACGCAATACTATATAACGTTATACGTTATAACGTGATACTATATAACGTTATACGTTATAACGTAATACTATATAACGTTATACGTTATAACGTACATCGATATAACGTAATAAGTTACAACATGATACTATATAACGTTATAACGTAATACTATATAACGTTATACGTTATAACGTCATACTTCATAACGTTATACGTTATAACGTAATACTATATAACGTTATACGTTATAACGCAATACTATATAACGTTATACGTTATAACGCAATACTATGTAACGTTATACGTTATAACGTGATACTATATAACGTTATACGTTATAACGTAATACTATATAACGTTATACGTTATAACGTAACACTATATAACGTTATACGTTATAGCGTGATACTACATAATCTTATACGTTATAACGTAATACTATATAACGTTATACGTTATAGCGTGATACTACATAACGTTATACGTTATAACGAGATACTATATAACGTTATACGTTATAACGTGATACTATATAACGTTATACGTTATAACGTGATACTATATAACGTTATACGTTATAACGTGATACTATATAACGTTATACGTTATAACGTAATACTATATAACGTTATACGTTATAACGTACATCGATATAACGTAATAAGTTACAACATGATACTATATAACGTTATACGTTATAACGTAATACTATATAACGTTATACGTTATAACGTCATACTTCATAGCGTTATACGTTATAACGTAATACTATATAACGATATACGTTATAACGTAATACTATATAACGTTATACGTCATAACGTAATACTATATAACCTTGTACGTTATAACGTGATACTATATAACGTTATACGTTATAACGTACATCGATATAACGTAATAAGTTACAACATATTACTATATAACGTTATACGTTATAACGTCATACTTCATAACGTTATACGTTATAACGTAATACTATACAACGTTATACGTTATAACGTAGCACTATATAACGTTATACGTTATAGCCTGATACTACATAATCTTATACGTTATAACGTAATACTATATAACGTTATACGTTATAGCGTGATACTATATAACGTTATACGTTATAACGTAATACTATATAACGTAATAAGTTACAACATGATACTATATAACGTTATAACGTAATACTATATAACGTTATACGTTATAACGTCATACTTCATAACGTTATACGTTATAACGTAATACTATATAACGTTATACGTTATAACGCAATACTATATAACGTTATACGTTATAACGTGATACTATATAACGTTATACGTTATAACGTGATACTATATAACGTTATACGTTATAACGTAATACTATATAACGTTATACGTTATAACGTACATCGATATAACGTAATAAGTTACAACATGATACTATATAACGTTATAACGTAATACTATATAACGTTATACGTTATAACGTCATACTTCATAACGTTATACGTTATAACGTAATACTATATAACGTTATACGTTATAGCGTGATACTACATAATCTTATACGTTATAACGTAATACAATATAACGTTATACGTTATAGCGTGATACTACATAACGTTATACGTTATAACGAGATACTATATAACGTTATACGTTATAACGTGATACTATATAACGTTATACGTTATAACGTGATACTATATAACGTTATACGTTATAACGTGATACTATATAACGTTATACGTTATAACGTAATACTATATAACGTTATACGTTATAACGTACATCGATATAACGTAATAAGTTACAACATGATACTATATAACGTTATACGTTATAACGTAATACTATATAACGTTATACGTTATAACGTAATACTATATAACGTTATACGTTATAACGTGATACTATATAACGTTATACGTTATAACGTAATACTATATAACGTTATACGTTATAACGTAACACTATATAACGTTATACGTTATAGCGTGATACTACATAATCTTATACGTTATAACGTAATACTATATAACGTTATACGTTATAGCGTGATACTATATAACGTTATACGTTATAACGTAATACTATATAACGTTATACGTTATAACGTAATACTATATAACGTTATACGTTATAGCGTGATACTACATAATGTTATACGTTATAACGTGATACTATATAACGTTATACGTTATAACGTGATACTACATAACGTTATACGTTATAACGAGATACTATATAACGTTATACGTTATAACGTGATACTATATAACGTTATACGTTATAACGTGATACTATATAACGTTATACGTTATAACGTGATACTATATAACGTTATACGTTATAACGTAATACTATATAACGTTATACGTTATAACGTACATCGATATAACGTAATAAGTTACAACATGATACTATGTAACGTTATAACGTAATACTATATAACGTTATACGTTATAACGTCATACTTCATAACGTTATACGTTATAACGTAATACTATATAACGTTATACGTTATAACGCAATACTATGTAACCTTATACGTTATAACGTGATACTATATAACGTTATACGTTATAACGTAATACTATATAACGTTATACGTTATAACGTAACACTATATAACGTTATACGTTATAGCGTGATACTACATAATCTTATACGTTATAACGTAATACTATATAACGTTATACGTTATAGCGCGATACTACATAACGTTATACGTTATAGCGTGATACTATATAACGTTATACGTTATAACGTAATACTATATAACGTAATAAGTTACAACATGATACTATATAACGTTATAACGTAATACTATATAACGTTATACGTTATAACGTCATACTTCATAACGTTATACGTTATAACGTAATACTATATAACGTTATACGTTATAACGTAACACTATATAACGTTATACGTTATAGCGTGATACTACATTATCTTATACGTTATAACGTAATACTATATAACGTTATACGTTATAACGTAACACTATATAACGTTATACGTTATAGCGTGATACTACATTATCTTATACGTTATAACGTAATACTATATAACGTTATACGTTATAGCGTGATACTATATAACGTTATACGTTATAACGTAATACTATATAACGTAATAAGTTACAACATGATACTATATAACGTTATAACGTAATACTATATAACGTTATACGTTATAACGTCATACTTCATAACGTTATACGTTATAACGTAATACTATATAACGTTATACGTTATAACGCAATACTATATAACGTTATACGTTATAACGTGATACTATATAACGTTATACGTTATAACGTAATACTATATAACGTTATACGTTATAACGTACATCGATATAACGTAATAAGTTACAACATGATACTATATAACGTTATAACGTAATACTATATAACGTTATACGTTATAACGTCATACTTCATAACGTTATACGTTATAACGTAATACTATATAACGTTATACGTTATAACGCAATACTATATAACGTTATACGTTATAACGTGATACTATATAACGTTATCCGTTATAACGTGATACTACATAACGTTATACGTTATTACGTGATACTATATAACGTTATACGTTATAACGTAATACTATATAACGTTATACGCTATAACGTAATACTATATAACGTTATACGTTATAACGTAATACTATATAACGTTATACGTTATAACGTGATACTACATAACGTTATACGTTATAACGAGATACTATATAAAGTTATACGTCATAATGTGATACTACATAATGTTATACGTTATAACGCTATACTATATAACGTGATACGTTATAACGTAACAGTATATAACGTAATACGTAATAGCGTGATACTACATAACGATATACGTTATAACGTAATACTATATAACGTTACACGTTATAACGTGAGAGTATATAACGTTATACGTTATAACGTACTACTATATAACGTTATACGTTATAACATGATACTATATAACGTTATACGTTATACCGTAATACTATATAACGTAATACGCCATAACGTAATACTATATAACGTAATACGTTAAAGCGTGATACTACATAACGTTGAACGTTAGAACGTGATACTATATATCGTTATACGTTATAACGTAATACTATATAACGTTATACGTTATAACGTGTTACTATATAACGTTATACGTTATAACGTTATACTATATAACGTTATACGTTATAACGTAATACTATATAACGTTATACGTTATAACGTAATACTATATAACGTTATACGTTATAGCGTGATACTATATAACGTTATACGTTATAACGTGATACTATATAACGTTATACGTTATAACGTACATCGATATAACGTAATAAGTTACAACATGATACTATATAACGTTATACGTTATAACGTAATACTATATAACGTTATACGTTATAACGTCATTCTTCATAACGTTATACGTTATAACGTAATACTATATAACGATATACGTTATAACGTGATACTATATAACGTTATACGTTATAACGTAATACTATATAACGTTATACGTTATAGCGTGATACTACATAATGTTATACGTTATAACGTTATACTATATAACGATATACGTTATAACGTGATACTATATAACGTTATACGTTATAACGTAATACTATATAACGTTATACGTTATAGCGTGATACTACATAATGTTATACGTTATAACGTGATACTATATAACGTTATACGTTATAACGTAATACTATATAACGTTATACGTTATAGCGTGATACTACATAATGTTATGCGTTATAACGTGATACTATATAACGTTATACGTTATAACGTAATACTATATAACGTTATACGTTATAACGAACATCGATATAACGTAATAACTTACAACATGATACTATATAACGTTGTACGTTATAGCGTGATACTACATAATGTTATACGTTATAACGTGATACTATATAACGTTATACGTTATAACGTAATACTATATAACGTTATACGTTATAACGAACATCGATGTAACGTAATAACTTACAACATGATACTATATAACGTTGTACGTTATAACGTGATACTATATATCGTTACACGTTACAACGTAATACTATATAACGTTATACGCTATAACGTAATACTATATAACGTTATACGTTATAACGTAATACTATATAACGTTATACGTTATAACGTGATACTATATAACGTTATACGTTATAACGTAATACTATATAACGTTATACGTTATAACGTGATACTACATAACGTTATACGTTATAACGAGGTACTATATAACGTTATACGTTATAACGTAATACTATATGACGTTATACGTTATAACGTGTTACTATATAACGTTATACGTTATAACGTAATACTATATAACGTTATACGTTATAACGTAATACTATATAACGTTATACGTTATAACGAACATCGATATAACGTAATAACTTACAACATGATACTATATAACGTTGTACGTTATAGCGTGATACTACATAATGTTATACGTTATAACGTGATACTATATAACGTTATACGTTATAACGTAATACTATATAACGTTATACGTTATAACGAACATCGATGTAACGTAATAACTTACAACATGATACTATATAACGTTGTACGTTATAACGTGATACTATATATCGTTACACGTTACAACGTAATACTATATAACGTTATACGCTATAACGTAATACTATATAACGTTATACGTTATAACGTAATACTATATAACGTTATACGTTATAACGAACATCGATGTAACGTAATAACTTACAACATGATACTATATAACGTTGTACGTTATAACGTGATACTATATATCGTTACACGTTACAACGTAATACTATATAACGTTATACGCTATAACGTAATACTATATAACGTTATACGTTATAACGTAATACTATATAACGTTATACGTTATAACGTGATACTATATAACGTTATACGTTATAACGTAATACTATATAACGTTATACGTTATAACGTGATACTACATAACGTTATACGTTATAACGAGGTACTATATAACGTTATACGTTATAACGTGATACTATATAACGTTATACGTTATAACGTAATACTATATAACGTTATACGTTATAGCGTGATACTACATAATGTTATACGTTATAACGTGATACTATATAACGTTATACGTTATAACGTAATACTATATAACGTTATACGTTATAGCGTGATACTACATAATGTTATGCGTTATAACGTGATACTATATAACGTTATACGTTATAACGTAATACTATATAACGTTATACGTTATAACGAACATCGATATAACGTAATAACTTACAACATGATACTATATAACGTTGTGCGTTATAGCGTTATACTACATAATGTTATACGTTATAACGTGATACTATATAACGTTATACGTTATAACGTAATACTATATAACGTTATACGTTATAACGAACATCGATGTAACGTAATAACTTACAACATGATACTATATAACGTTGTACGTTATAACGTGATACTATATATCGTTACACGTTACAACGTAATACTATTTAACGTTATACGCTATAACGTAACAGTATATAACGTAATACGTTATAGCGTGATACTACATAACGTTTCACGTTATAACATGATACTATATAACGTTATACGTTATAACCTAATACTATATAACGTTATACGTTATAACGTGATACTACATAACGTTATACGTTATAACGAGGTACTATATAACGTTATACGTTATAACGTAATACTATATAACGTTATACGTTATAACGTGTTACTATATAACGTTATACGTTATAACGTAATACTATATAACGTTATACGTTATAACGTAATACTATATAACGTTATACGTTATAACGTAATACTATATAACGTTATACGTTATAGCGTGATACTATATAACGTTATACGTTATAACGTGATACTATATAACGTTATACGTTATAACGTACATCGATATAACGTAATAAGTTACAACATGATACTATATAACGTTATACGTTATAACGTAATACTATATAACGTTATACGTTATAACGTCATACTTCATAACGTTATACGTTATAACGTAATACTATATAACGATATACGTTATAACGTGATACTATATAACGTTATACGTTATAACGTAATACTATATAACGTTATACGTTATAGCGTGATACTACATAATGTTATACGTTATAACGTGATACTATATAACGATATACGTTATAACGTGATACTATATAACGTTATACGTTATAACGTAATACTATATAACGTTATACGTTATAGCGTGATACTACATAATGTTATACGTTATAACGTGATACTATATAACGTTATACGTTATAACGTAATACTATATAACGTTATACGTTATAGCGTGATACTACATAATGTTATGCGTTATAACGTGATACTATATAACGTTATACGTTATAACGTAATACTATATAACGTTATACGTTATAACGAACATCGATATAACGTAATAACTTACAACATGATACTATATAACGTTGTACGTTATAGCGTGATACTACATAATGTTATACGTTATAACGTGATACTATATAACGTTATACGTTATAACGTAATACTATATAACGTTATACGTTATAACGAACATCGATGTAACGTAATAACTTACAACATGATACTATATAACGTTGTACGTTATAACGTGATACTATATATCGTTACACGTTACAACGTAATACTATATAACGTTATACGCTATAACGTAATACTATATAACGTTATACGTTATAACGTAATACTATATAACGTTATACGTTATAACGTGATACTATATAACGTTATACGTTATAACGTAATACTATATAACGTTATACGCCATAGCGTGATACTACATAACGTTATACGTTATAACGCAATACTATGTAACCTTATACGTTATAACGTGATACTATATAACGTTATACGTTATAACG
Organism: Bombus vestalis; assembly: GCA_963556215.1. Taxonomy (NCBI): domain Eukaryota; kingdom Metazoa; phylum Arthropoda; class Insecta; order Hymenoptera; family Apidae; genus Bombus; species Bombus vestalis. The sequence goes on from OY744595.1 coordinate 3,708,238, forward strand.
TAATACTATATAACGTTATACGTTATAACGTAACACTATATAACGTTATACGTTATAGCGTGATACTACATAATCTTATACGTTATAACGTAATACTATATAACGTTATACGTTATAGCGCGATACTACATAACGTTATACGTTATAGCGTGATACTATATAACGTTATACGTTATAACGTAATACTATATAACGTAATAAGTTACAACATGATACTATATAACGTTATAACGTAATACTATATAACGTTATACGTTATAACGTCATACTTCATAACGTTATACGTTATAACGTAATACTATATAACGTTATACGTTATAACGCAATACTATATAACGTTATACGTTATAACGTGATACTATATAACGTTATACGTTATAACGTAATACTATATAACGTTATACGTTATAACGTAACACTATATAACGTTATACGTTATAGCGTGATACTACATTATCTTATACGTTATAACGTAATACTATATAACGTTATACGTTATAGCGTGATACTATATAACGTTATACGTTATAACGTAATACTATATAACGTAATAAGTTACAACATGATACTATATAACGTTATAACGTAATACTATATAACGTTATACGTTATAACGTCATACTTCATAACGTTATACGTTATAACGTAATACTATATAACGTTATACGTTATAACGCAATACTATATAACGTTATACGTTATAACGTGATACTATATAACGTTATACGTTATAACGTAATACTATATAACGTTATACGTTATAACGTACATCGATATAACGTAATAAGTTACAACATGATACTATATAACGTTATAACGTAATACTATATAACGTTATACGTTATAACGTCATACTTCATAACGTTATACGTTATAACGTAATACTATATAACGTTATACGTTATAACGCAATACTATATAACGTTATACGTTATAACGTGATACTATATAACGTTATCCGTTATAACGTGATACTACATAACGTTATACGTTATTACGTGATACTATATAACGTTATACGTTATAACGTAATACTATATAACGTTATACGCTATAACGTAATACTATATAACGTTATACGTTATAACGTAATACTATATAACGTTATACGTTATAACGTGATACTACATAACGTTATACGTTATAACGAGATACTATATAAAGTTATACGTCATAATGTGATACTACATAATGTTATACGTTATAACGCTATACTATATAACGTGATACGTTATAACGTAACAGTATATAACGTAATACGTAATAGCGTGATACTACATAACGATATACGTTATAACGTAATACTATATAACGTTACACGTTATAACGTGAGAGTATATAACGTTATACGTTATAACGTACTACTATATAACGTTATACGTTATAACATGATACTATATAACGTTATACGTTATACCGTAATACTATATAACGTAATACGCCATAACGTAATACTATATAACGTAATACGTTAAAGCGTGATACTACATAACGTTGAACGTTAGAACGTGATACTATATATCGTTATACGTTATAACGTAATACTATATAACGTTATACGTTATAACGTGTTACTATATAACGTTATACGTTATAACGTTATACTATATAACGTTATACGTTATAACGTAATACTATATAACGTTATACGTTATAACGTAATACTATATAACGTTATACGTTATAGCGTGATACTATATAACGTTATACGTTATAACGTGATACTATATAACGTTATACGTTATAACGTACATCGATATAACGTAATAAGTTACAACATGATACTATATAACGTTATACGTTATAACGTAATACTATATAACGTTATACGTTATAACGTCATTCTTCATAACGTTATACGTTATAACGTAATACTATATAACGATATACGTTATAACGTGATACTATATAACGTTATACGTTATAACGTAATACTATATAACGTTATACGTTATAGCGTGATACTACATAATGTTATACGTTATAACGTTATACTATATAACGATATACGTTATAACGTGATACTATATAACGTTATACGTTATAACGTAATACTATATAACGTTATACGTTATAGCGTGATACTACATAATGTTATACGTTATAACGTGATACTATATAACGTTATACGTTATAACGTAATACTATATAACGTTATACGTTATAGCGTGATACTACATAATGTTATGCGTTATAACGTGATACTATATAACGTTATACGTTATAACGTAATACTATATAACGTTATACGTTATAACGAACATCGATATAACGTAATAACTTACAACATGATACTATATAACGTTGTACGTTATAGCGTGATACTACATAATGTTATACGTTATAACGTGATACTATATAACGTTATACGTTATAACGTAATACTATATAACGTTATACGTTATAACGAACATCGATGTAACGTAATAACTTACAACATGATACTATATAACGTTGTACGTTATAACGTGATACTATATATCGTTACACGTTACAACGTAATACTATATAACGTTATACGCTATAACGTAATACTATATAACGTTATACGTTATAACGTAATACTATATAACGTTATACGTTATAACGTGATACTATATAACGTTATACGTTATAACGTAATACTATATAACGTTATACGTTATAACGTGATACTACATAACGTTATACGTTATAACGAGGTACTATATAACGTTATACGTTATAACGTAATACTATATGACGTTATACGTTATAACGTGTTACTATATAACGTTATACGTTATAACGTAATACTATATAACGTTATACGTTATAACGTAATACTATATAACGTTATACGTTATAACGAACATCGATATAACGTAATAACTTACAACATGATACTATATAACGTTGTACGTTATAGCGTGATACTACATAATGTTATACGTTATAACGTGATACTATATAACGTTATACGTTATAACGTAATACTATATAACGTTATACGTTATAACGAACATCGATGTAACGTAATAACTTACAACATGATACTATATAACGTTGTACGTTATAACGTGATACTATATATCGTTACACGTTACAACGTAATACTATATAACGTTATACGCTATAACGTAATACTATATAACGTTATACGTTATAACGTAATACTATATAACGTTATACGTTATAACGAACATCGATGTAACGTAATAACTTACAACATGATACTATATAACGTTGTACGTTATAACGTGATACTATATATCGTTACACGTTACAACGTAATACTATATAACGTTATACGCTATAACGTAATACTATATAACGTTATACGTTATAACGTAATACTATATAACGTTATACGTTATAACGTGATACTATATAACGTTATACGTTATAACGTAATACTATATAACGTTATACGTTATAACGTGATACTACATAACGTTATACGTTATAACGAGGTACTATATAACGTTATACGTTATAACGTGATACTATATAACGTTATACGTTATAACGTAATACTATATAACGTTATACGTTATAGCGTGATACTACATAATGTTATACGTTATAACGTGATACTATATAACGTTATACGTTATAACGTAATACTATATAACGTTATACGTTATAGCGTGATACTACATAATGTTATGCGTTATAACGTGATACTATATAACGTTATACGTTATAACGTAATACTATATAACGTTATACGTTATAACGAACATCGATATAACGTAATAACTTACAACATGATACTATATAACGTTGTGCGTTATAGCGTTATACTACATAATGTTATACGTTATAACGTGATACTATATAACGTTATACGTTATAACGTAATACTATATAACGTTATACGTTATAACGAACATCGATGTAACGTAATAACTTACAACATGATACTATATAACGTTGTACGTTATAACGTGATACTATATATCGTTACACGTTACAACGTAATACTATTTAACGTTATACGCTATAACGTAACAGTATATAACGTAATACGTTATAGCGTGATACTACATAACGTTTCACGTTATAACATGATACTATATAACGTTATACGTTATAACCTAATACTATATAACGTTATACGTTATAACGTGATACTACATAACGTTATACGTTATAACGAGGTACTATATAACGTTATACGTTATAACGTAATACTATATAACGTTATACGTTATAACGTGTTACTATATAACGTTATACGTTATAACGTAATACTATATAACGTTATACGTTATAACGTAATACTATATAACGTTATACGTTATAACGTAATACTATATAACGTTATACGTTATAGCGTGATACTATATAACGTTATACGTTATAACGTGATACTATATAACGTTATACGTTATAACGTACATCGATATAACGTAATAAGTTACAACATGATACTATATAACGTTATACGTTATAACGTAATACTATATAACGTTATACGTTATAACGTCATACTTCATAACGTTATACGTTATAACGTAATACTATATAACGATATACGTTATAACGTGATACTATATAACGTTATACGTTATAACGTAATACTATATAACGTTATACGTTATAGCGTGATACTACATAATGTTATACGTTATAACGTGATACTATATAACGATATACGTTATAACGTGATACTATATAACGTTATACGTTATAACGTAATACTATATAACGTTATACGTTATAGCGTGATACTACATAATGTTATACGTTATAACGTGATACTATATAACGTTATACGTTATAACGTAATACTATATAACGTTATACGTTATAGCGTGATACTACATAATGTTATGCGTTATAACGTGATACTATATAACGTTATACGTTATAACGTAATACTATATAACGTTATACGTTATAACGAACATCGATATAACGTAATAACTTACAACATGATACTATATAACGTTGTACGTTATAGCGTGATACTACATAATGTTATACGTTATAACGTGATACTATATAACGTTATACGTTATAACGTAATACTATATAACGTTATACGTTATAACGAACATCGATGTAACGTAATAACTTACAACATGATACTATATAACGTTGTACGTTATAACGTGATACTATATATCGTTACACGTTACAACGTAATACTATATAACGTTATACGCTATAACGTAATACTATATAACGTTATACGTTATAACGTAATACTATATAACGTTATACGTTATAACGTGATACTATATAACGTTATACGTTATAACGTAATACTATATAACGTTATACGCCATAGCGTGATACTACATAACGTTATACGTTATAACGTGAGAGTATATAACGTTATACGTTATAACGTGATACTATGTAACGTTATACGTTATAACGTGAGAGTATATAACGTTACACGTTATAACGTGAGAGTATATAACGTTATACGTTATAACGTGAGAGTATGTAACGTTATACGTTATAACGTAATACTATATAACGTTATACGTTATAACGTAATTCTATATAACGTTATACGTTATAACGTAATACTATATAACGTTATACGCCATAGCGTGATACTACATAACGTTATACGTTATAACGTGAGAGTATATAACGTTATACGTTATAACGTGATACTATGTAACGTTATACGTTATAACGTGAGAGTATATAACGTTACACGTTATAACGTGAGAGTATATAACGTTACACGTTATAACGTGAGAGTATATAACGTTATACGTTATAACGTAATACTATATAACGTTATACGTTATAACATGATACTATATAACGTTATACGTTATAACCTAATACTATATAACGTTATACGTTATAACGTGATACTACATAACGTTATACGTTATAACGTGATACTACATAACGTTATACGTTATAACGTGATACTATATAACGTTATACGTTATAACGTGAGAGTATATAACGTTACACGTTATAATGTGAGAGTATATAACGTTATACGTTATAACGTGAGAGTATATAACGTTATACGTTATAACGTAATACTATATAACGTTATACGCTATAACGTAATACTATGTAACGTTATACGCTATAACGCAGAACTATATAAAGTGAAGCTTTATCTCCCAATACTATATAACGTTATATGTTCTAACGTAATACTGTATAACGTTATACATTATAACGTAATACTATATAACGTTATACGTTATAACGTGGTACTACATAACGTTATACGTTATAACGTAATACTATATAACGTTATACGTTATAACGTACATCGATATAACGTAATAAGTTACAACATGATACTATATAACGTTATACGTTATAACCTAATACTATATAACGTTATACGTTATAACGTGATACTACATAACGTTATACGTTATAACGTTATACGTTATAACGTAATACTATATAACGTTATACGTTATAGCGTGATACTACATAATGTTATACGTTATAACGTGATACTGTATAACGTTATACGTTATAACGTAATACTATATAACGTTATACGTTATAACGTACATCGATATAACGTAATAAGTTACAACATGATACTATATAACGTTATACGTTATAACGTAATACTATATAACGTTATACGTTATAACGTGTTACTATATAACGTTATACGATATAACGTAATACTATATATCGTTATACGCTATAACGTAATACTATATAACGTTATACGTTATAACGTGATACTACATAACGTTATACGTTATAACGTATAACGTTATACGTTATAACGTAATACTATATAACGTTATACGTTATAGCGTGATACTACATAATGTTATACGTTATAACGTGACACTATATAACGTTATACGTTATAACGTAATACTATATAACGTTATACGTTATAACGTACATCGATATAACGTAATAAGTTACAACATGATACTATATAACGTTATACGTTATAACGTAATACTATATAACGTTATACGTTATAACGTGTTACTATATAACGTTATACGTTATAACGTAATACTATATATCGTTATACGCTATAACGTAATACTATATAACGTTATACGTTATAACGTAATACTATATAACGTTATACGTTATAGCGTGATACTACATAACGTTATACGTTATAACATGACACTATATAACGTTATTTGTTATAACGTGATACTACATAACGTTATACGTTATAACGACATACTATATAACGTTATACGTTATAACGTGATACTATATAACGTTATACGATATAACGTGATACAATATAACGTTATACGTTATAACGTAATACTATATAACGTTATACGTTATAACGTAATACTATATAACGTTATACGTTCTAACGTAATACTATATAACCTTATACGTTATAACGTAATACTATATACCGTTATACGTTATAGCGTGATACTACATAATGTTATACGTTATAACGTGATACTATATAACGTTATACGTTATAACGTGATACTACATAACGTTATACGTTATAACGTGATACTATATAACGTAATAAGTTACAACATGATACTATATAACGTTATACGTTATAACGTGATACTACATAACGTTATACGTTATAACATGATACTGTATAACGTTATACGTTATAACCTAATACTATATAACGTTATACGTTATAACGTACATCGATATAACGTAATAAGTTACAACATGATACTATATAACGTTATACGTTATAACGTAATACTATATAACGTTATACGTTATAACGTGTTACTATATAACGTTATACGTTATAACGTAATACTATATATCGTTATACGCTATAACGTAATACTATATAACGTTATACGTTATAACGTAATACTATATAACGTTATATGCTATAGCGTGATACTACATAACGTTATACGTTATAACATGATACTGTATAACGTTATACGTTATAACCTAATACTATATAACGTAATACGCCATAACGTAATACTATATAACGTAATACGTTAAAGCGTGATACTACATAATGTTGTACGTTATAACGTGATACAATATATCGTTACACGTTACAACGTAATACTATATAACGTTATACGTTATAACGTAATACTATATAACGTTATACGTTATAATGTGAGAGTTTATAACGTTATACGTTATAACGTAATACTATATAACTTTATACGTTATAACGTAATACCATATAACGTAATACGCCATAACGTAATACTATATAACGTAATAAGTTACAACATGATACTATATAACGTTATACGTTATAACGTAATACTATGTAACGTTATACGTTATAACATGATACTATATAACGTTATACGTTATAACGTGATACTACATAACGTTATACGTTATAACGAGATGCTATATAACGTTATACGTTATAACGTGATACTATATAACGTTATACGTTATAACGTGATACTGTATAACGTTATACGTTAATACGTAATACTATATAACGTTATACGCTATAGCGTGATACTACATAACGTTATACGTTATAACGTGAGAGTATATAACGTTACACGTTATAACGTGAGAGTATATAACGTTATACGTTATAACGTGGTACTACATAACGTTATACGTTATAACGTAATACTATATAACGTTATACGTTATAACGTACATCGATATAACGTAATAAGTTACAACATGATACTATATAACGTTATACGTTATAACCTAATACTATATAACGTTATACGTTATAACGTGATACTACATAACGTTATACGTTATAACGTTATACGTTATAACGTAATACTATATAACGTTATACGTTATAGCGTGATACTACATAATGTTATACGTTATAACGTGATACTGTATAACGTTATACGTTATAACGTAATACTATATAACGTTATACGTTATAACGTACATCGATATAACGTAATAAGTTACAACATGATACTATATAACGTTATACGTTATAACGTAATACTATATAACGTTATACGTTATAACGTGTTACTATATAACGTTATACGATATAACGTAATACTATATATCGTTATACGCTATAACGTAATACTATATAACGTTATACGTTATAACGTGATACTACATAACGTTATACGTTATAACGTATAACGTTATACGTTATAACGTAATACTATATAACGTTATACGTTATAGCGTGATACTACATAATGTTATACGTTATAACGTGACACTATATAACGTTATACGTTATAACGTAATACTATATAACGTTATACGTTATAACGTACATCGATATAACGTAATAAGTTACAACATGATACTATATAACGTTATACGTTATAACGTAATACTATATAACGTTATACGTTATAACGTGTTACTATATAACGTTATACGTTATAACGTAATACTATATATCGTTATACGCTATAACGTAATACTATATAACGTTATACGTTATAACGTAATACTATATAACGTTATACGTTATAGCGTGATACTACATAACGTTATACGTTATAACATGACACTATATAACGTTATTTGTTATAACGTGATACTACATAACGTTATACGTTATAACGACATACTATATAACGTTATACGTTATAACGTGATACTATATAACGTTATACGATATAACATGATACAATATAACGTTATACGTTATAACGTAATACTATATAACGTTATACGTTCTAACGTAATACTATATAACCTTATACGCTATAACGTAATACTATATACCGTTATACGTTATAGCGTGATACTACATAATGTTATACGTTATAACGTGATACTATATAACGTTATACGTTATAACGTAATACTATATAACGTTATACGTTATAACGTACATCGATATAACGTAATAAGTTACAACATGATACTATATAACGTTATACGTTATAACGCAATACTACATAACGTTATACGTTATAACGTCATACTTCATAACGTTATACGTTATAACGTAATACTATATAACGTTATACGTTATAACGTGATACTATATAACGTTATACGTTATAACGTAATACTATATAACGTTATACGTTATAACGTAATTCTATATAACGTTATACGTTATAACGTAATACTATATAACGTTATACGCTATAGCGTGATACTACATAACGTTATACGTTATAACATGATACTGTATAACGTTATACGTTATAACCTAATACTATATAACGTTATACGTTATAACGTGATACTACATAACGTTATACGTTATAACGTGATACTATATAACGTTATACGTTATAACGTGAGAGTATATAACGTTACACGTTATAACGTGAGAGTATATAACGTTATACGTTATAACGTAATACTATATAACGTTATACGTTATAACGTAATACTATATAACCTTATACGTTATAACGTAATACTATATAACGTTATACGTTATAGCGTGATACTACATAACGTTATACGTTATAACATGATACTGTATAACGTTATACGTTATAACCTAATACTATATAACGTTATACGTCATAACGTGATACTACATAACGTTATACGTTATAACGTGATACTATATAACGTAATAAGTTACAACATGATACTATATAACGTTATACGTTATAACGTGATACTACATAACGTTATACGTTATAACATGATACTGTATAACGTTATACGTTATAACCTAATACTATATAACGTTATACGTTATAACGTGATACTACATAACGTTATACGTTATAACGTGATACTATATAACGTTATACGTTATAACGTGATACTATATAACGTTATACGTTATAACGTAATACTATATAACGTTATACGTTATAACGTACATCGATATAACGTAATAAGTTACAACATGATACTATATAACGTTATACGTTATAACGTAATACTATATAACGTTATACGTTATAACGTGTTACTATATAACGTCATACGTTATAACGTAATACTATATATCGTTATACGCTATAACGTAATACTATATAACGTTATACGCTATAGCGTGATACTACATAACGTTATACGTTATAACATGATACTGTATAACGTTATACGTTATAACCTAATACTATATAACGTTATACGTTATAACGTGATACTACATAACGTTATACGTTATAACGTGATACTATATAACGTTATACGTTATAACGTGAGAGTATATAACGTTACACGTTATAACGTGAGAGTATATAACGTTATACGTTATAACGTAATACTATATAACGTTATACGTTATAACGTAATACTATATAACCTTATACGTTATAACGTAATACTATATAACGTTATACGTTATAGCGTGATACTACATAACGTTATACGTTATAACATGATACTGTATAACGTTATACGTTATAACCTAATACTATATAACGTTATACGTTATAACGTGATACTACATAACGTTATACGTTATAACGTGATACTATATAACGTAATAAGTTACAACATGATACTATATAACGTTATACGTTATAACGTGATACTACATAACGTTATACGTTATAACATGATACTGTATAACGTTATACGTTATAACCTAATACTATATAACGTTATACGTTATAACGTACATCGATATAACGTAATAAGTTACAACATGATACTATATAACGTTATACGTTATAACGTAATACTATATAACGTTATACGTTATAACGTGTTACTATATAACGTTATACGTTATAACGTAATACTATATATCGTTATACGCTATAACGTAATACTATATAACGTTATACGTTATAACGTAATACTATATAACGTTATACGTTATAACGTGATACTACATAACGTTATACGTTATAACATGATACTGTATAACGTTATACGTTATAACCTAATACTATATAACGTTATACGTTATAACGTACATCGATATAACGTAATAAGTTACAACATGATACTATATAACGTTATACGTTATAACGTAATACTATATAACGTTATACGTTATAACGTGTTACTATATAACGTTATACGTTATAACGTAATACTATATATCGTTATACGCTATAACGTAATACTATATAACGTTATACGTTATAACGTAATACTATATAACGTTATATGCTATAGCGTGATACTACATAACGTTATACGTTATAACATGATACTGTATAACGTTATACGTTATAACCTAATACTATATAACGTTATACGTTATAACGTGATACTACATAACGTTATACGTTATAACGTTATACGTTATAACGTAATACTATATAACGTTATACGTTATAGCGTGATACTACATAATGTTATACGTTATAACGTGATACTGTATAACGTTATACGTTATAACGTAATACTATATAACGTTATACGTTATAACGTACATTGATATAACGTAATAAGTTACAACATGATACTATATAACGTTATACGTTATAACGTAATACTATATAACGTTATACGTTATAACGTGTTACTATATAACGTTATACGATATAACGTAATACTATATATCGTTATACGCTATAACGTAATACTATATAACGTTATACGTTATAACGTGATACTACATAACGTTATACGTTATAACGTATAACGTTATACGTTATAACGTAATACTATATAACGTTATACGTTATAGCGTGATACTACATAATGTTATACGTTATAACGTGACACTATATAACGTTATACGTTATAACGTAATACTATATAACGTTATACGTTATAACGTACATCGATATAACGTAATAAGTTACAACATGATACTATATAACGTTATACGTTATAACGTAATACTATATAACGTTATACGTTATAACGTGTTACTATATAACGTTATACGTTATAACGTAATACTATATATCGTTATACGCTATAACGTAATACTATATAACGTTATACGTTATAACGTAATACTATATAACGTTATACGTTATAGCGTGATACTACATAACGTTATACGTTATAACATGACACTATATAACGTTATTTGTTATAACGTGATACTACATAACGTTATACGTTATAACGACATACTATATAACGTTATACGTTATAACGTGATACTATATAACGTTATACGATATAACGTGATACAATATAACGTTATACGTTATAACGTAATACTATATAACGTTATACGTTATAACGTAATACTATATAACGTTATACGTTCTAACGTAATACTATATAACCTTATACGTTATAACGTAATACTATATACCGTTATACGTTATAGCGTGATACTACATAATGTTATACGTTATAACGTGATACTATATAACGTTATACGTTATAACGTAATACTATATAACGTTATACGTTATAACGTACATCGATATAACGTAATAAGTTACAACATGATACTATATAACGTTATACGTTATAACGCAATACTATATAACGTTATACGTTATAACGTCATACTTCATAACGTTATACGTTATAACGTAATACTATATAACGTTATACGTTATAACGTGATACTATATAACGTTATACGATATAACGTAATACTATATAACGTTATACGTTATAACGTAATTCTATATAACGTTATACGTTATAACGTAATACTATATAACGTTATACGCTATAGCGTGATACTACATAACGTTATACGTTATAACATGATACTGTATAACGTTATACGTTATAACCTAATACTATATAACGTTATACGTTATAACGTGATACTACATAACGTTATACGTTATAACGTGATACTATATAACGTTATACGTTATAACGTGAGAGTATATAACGTTACACGTTATAACGTGAGAGTATATAACGTTATACGTTATAACGTAATACTATATAACGTTATACGTTATAACGTAATACTATATAACCTTATACGTTATAACGTAATACTATATAACGTTATACGTTATAGCGTGATACTACATAACGTTATACGTTATAACATGATACTGTATAACGTTATACGTTATAACCTAATACTATATAACGTTATACGTTATAACCTAATACTATATAACGTTATACGTTATAACGTGATACTACATAACGTTATACGTTATAACGTGATACTATATAACGTTATACGTTATAACGTGATACTATATAACGTTATACGTTATAACGTAATACTATATAACGTTATACGTTATAACGTACATCGATATAACGTAATAAGTTACAACATGATACTATATAACGTTATACGTTATAACGTAATACTATATAACGTTATACGTTATAACGTGTTACTATATAACGTCATACGTTATAACGTAATACTATATATCGTTATACGCTATAACGTAATACTATATAACGTTATACGCTATAGCGTGATACTACATAACGTTATACGTTATAACATGATACTGTATAACGTTATACGTTATAACCTAATACTATATAACGTTATACGTTATAACGTGATACTACATAACGTTATACGTTATAACGTGATACTATATAACGTTATACGTTATAACGTGAGAGTATATAACGTTACACGTTATAACGTGAGAGTATATAACGTTATACGTTATAACGTAATACTATATAACGTTATACGTTATAACGTAATACTATATAACCTTATACGTTATAACGTAATACTATATAACGTTATACGTTATAGCGTGATACTACATAACGTTATACGTTATAACATGATACTGTATAACGTTATACGTTATAACCTAATACTATATAACGTTATACGTTATAACGTGATACTACATAACGTTATACGTTATAACGTGATACTATATAACGTAATAAGTTACAACATGATACTATATAACGTTATACGTTATAACGTGATACTACATAACGTTATACGTTATAACATGATACTGTATAACGTTATACGTTATAACCTAATACTATATAACGTTATACGTTATAACGTACATCGATATAACGTAATAAGTTACAACATGATACTATATAACGTTATACGTTATAACGTAATACTATATAACGTTATACGTTATAACGTGTTACTATATAACGTTATACGTTATAACGTAATACTATATATCGTTATACGCTATAACGTAATACTATATAACGTTATACGTTATAACGTAATACTATATAACGTTATATGCTATAGCGTGATACTACATAACGTTATACGTTATAACATGATACTGTATAACGTTATACGTTATAACCTAATACTATATAACGTAATACGCCATAACGTAATACTATATAACGTAATACGTTAAAGCGTGATACTACATAACGTTGTACGTTATAACGTGATACTATATATCGTTACACGTTACAACGTAATACTATATAACGTTATACGTTATAACGTAATACTATATAACGTTATACGTTATAATGTTAGAGTTTATAACGTTATACGTTATAACGTAATACTATATAACTTTATACGTTATAACGTAATACCATATAACGTAATACGCCATAACGTAATACTATATAACGTAATAAGTTACAACATGATACTATATAACGTTATACGTTATAACGTAATACTATGTAACGTTATACGTTATAACATGATACTATATAACGTTATACGTTATAACGTGATACTACATAACGTTATACGTTATAACGAGATGCTATATAACGTTATACGTTATAACGTGATACTATATAACGTTATACGTTATAACGTGATACTGTATAACGTTATACGTTAATACGTAATACTATATAACGTTATACGCTATAGCGTGATACTACATAACGTTATACGTTATAACGTGAGAGTATATAACGTTACACGTTATAACGTGAGAGTATATAACGTTATACGTTATAACGTAATACTATATAACGTTATACGTTATAACATGATACTATATAACGTTATACGTTATAACGTAATACTATATAACGTAATACGCCATAACGTAATACTATATAACGTAATACGTTAAAGCGTGATACTACATAACGTTGTACGTTATAACGTGATACTATATATCGTTACACGTTACAACGTAATACTATATAACGTTATACGTTATAACGTAATACTATATAACGATATACGTTATAACGTGATACTACATAACGTTATACGTTATAACGTCATACTATATAACGTTATACGTTATAACGTGATACTACATAACGTTATACGTTATAACGTGATACTATATAACGTAATAAGTTACAACATGATACTATATAACGTTATACGTTATAACGTGATACTACATAACGTTATACGTTATAACATGATACTGTATAACGTTATACGTTATAACGTGATACTATATAACGTTATACGTTATAACGTAATACTATATAACGTTATACGTTATAACGTACATCGATATAACGTAATAAGTTACAACATGATACTATA
Source organism: Bombus vestalis (assembly GCA_963556215.1). Taxonomy (NCBI): domain Eukaryota; kingdom Metazoa; phylum Arthropoda; class Insecta; order Hymenoptera; family Apidae; genus Bombus; species Bombus vestalis. Next base: position 3,724,388 of record OY744595.1, read on the forward strand.
TAACGTTATACGTTATAACGTAATACTATATAACGTTATACGTTATAACGTGTTACTATATAACGTCATACATTATAACGTAATACTATATATCGTTATACGCTATAACGTAATACTATATAACGTTATACGCTATAGCGTGATACTACATAACGTTATACGTTATAACATGATACTGTATAACGTTATACGTTATAACCTAATACTATATAACGTTATACGTTATAACGTGATACTACATAACGTTATACGTTATAACGTGATACTATATAACGTTATACGTTATAACGTGAGAGTATATAACGTTACACGTTATAACGTGAGAGTATATAACGTTATACGTTATAACGTAATACTATATAACGTTATACGTTATAACGTAATAGTATATAACCTTATACGTTATAACGTAATACTATATAACGTTATACGTTATAACATGATACTGTATAACGTTATACGTTATAACCTAATACTATATAACGTTATACGTTATAACGTGATACTACATAACGTTATACGTTATAACGTGATACTATATAACGTAATAAGTTACAACATGATACTATATAACGTTATACGCTATAGCGTGATACTACATAACGTTATACGTTATAACATGATACTGTATAACGTTATACGTTATAACCTAATACTATATAACGTTATACGTTATAACGTAATACTATATAACGTTATACGTTATAACGTACATCGATATAACGTAATAAGTTACAACATGATACTATATAACGTTATACGTTATAACGTAATACTATATAACGTTATACGTTATAACGTGTTACTATATAACGTTATACGTTATAACGTAATACTATATATCGTTATACGCTATAACGTAATACTATATAACGTTATACGTTATAACGTAATACTATATAACGTTATACGTTATAGCGTGATACTACATAACGTTATACGTTATAACATGACACTATATAACGTTATTTGTTATAACGTGATACTACATAACGTTATACGTTATAACGACATACTATATAACGTTATACGTTATAACGTGATACTATATAACGTTATACGATATAACGTGATACAATATAACGTTATACGTTATAACGTAATACTATATAACGTTATACGTTATAACGTAATACTATATAACGTTATACGTTCTAACGTAATACTATATAACCTTATACGTTATAACGTAATACTATATACCGTTATACGTTATAGCGTGATACTACATAATGTTATACGTTATAACGTGATACTATATAACGTTATACGTTATAACGTAATACTATATAACGTTATACGTTATAACGTACATCGATATAACGTAATAAGTTACAACATGATACTATATAACGTTATACGTTATAACGCAATACTATATAACGTTATACGTTATAACGTCATACTTCATAACGTTATACGTTATAACGTAATACTATATAACGTTATACGTTATAACGTGATACTATATAACGTTATACGTTATAACGTAATACTATATAACGTTATACGTTATAACGTAATTCTATATAACGTTATACGTTATAACGTAATACTATATAACGTTATACGCTATAGCGTGATACTACATAACGTTATACGTTATAACATGATACTGTATAACGTTATACGTTATAACCTAATACTATATAACGTTATACGTTATAACGTGATACTACATAACGTTATACGTTATAACGTGATACTATATAACGTTATACGTTATAACGTGAGAGTATATAACGTTACACGTTATAACGTGAGAGTATATAACGTTATACGTTATAACGTAATACTATATAACGTTATACGTTATAACGTAATACTATATAACCTTATACGTTATAACGTAATACTATATAACGTTATACGTTATAGCGTGATACTACATAACGTTATACGTTATAACATGATACTGTATAACGTTATACGTTATAACCTAATACTATATAACGTTATACGTTATAACGTGATACTACATAACGTTATACGTTATAACGTGATACTATATAACGTAATAAGTTACAACATGATACTATATAACGTTATACGTTATAACGTGATACTACATAACGTTATACGTTATAACATGATACTGTATAACGTTATACGTTATAACCTAATACTATATAACGTTATACGTTATAACGTGATACTACATAACGTTATACGTTATAACGTGATACTATATAACGTTATACGTTATAACGTGATACTATATAACGTTATACGTTATAACGTAATACTATATAACGTTATACGTTATAACGTACATCGATATAACGTAATAAGTTACAACATGATACTATATAACGTTATACGTTATAACGTAATACTATATAACGTTATACGTTATAACGTGTTACTATATAACGTCATACGTTATAACGTAATACTATATATCGTTATACGCTATAACGTAATACTATATAACGTTATACGCTATAGCGTGATACTACATAACGTTATACGTTATAACATGATACTGTATAACGTTATACGTTATAACCTAATACTATATAACGTTATACGTTATAACGTGATACTACATAACGTTATACGTTATAACGTGATACTATATAACGTTATACGTTATAACGTGAGAGTATATAACGTTACACGTTATAACGTGAGAGTATATAACGTTATACGTTATAACGTAATACTATATAACGTTATACGTTATAACGTAATACTATATAACCTTATACGTTATAACGTAATACTATATAACGTTATACGTTATAGCGTGATACTACATAACGTTATACGTTATAACATGATACTGTATAACGTTATACGTTATAACCTAATACTATATAACGTTATACGTTATAACGTGATACTACATAACGTTATACGTTATAACGTGATACTATATAACGTAATAAGTTACAACATGATACTATATAACGTTATACGTTATAACGTGATACTACATAACGTTATACGTTATAACATGATACTGTATAACGTTATACGTTATAACCTAATACTATATAACGTTATACGTTATAACGTACATCGATATAACGTAATAAGTTACAACATGATACTATATAACGTTATACGTTATAACGTAATACTATATAACGTTATACGTTATAACGTGTTACTATATAACGTTATACGTTATAACGTAATACTATATATCGTTATACGCTATAACGTAATACTATATAACGTTATACGTTATAACGTAATACTATATAACGTTATATGCTATAGCGTGATACTACATAACGTTATACGTTATAACATGATACTGTATAACGTTATACGTTATAACCTAATACTATATAACGTAATACGCCATAACGTAATACTATATAACGTAATACGTTAAAGCGTGATACTACATAACGTTGTACGTTATAACGTGATACTATATATCGTTACACGTTACAACGTAATACTATATAACGTTATACGTTATAACGTAATACTATATAACGTTATACGTTATAATGTTAGAGTTTATAACGTTATACGTTATAACGTAATACTATATAACTTTATACGTTATAACGTAATACCATATAACGTAATACGCCATAACGTAATACTATATAACGTAATAAGTTACAACATGATACTATATAACGTTATACGTTATAACGTAATACTATGTAACGTTATACGTTATAACATGATACTATATAACGTTATACGTTATAACGTGATACTACATAACGTTATACGTTATAACGAGATGCTATATAACGTTATACGTTATAACGTGATACTATATAACGTTATACGTTATAACGTGATACTGTATAACGTTATACGTTAATACGTAATACTATATAACGTTATACGCTATAGCGTGATACTACATAACGTTATACGTTATAACGTGAGAGTATATAACGTTACACGTTATAACGTGAGAGTATATAACGTTATACGTTATAACGTAATACTATATAACGTTATACGTTATAACATGATACTATATAACGTTATACGTTATAACGTAATACTATATAACGTAATACGCCATAACGTAATACTATATAACGTAATACGTTAAAGCGTGATACTACATAACGTTGTACGTTATAACGTGATACTATATATCGTTACACGTTACAACGTAATACTATATAACGTTATACGTTATAACGTAATACTATATAACGATATACGTTATAACGTGATACTACATAACGTTATACGTTATAACGTCATACTATATAACGTTATACGTTATAACGTGATACTACATAACGTTATACGTTATAACGTGATACTATATAACGTAATAAGTTACAACATGATACTATATAACGTTATACGTTATAACGTGATACTACATAACGTTATACGTTATAACATGATACTGTATAACGTTATACGTTATAACGTGATACTATATAACGTTATACGTTATAACGTAATACTATATAACGTTATACGTTATAACGTACATCGATATAACGTAATAAGTTACAACATGATACTATATAACGTTATACGTTATAACGTAATACTATATAACGTTATACGTTATAACGTGTTACTATATAACGTCATACATTATAACGTAATACTATATATCGTTATACGCTATAACGTAATACTATATAACGTTATACGCTATAGCGTGATACTACATAACGTTATACGTTATAACATGATACTGTATAACGTTATACGTTATAACCTAATACTATATAACGTTATACGTTATAACGTGATACTACATAACGTTATACGTTATAACGTGATACTATATAACGTTATACGTTATAACGTGAGAGTATATAACGTTACACGTTATAACGTGAGAGTATATAACGTTATACGTTATAACGTAATACTATATAACGTTATACGTTATAACGTAATAGTATATAACCTTATACGTTATAACGTAATACTATATAACGTTATACGTTATAACATGATACTGTATAACGTTATACGTTATAACCTAATACTATATAACGTTATACGTTATAACGTGATACTACATAACGTTATACGTTATAACGTGATACTATATAACGTAATAAGTTACAACATGATACTATATAACGTTATACGCTATAGCGTGATACTACATAACGTTATACGTTATAACATGATACTGTATAACGTTATACGTTATAACCTAATACTATATAACGTTATACGTTATAACGTGATACTACATAACGTTATACGTTATAACGTGATACTATATAACGTTATACGTTATAACGTGAGAGTATATAACGTTACACGTTATAACGTGAGAGTATATAACGTTATACGTTATAACGTAATACTATATAACGTTATACGTTATAACGTAATACTATATAACCTTATACGTTATAACGTAATACTATATAACGTTATACGTTATAGCGTGATACTACATAACGTTATACGTTATAACATGATACTGTATAACGTTATACGTTATAACCTAATACTATATAACGTTATACGTTATAACGTGATACTACATAACGTTATACGTTATAACGTGATACTATATAACGTAATAAGTTACAACATGATACTATATAACGTTATACGTTATAACGTGATACTACATAACGTTATACGTTATAACATGATACTGTATAACGTTATACGTTATAACCTAATACTATATAACGTTATACGTTATAACGTGATACTACATAACGTTATACGTTATAACGTGATACTATATAACGTTATACGTTATAACGTGATACTATATAACGTTATACGTTATAACGTACATCGATATAACGTAATAAGTTACAACATGATACTATATAACGTTATACGTTATAACGTAATACTATATAACGTTATACGTTATAACGTGAGAGTATATAACGTTACACGTTATAACGTAATACTATATAACGTTATACGTTATAGCGTGATACTACATAACGTTATACGTTATAACATGATACTGTATAACGTTATACGTTATAACCTAATACTATATAACGTTATACGTTATAACGTGATACTACATAACGTTATACGTTATAACGTGATACTATATAACGTAATAAGTTACAACATGATACTATATAACGTTATACGTTATAACGTGATACTACATAACGTTATACGTTATAACATGATACTGTATAACGTTATACGTTATAACCTAATACTATATAACGTTATACGTTATAACGTACATCGATATAACGTAATAAGTTACAACATGATACTATATAACGTTATACGTTATAACGTAATACTATATAACGTTATACGTTATAACGTGTTACTATATAACGTTATACGTTATAACGTAATACTATATATCGTTATACGCTATAACGTAATACTATATAACGTTATACGTTATAACGTAATACTATATAACGTTATATGCTATAGCGTGATACTACATAACGTTATACGTTATAACATGATACTGTATAACGTTATACGTTATAACCTAATACTATATAACGTAATACGCCATAACGTAATACTATATAACGTAATACGTTAAAGCGTGATACTACATAACGTTGTACGTTATAACGTGATACTATATATCGTTACACGTTACAACGTAATACTATATAACGTTATACGTTATAACGTAATACTATATAACGTTATACGTTATAATGTTAGAGTTTATAACGTTATACGTTATAACGTAATACTATATAACTTTATACGTTATAACGTAATACCATATAACGTAATACGCCATAACGTAATACTATATAACGTAATAAGTTACAACATGATACTATATAACGTTATACGTTATAACGTAATACTATGTAACGTTATACGTTATAACATGATACTATATAACGTTATACGTTATAACGTGATACTACATAACGTTATACGTTATAACGAGATGCTATATAACGTTATACGTTATAACGTGATACTATATAACGTTATACGTTATAACGTGATACTGTATAACGTTATACGTTAATACGTAATACTATATAACGTTATACGCTATAGCGTGATACTACATAACGTTATACGTTATAACGTGAGAGTATATAACGTTACACGTTATAACGTGAGAGTATATAACGTTATACGTTATAACGTAATACTATATAACGTTATACGTTATAACATGATACTATATAACGTTATACGTTATAACGTAATACTATATAACGTAATACGCCATAACGTAATACTATATAACGTAATACGTTAAAGCGTGATACTACATAACGTTGTACGTTATAACGTGATACTATATATCGTTACACGTTACAACGTAATACTATATAACGTTATACGTTATAACGTAATACTATATAACGATATACGTTATAACGTGATACTACATAACGTTATACGTTATAACGTCATACTATATAACGTTATACGTTATAACGTGATACTACATAACGTTATACGTTATAACGTGATACTATATAACGTAATAAGTTACAACATGATACTATATAACGTTATACGTTATAACGTGATACTACATAACGTTATACGTTATAACATGATACTGTATAACGTTATACGTTATAACGTGATACTATATAACGTTATACGTTATAACGTAATACTATATAACGTTATACGTTATAACGTACATCGATATAACGTAATAAGTTACAACATGATACTATATAACGTTATACGTTATAACGTAATACTATATAACGTTATACGTTATAACGTGTTACTATATAACGTCATACATTATAACGTAATACTATATATCGTTATACGCTATAACGTAATACTATATAACGTTATACGCTATAGCGTGATACTACATAACGTTATACGTTATAACATGATACTGTATAACGTTATACGTTATAACCTAATACTATATAACGTTATACGTTATAACGTGATACTACATAACGTTATACGTTATAACGTGATACTATATAACGTTATACGTTATAACGTGAGAGTATATAACGTTACACGTTATAACGTGAGAGTATATAACGTTATACGTTATAACGTAATACTATATAACGTTATACGTTATAACGTAATAGTATATAACCTTATACGTTATAACGTAATACTATATAACGTTATACGTTATAACATGATACTGTATAACGTTATACGTTATAACCTAATACTATATAACGTTATACGTTATAACGTGATACTACATAACGTTATACGTTATAACGTGATACTATATAACGTAATAAGTTACAACATGATACTATATAACGTTATACGCTATAGCGTGATACTACATAACGTTATACGTTATAACATGATACTGTATAACGTTATACGTTATAACCTAATACTATATAACGTTATACGTTATAACGTAATACTATATAACGTTATACGTTATAACGTACATCGATATAACGTAATAAGTTACAACATGATACTATATAACGTTATACGTTATAACGTAATACTATATAACGTTATACGTTATAACGTGTTACTATATAACGTTATACGTTATAACGTAATACTATATATCGTTATACGCTATAACGTAATACTATATAACGTTATACGTTATAACGTAATACTATATAACGTTATACGTTATAGCGTGATACTACATAACGTTATACGTTATAACATGACACTATATAACGTTATTTGTTATAACGTGATACTACATAACGTTATACGTTATAACGACATACTATATAACGTTATACGTTATAACGTGATACTATATAACGTTATACGATATAACGTGATACAATATAACGTTATACGTTATAACGTAATACTTCATAACGTTATACGTTATAACGTAATACTATATAACGTTATACGTTATAACGTGATACTATATAACGTTATACGTTATAACGTAATTCTATATAACGTTATACGTTATAACGTAATACTATATAACGTTATACGTTATAACGTCATACTTCATAACGTTATACGTTATAACGTAATACTATATAACGTTATACGTTATAACGTGATACTATATAACGTTATACGTTATAACGTAATACTATATAACGTTATACGTTATAACGTAATTCTATATAACGTTATACGTTATAACGTAATACTATATAACGTTATACGCTATAGCGTGATACTACATAACGTTATACGTTATAACATGATACTGTATAACGTTATACGTTATAACCTAATACTATATAACGTTATACGTTATAACGTGATACTACATAACGTTATACGTTATAACGTGATACTATATAACGTTATACGTTATAACGTGAGAGTATATAACGTTACACGTTATAACGTGAGAGTATATAACGTTATACGTTATAACGTAATACTATATAACGTTATACGTTATAACGTAATACTATATAACCTTATACGTTATAACGTAATACTATATAACGTTATACGTTATAGCGTGATACTACATAACGTTATACGTTATAACATGATACTGTATAACGTTATACGTTATAACCTAATACTATATAACGTTATACGTTATAACGTGATACTACATAACGTTATACGTTATAACGTGATACTATATAACGTAATAAGTTACAACATGATACTATATAACGTTATACGTTATAACGTGATACTACATAACGTTATACGTTATAACATGATACTGTATAACGTTATACGTTATAACCTAATACTATATAACGTTATACGTTATAACGTGATACTACATAACGTTATACGTTATAACGTGATACTATATAACGTTATACGTTATAACGTGATACTATATAACGTTATACGTTATAACGTAATACTATATAACGTTATACGTTATAACGTACATCGATATAACGTAATAAGTTACAACATGATACTATATAACGTTATACGTTATAACGTAATACTATATAACGTTATACGTTATAACGTGTTACTATATAACGTCATACGTTATAACGTAATACTATATATCGTTATACGCTATAACGTAATACTATATAACGTTATACGCTATAGCGTGATACTACATAACGTTATACGTTATAACATGATACTGTATAACGTTATACGTTATAACCTAATACTATATAACGTTATACGTTATAACGTGATACTACATAACGTTATACGTTATAACGTGATACTATATAACGTTATACGTTATAACGTGAGAGTATATAACGTTACACGTTATAACGTGAGAGTATATAACGTTATACGTTATAACGTAATACTATATAACGTTATACGTTATAACGTAATACTATATAACCTTATACGTTATAACGTAATACTATATAACGTTATACGTTATAGCGTGATACTACATAACGTTATACGTTATAACATGATACTGTATAACGTTATACGTTATAACCTAATACTATATAACGTTATACGTTATAACGTGATACTACATAACGTTATACGTTATAACGTGATACTATATAACGTAATAAGTTACAACATGATACTATATAACGTTATACGTTATAACGTGATACTACATAACGTTATACGTTATAACATGATACTGTATAACGTTATACGTTATAACCTAATACTATATAACGTTATACGTTATAACGTACATCGATATAACGTAATAAGTTACAACATGATACTATATAACGTTATACGTTATAACGTAATACTATATAACGTTATACGTTATAACGTGTTACTATATAACGTTATACGTTATAACGTAATACTATATATCGTTATACGCTATAACGTAATACTATATAACGTTATACGTTATAACGTAATACTATATAACGTTATATGCTATAGCGTGATACTACATAACGTTATACGTTATAACATGATACTGTATAACGTTATACGTTATAACCTAATACTATATAACGTAATACGCCATAACGTAATACTATATAACGTAATACGTTAAAGCGTGATACTACATAACGTTGTACGTTATAACGTGATACTATATATCGTTACACGTTACAACGTAATACTATATAACGTTATACGTTATAACGTAATACTATATAACGTTATACGTTATAATGTTAGAGTTTATAACGTTATACGTTATAACGTAATACTATATAACTTTATACGTTATAACGTAATACCATATAACGTAATACGCCATAACGTAATACTATATAACGTAATAAGTTACAACATGATACTATATAACGTTATACGTTATAACGTAATACTATGTAACGTTATACGTTATAACATGATACTATATAACGTTATACGTTATAACGTGATACTACATAACGTTATACGTTATAACGAGATGCTATATAACGTTATACGTTATAACGTGATACTATATAACGTTATACGTTATAACGTGATACTGTATAACGTTATACGTTAATACGTAATACTATATAACGTTATACGCTATAGCGTGATACTACATAACGTTATACGTTATAACGTGAGAGTATATAACGTTACACGTTATAACGTGAGAGTATATAACGTTATACGTTATAACGTAATACTATATAACGTTATACGTTATAACATGATACTATATAACGTTATACGTTATAACGTAATACTATATAACGTAATACGCCATAACGTAATACTATATAACGTAATACGTTAAAGCGTGATACTACATAACGTTGTACGTTATAACGTGATACTATATATCGTTACACGTTACAACGTAATACTATATAACGTTATACGTTATAACGTAATACTATATAACGATATACGTTATAACGTGATACTACATAACGTTATACGTTATAACGTCATACTATATAACGTTATACGTTATAACGTGATACTACATAACGTTATACGTTATAACGTGATACTATATAACGTAATAAGTTACAACATGATACTATATAACGTTATACGTTATAACGTGATACTACATAACGTTATACGTTATAACATGATACTGTATAACGTTATACGTTATAACGTGATACTATATAACGTTATACGTTATAACGTAATACTATATAACGTTATACGTTATAACGTACATCGATATAACGTAATAAGTTACAACATGATACTATATAACGTTATACGTTATAACGTAATACTATATAACGTTATACGTTATAACGTGTTACTATATAACGTCATACATTATAACGTAATACTATATATCGTTATACGCTATAACGTAATACTATATAACGTTATACGCTATAGCGTGATACTACATAACGTTATACGTTATAACATGATACTGTATAACGTTATACGTTATAACCTAATACTATATAACGTTATACGTTATAACGTGATACTACATAACGTTATACGTTATAACGTGATACTATATAACGTTATACGTTATAACGTGAGAGTATATAACGTTACACGTTATAACGTGAGAGTATATAACGTTATACGTTATAACGTAATACTATATAACGTTATACGTTATAACGTAATAGTATATAACCTTATACGTTATAACGTAATACTATATAACGTTATACGTTATAACATGATACTGTATAACGTTATACGTTATAACCTAATACTATATAACGTTATACGTTATAACGTGATACTACATAACGTTATACGTTATAACGTGATACTATATAACGTAATAAGTTACAACATGATACTATATAACGTTATACGCTATAGCGTGATACTACATAACGTTATACGTTATAACATGATACTGTATAACGTTATACGTTATAACCTAATACTATATAACGTTATACGTTATAACGTGATACTACATAACGTTATACGTTATAACGTGATACTATATAACGTTATACGTTATAACGTGAGAGTATATAACGTTACACGTTATAACGTGAGAGTATATAACGTTATACGTTATAACGTAATACTATATAACGTTATACGTTATAACGTAATACTATATAACCTTATACGTTATAACGTAATACTATATAACGTTATACGTTATAGCGTGATACTACATAACGTTATACGTTATAACATGATACTGTATAACGTTATACGTTATAACCTAATACTATATAACGTTATACGTTATAACGTGATACTACATAACGTTATACGTTATAACGTGATACTATATAACGTAATAAGTTACAACATGATACTATATAACGTTATACGTTATAACGTGATACTACATAACGTTATACGTTATAACATGATACTGTATAACGTTATACGTTATAACCTAATACTATATAACGTTATACGTTATAACGTGATACTACATAACGTTATACGTTATAACGTGATACTATATAACGTTATACGTTATAACGTGATACTATATAACGTTATACGTTATAACGTACATCGATATAACGTAATAAGTTACAACATGATACTATATAACGTTATACGTTATAACGTAATACTATATAACGTTATACGTTATAACGTGTTACTATATAACGTCATACGTTATAACGTAATACTATATATCGTTATACGCTATAACGTAATACTATATAACGTTATACGCTATAGCGTGATACTACATAACGTTATACGTTATAACATGATACTGTATAACGTTATACGTTATAACCTAATACTATATAACGTTATACGTTATAACGTGATACTACATAACGTTATACGTTATAACGTGATACTATATAACGTTATACGTTATAACGTGAGAGTATATAACGTTATACGTTATAACGTAATACTATATAACGTTATACGTTATAACGTAATACTATGTAACGTTATACGTTATAACGCAGGACTATATAAAGTGAAGCTTTATATCCCAATACTATATAACGTTATACGTTCTAACGTAATACTGTATAACGTTATACGTTATAACGTAATACTATGTAACGTTATACGTTATAACGTAATACTATGTTACGTTATACGTTATAACGTACATCGATATAACGTAATAAGTTACAACATGATACTATATAACGTTATACGTTATAACCTAATACTATATAACGTTATACGTTATAACGTGATACTACATAACGTTATACGTTATAACGTGATACTATATAACGTTATACGTTATAACGTGAGAGTATATAACGTTACACGTTATAACGTGAGAGTATATAACGTTATACGTTATAACGTGAGAGTATATAACGTTATACGTTATAACGTAATACTATATAACGTTATACGTTATAACGTAATACTATGTAACGTTATACGTTATAACGCAGGACTATATAAAGTGAAGCTTTATATCCCAATACTATATAACGTTATACGTTCTAACCTAATACTATATAACGTTATACGTTATAACGTGATACTACATAACGTTATACGTTATCACGTAATACTATATAACGTTATACGTTATAACGTACATCGATATAACGTAATAAGTTACAACATGATACTATATAACGTTATACGTTATAACCTAATACTATATAACGTTATACGTTATAACGTGATACTACATAACGTTATACGTTATAACGTGATACTATATAACGTTATACGTTATAACGTGAGAGTATATAACGTTACACGTTATAACGTGAGAGTATATAACGTTATACGTTATAACGTGAGAGTATATAACGTTATACGTTATAACGTAATACTATATAACGTTATACGTTATAACGTAATACTATGTAACGTTATACGTTATAACGCAGGACTATATAAAGTGAAGCTTTATATCCCAATACTATATAACGTTATACGTTCTAACGTAATACTGTATAACGTTATACGTTATAACGTAATACTATGTAACGTTATACGTTATAACGTAATACTATGTTACGTTATACGTTATAACGTACATCGATATAACGTAAAAAGTTACAACATGATACTATATAACGTTATACGTTATAACCTAATACTATATAACGTTATACGTTATAACGTAATACTATATAACGTTATACGTTATAACGTACATCGATATAACGTAATAAGTTACAACATGATACTATATAACGTTATACGTTATAGCGTGATACTACATAATGTTATACGTTATAACGTGATACTATATAACGTTATACGTTATAGCGTGATACTATATAACGTTATACGTTATAACGTAATACTATATAACGTTATACGTTATAACGTAATACTATATAACGTTATACGTTATAGCGTGATACTACATAATGTTATACGTTATAACGTGATACTATATAACGTTATACGTTATAACGTGATACTACATAACGTTATACGTTATAACGAGATACTATATAACGTTATACGTTATAACGTGATACTATATAACGTTATACGTTATAACGTGATACTATATAACGTTATACGTTATAACGTGATACTATATAACGTTATACGTTATAACGTAATACTATATAACGTTATACGTTATAACGTACATCGATATAACGTAATAAGTTACAACATGATACTATATAACGTTATAACGTAATACTATATAACGTTATACGTTATAACGTCATACTTCATAACGTTATACGTTATAACGTAATACTATATAACGTTATACGTTATAACGCAATACTATATAACGTTATACGTTATAACGTGATACTATATAACGTTATACGTTATAACGTAATACTATATAACGTTATACGTTATAACGTAACACTATATAACGTTATACGTTATAGCGTGATACTACATAATCTTATACGTTATAACGTAATACAATATAACGTTATACGTTATAGCGTGATACTACATAACGTTATACGTTATAACGAGATACTATATAACGTTATACGTTATAACGTGATACTATATAACGTTATACGTTATAACGTGATACTATATAACGTTATACGTTATAACGTGATACTATATAACGTTATACGTTATAACGTAATACTATATAACGTTATACGTTATAACGTACATCGATATAACGTAATAAGTTACAACATGATACTATATAACGTTATACGTTATAACGTCATACTTCATAACGTTATACGTTATAACGTAATACTAAATATCGTTACACGTTACAACGTAATACTATATAACGTTATACGTTATAACATAATACTATATAACGTTATACGTTATAACGTGATACTATATAACGTTATACGTTATAGCGTGATACTACATAACGTTTCACGTTATAACATGATACTATATAACGTTATACGTTATAACCTAATACTATATAACGTTATACGTTATAACGTAATACTATATAACCTTATACGTTATAACGTAATACTATATAACGTTATACGTTATAGCGTGATACTACATAACGTTATACGTTATAACATGATACTGTATAACGTTATACGTTATAACCTAATACTATATAACGTTATACGTTATAACGTGATACTACATAACGTTATACGTTATAACGTGATACTATATAACGTAATAAGTTACAACATGATACTATATAACGTTATACGTTATAACGTGATACTACATAACGTTATACGTTATAACATGATACTGTATAACGTTATACGTTATAACCTAATACTATATAACGTTATACGTTATAACGTACATCGATATAACGTAATAAGTTACAACATGATACTATATAACGTTATATGTTATAACGTAATACTATATAACGTTATACGTTATAACGTGTTACTATATAACGTTATAAGTTATAACGTAATACTATATATCGTTATACGCTATAACGTAATACTATATAACGTTATACGTTATAACGTAGTACTATATAACGTTATATGCTATAGCGTGATACTACATAACGTTATACGTTATAACATGATACTGTATAACGTTATACGTTATAACCTAATACTATATAACGTAATACGCCATAACGTAATACTATATAACGTAATACGTTAAAGCGTGATACTACATAACGTTGTACGTTATAACGTGATACTATATATCGTTACACGTTACAACGTAAAACTATATAACGTTATACGTTATAACGTAATACTATATAACGTTATACGTTATAATGTGAGAGTTTATAACGTTATACGTTATAACGTAATACTATATAACTTTATACGTTATAACGTAATACCATATAACGTAATACGCCATAACGTAATACTATATAACGTAATAAGTTACAACATGATACTATATAACGTTATACGTTATAACGTAATACTATGTAACGTTATACGTTATAACATGATACTATATAACGTTATACGTTATAACGTGATACTACATAACGTTATACGTTATAACGAGATGCTATATAACGTTATACGTTATAACGTGATACTATATAACGTTATACGTTATAACGTGATACTGTATAACGTTATACGTTAATACGTAATACTATATAACGTTATACGCTATAGCGTGATACTACATAACGTTATACGTTATAACGTGAGAGTATATAACGTTACACGTTATAACGTGAGAGTATATAACGTTATACGTTATAACGTAATACTATATAACGTTATACGTTATAACATGATACTATATAACGTTATACGTTATAACGTAATACTATATAACGTAATACGCCATAACGTAATACTATATAACGTAATACGTTAAAGCGTGATACTACATAACGTTGTACGTTATAACGTGATACTATATATCGTTACACGTTACAACGTAATACTATATAACGTTATACGTTATAACGTAATACTATATAACGATATACGTTATAACGTCATACTACATAACGTTATACGTTATAACGTCATACTATATAACGTTATACGTTATAACGTGATACTATATAACGTTATACATTATAACGTGAGAGTGCATAATGTTATACGTAATAACGTAATACTATATAACGTTACACGTTATAACGTAATAGTATATAACGTTATACGTTATAGCGTGATACTACATAACGTTATACGTTATAACGTGATACTATATAACGTTATACGTTATAACGTAGTAGTATATAACGCAATACGTTATAGCGTGATACTATACAACTTTATACGTTATAACGTGATACTACATATCTTTATACGCTATAACGTTATACTATATAGCGTGATACGTTATTACGTAATACTATATAACGTTATACGTCATAATGTGATACTACATAACGTTATACTATATATCGTTACACGTTACAACGTAATACTATATAACGTTATACGTTATAACGTAATACTATATAACGATATACATTATAACGTGATACTACATAACATTATACGTTATAACGTAATACTAAATAACGTTATACGTTATAACGTGATACTATATAACGTTATACGTTATAACGTGAGAGTGCATAATGTTATACGTAATAACGTAATACTATATAACGTTATACGTTATAACGTGATACTATATAACGTTATACGTTATAACGTAATACTATATAACGTTATACGTTATAACGTACATCGATATAACGTAATAAGTTACAACATGATACTATATAACGTTATAACGTAATACTATATAACGTTATACGTTATAACGTCATACTTCATAACGTTATACGTTATAACGTAATACTATATAACGTTATACGTTATAACGCAATACTATATAACGTTATACGTTATAACGTGATACTATATAACGTTATACGTTATAACGTAATACTATATAACGTTATACGTTATAACGTAACACTATATAACGTTATACGTTATAGCGTGATACTACATAATCTTATACGTTATAACGTAATACTATATAACGTTATACGTTATAGCGTGATACTACATAACGTTATACGTTATAACGAGATACTATATAACGTTATACGTTATAACGTAATACTATATAACGTTATACGTTATAACGTACATCGATATAACGTAATAAGTTACAACATGATACTATATAACGTTATACGTTATAACGTAATACTATATAACGTTATACGTTATAACGTCATACTTCATAGCGTTATACGTTATAACGTAATACTATATAACGTTATACGTTATAACGTAATACTATATAACGTTATACGTTATAACGTAATACTATATAACGTTATACGTTATAGCGTGATACTACATAATGTTATACGTTATAACGTGATACTATATAACGTTATACGTTATAACGTGATACTACATAACGTTATACGTTATAACGTGATACTATATAACGTTATACGTTATAACGTGATACTATATAACGTTATACGTTATAACGTGATACTATATAACGTTATACGTTATAACGTAATACTATATAACGTTATACGTTATAACGTACATCGATATAACGTAATAAGTTACAACATGATACTATATAACGTTATAACGTAATACTATATAACGTTATACGTTATAACGTCATACTTCATAACGTTATACGTTATAACGTGATACTATATAACGTTATACGTTATAACGTGATACTATATAACGTTATACGTTATAACGTAATACTATATAACGTTATACGTTATAACGTACATCGATATAACGTAATAAGTTACAACATGATACTATATAACGTTATAACGTGATACTACATAACGTTATACGTTATAACGTGATACTATATAACGTTATACGTTATAACGTGATACTATATAACGTTATACGTTATAACGTAATACTATATAACGTTATACGTTATAACGTAATACTATATAACGTTATACGTTATAACGTAATACTATATAACGTTATACGTTATAACGTAATACTATATAACGTTATACGTTATAACGTAACACTATATAACGTTATACGTTATAGCGTGATACTACATAATCTTATACGTTATAACGTAATACTATATAACGTTATACGTTATAACGTGATACTATATAACGTTATACGTTATAACGTGATACTGTATAACGTTATACGTTATAACGTAATACTATATAACGTTATACGTTATAACGTACATCGATATAACGTAATAAGTTACAACATGATACTATATAACGTTATACGTTATAGCGTGATACTACATAATGTTATACGTTATAACGTGATACTATATAACGTTATACGTTATAGCGTGATACTATATAACGTTATACGTTATAACGTAATACTATATAACGTTATACGTTATAACGTAATACTATATAACGTTATACGTTATAGCGTGATACTACATAATGTTATACGTTATAACGTGATACTATATAACGTTATACGTTATAACGTGATACTACATAACGTTATACGTTATAACGAGATACTATATAACGTTATACGTTATAACGTGATACTATATAACGTTATACGTTATAACGTGATACTATATAACGTTATACGTTATAACGTGATACTATATAACGTTATACGTTATAACGTAATACTATATAACGTTATACGTTATAACGTACATCGATATAACGTAATAAGTTACAACATGATACTATATAACGTTATAACGTAATACTATATAACGTTATACGTTATAACGTCATACTTCATAACGTTATACGTTATAACGTAATACTATATAACGTTATACGTTATAACGCAATACTATATAACGTTATACGTTATAACGTGATACTATATAACGTTATACGTTATAACGTAATACTATATAACGTTATACGTTATAACGTAACACTATATAACGTTATACGTTATAGCGTGATACTACATAATCTTATACGTTATAACGTAATACAATATAACGTTATACGTTATAGCGTGATACTACATAACGTTATACGTTATAACGAGATACTATATAACGTTATACGTTATAACGTGATACTATATAACGTTATACGTTATAACGTGATACTATATAACGTTATACGTTATAACGTGATACTATATAACGTTATACGTTATAACGTAATACTATATAACGTTATACGTTATAACGTACATCGATATAACGTAATAAGTTACAACATGATACTATATAACGTTATACGTTATAACGTAATACTATATAACGTTATACGTTATAACGTCATACTTCATAGCGTTATACGTTATAACGTAATACTATATAACGTTATACGTTATAACGTAATACTATATAACGTTATACGTCATAACGTAATACTATATAACCTTGTACGTTATAACGTGATACTATATAACGTTATACGTTATAACGTACATCGATATAACGTAATAAGTTACAACATGATACTATATAACGTTATACGTTATAACGTCATACTTCATAACGTTATACGTTATAACGTAATACTATATAGCGTAATACGTTATAGCGTGATACTGCATAACGTTATACGTTATAACGTGATAGTATATAGCGTTATACGCTATAACATAATACTATATAACGTTATACGTTATAACGTGATATTATATAACTTTACGCGTTATATCGCTACACTATATGACATTATACGTTATAACGAAATACTATATAACGTAATACGCCATAACGTAATACTATATAACGTAATACGTTAAAGCGTGATACTACATAACGTTGTACGTTATAACGTGATACTAAATATCGTTACACGTTACAACGTAATACTATATAACGTTATACGTTATAACATAATACTATATAACGTTATACGTTATAACGTGATACTATATAACGTTATACGTTATAGCGTGATACTACATAACGTTTCACGTTATAACATGATACTATATAACGTTATACGTTATAACCTAATACTATATAACGTTATACGTTATAACGTAACACTATATAACGTTATACGTTATAGCGTGATACTACATAATCTTATACGTTATAACGTAATACAATATAACGTTATACGTTATAGCGTGATACTACATAACGTTATACGTTATAACGAGATACTATATAACGTTATACGTTATAACGTGATACTATATAACGTTATACGTTATAACGTGATACTATATAACGTTATACGTTATAACGTGATACTATATAACGTTATACGTTATAACGTGATACTATATAACGTTATACGTTATAACGTAATACTATATAACGTTATACGTTATAACGTACATCGATATAACGTAATAAGTTACAACATGATACTATATAACGTTATACGTTATAACGTAATACTATATAACGTTATACGTTATAACGTCATACTTCATAGCGTTATACGTTATAACGTAATACTATATAACGTTATACATTATAACGTAATACTATATAACGTTATACGTCATAACGTAATACTATATAACCTTGTACGTTATAACGTGATACTATATAACGTTATACGTTATAACGTACATCGATATAACGTAATAAGTTACAACATGATACTATATAACGTTATACGTTATAACGTCATACTTCATAACGTTATACGTTATAACGTAATACTATATAGCGTAATACGTTATAGCGTGATACTGCATAACGTTATACGTTATAACGTGATAGTATATAGCGTTATACGCTATAACATAATACTATATAACGTTATACGTTATAACGTGATATTATATAACTTTACGCGTTATATCGCTACACTATATGACATTATACGTTATAACGTAATACTATATAACGTAATACGCCATAACGTAATACTATATAACGTAATACGTTAAAGCGTGATACTACATAACGTTGTACGTTATAACGTGATACTAAATATCGTTACACGTTACAACGTAATACTATATAACGTTATACGTTATAACATAATACTATATAACGTTATACGTTATAACGTGATACTATATAACGTTGTACGTTATAGCGTGATACTACATAACGTTTCACGTTATAACATGATACTATATAACGTTATACGTTATAACCTAATACTATATAACGTTATACGTTATAACGTGATACTACATAACGTTATACGTTATAACGAGATACTATATAACGTTATACGTTATAACGTAATACTATAAAACGTTATACGTTATAACGTGATACTATATAACGTTATACGTTATAACGTAATACTATATAACGTTATACGTTATAACGTAATACTATATAACGTTATACGTTATAACGTGATACTATATAACGTTGTACGTTATAACGTAATACTATATAACGTTGTACGTTATAACGTGATACTATATATCGTTACACGTTACAACGTAATACTATATAACTTTATACGTTATAACCTAATACTATATAACGTTATACGTTATAACGTGATACTACATAACGTTATACGTTATAACGAGATACTATATAACGTTATACGTTATAACGTAATACTATATAACG
Organism: Bombus vestalis; assembly: GCA_963556215.1. Taxonomy (NCBI): domain Eukaryota; kingdom Metazoa; phylum Arthropoda; class Insecta; order Hymenoptera; family Apidae; genus Bombus; species Bombus vestalis. The sequence continues at coordinate 3,747,323 of OY744595.1, forward strand.
TTATACGCTATAGAGTGATACTACATAATGTTATACGTTATAACGTGATACTATATAACGTTATACGTTATAACGTAATACTATATAACGTTATACGTTATAACGTACATCGATATAACGTAATAAGTTACAACATGATACTATATAACGTTATAACGTAATACTATATAACGTTATACGTTATAACGTCATACTTCATAACGTTATACGTTATAGCGTGATACTACATAACGTTGTACGTTATAACGTGATACTATATATCGTTACACGTTACAACGTAATACTATATAACGTTATACGTTATAACGTAATACTATATAACGATATACGTTATAACGTCATACTACATAACGTTATACGTTATAACGTCATACTATATAACGTTATACGTTATAACGTGATACTATATAACGTTATACATTATAACGTGAGAGTGCATAATGTTATACGTAATAACGTAATACTATATAACGTTATACGTTATAACGTAATAGTATATAACGTTATACGTTATAGCGTGATACTACATAACGTTATACGTTATAACGTGATACTATATAACGTTATACGTTATAACGTAGTAGTATATAACGCAATACGTTATAGCGTGATACTATACAACTTTATACGTTATAACGTGATACTACATATCTTTATACGCTATAACGTTATACTATATAGCGTGATACGTTATTACGTAATACTATATAACGTTATACGTCATAATGTGATACTACATAACGTTATACTATATATCGTTACACGTTACAACGTAATACTATATAACGTTATACGTTATAACGTAATACTATATAACGATATACATTATAACGTGATACTACATAACATTATACGTTATAACGTAATACTAAATAACGTTATACGTTATAACGTGATACTATATAACGTTATACGTTATAACGTGAGAGTGCATAATGTTATACGTAATAACGTAATACTATATAACGTTATACGTTATAACGTGATACTATATAACGTTATACGTTATAACGTAATACTATATAACGTTATACGTTATAACGTACATCGATATAACGTAATAAGTTACAACATGATACTATATAACGTTATAACGTAATACTATATAACGTTATACGTTATAACGTCATACTTCATAACGTTATACGTTATAACGTAATACTATATAACGTTATACGTTATAACGCAATACTATATAACGTTATACGTTATAACGTGATACTATATAACGTTATACGTTATAACGTAATACTATATAACGTTATACGTTATAACGTAACACTATATAACGTTATACGTTATAGCGTGATACTACATAATCTTATACGTTATAACGTAATACTATATAACGTTATACGTTATAGCGTGATACTACATAACGTTATACGTTATAACGAGATACTATATAACGTTATACGTTATAACGTAATACTATATAACGTTATACGTTATAACGTACATCGATATAACGTAATAAGTTACAACATGATACTATATAACGTTATACGTTATAACGTAATACTATATAACGTTATACGTTATAACGTCATACTTCATAGCGCTATACGTTATAACGTAATACTATATAACGTTATACGTTATAACGTAATACTATATAACGTTATACGTTATAACGTAATACTATATAACGTTATACGTTATAGCGTGATACTACATAATGTTATACGTTATAACGTGATACTATATAACGTTATACGTTATAGCGTGATACTACATAACGTTATACGTTATAACGTGATACTATATAACGTTATACGTTATAACGTGATACTATATAACGTTATACGTTATAACGTGATACTATATAACGTTATACGTTATAACGTAATACTATATAACGTTATACGTTATAACGTACATCGATATAACGTAATAAGTTACAACATGATACTATATAACGTTATAACGTAATACTATATAACGTTATACGTTATAACGTAATACTATATAACGCAATACGTTATAGCGTGATACTATATAACGTAATACTATATAAGGTAATGCTATATAACATAATACGTTATAACGTGATACTATATAACCTTATACGTTATAACGTGATACTATATAACGTAATACTATATAAGGTAATGCTATATAACATAATACGTTATAACGTGATACTATATAACGTTACACGTTATAACGTAATACTATATAACGCAATACGTTATAGCGTGATACTATATAACGTTACACGTTATAACGTAATACTATATAACGTTATACATTATAACGTGATACTATATAACGTAATACTATATAAGGTAATGCTATATAACATAATACGTTATAACGTGATACTATATAACGTTACACGTTATAACGTATTACTATATATCGTAATACGTTATAGCGTGATACTATATAACTTTACACGTTATAACGTAATACTATATAACGTTATACATTATAACGTAATACTATATAACGTAATGCTATATAACATAATACGTTATAACGTGATACTATATAACGTTACACGTTATAACGTAATACTATATAACGTTATACATTATAACGTGATACTATATAACGTAATACTATATAAGGTAATGCTATATAACATAATACGTTATAACGTGATACTATATAACGTTACACGTTATAACGTAATACTATATGACGTAATACGTTATAGCGTGATACTACATAACATTATACGTTCTAACGTGATACTACATAACATTATACGTTATAACGTGATACTATATAACGTTACACGTTATAACGTAATACTATATAACGTTATACATTATAACGTAATACTATATAACGTAATACGTTATAGCGTGATACTACATAACATTATACGTTATAACGTGATACTATATAACGCTACACGTTATAACGCGATACTATATAACGTTATACGTTATAACGTGATACTATATAACGTAATACGTTATAGCGTGATACTATATAACGTAATACTATATAAGGTAATGCTATATAACATAATACGTTATAACGTGATACTATATAACGTTACACGTTATAACGTAATACTATATAACGCAATACGTTATAGCGTGATACTATATAACGTTACACGTTATAACGTAATACTATATAACGTTATACATTATAACGTAATACTATATAACGTAATACTATATAAGGTAATGCTATATAACATAATACGTTATAACGTGATACTACATAACGTTATATGTTATAACGTAATACTATATAACGTTGTACATTATAACGTAATACTATATAACGTAATACGTTATAGCGTGATACTATATAACGTAATACTATATAAGGTAATGCTATATAACATAATACGTTATAACGTGATACTATATAACGTTACACGTTATAACGTAATACTATATAACGCAATACGTTATAGCGTGATACTATATAACGTTACACGTTATAACGTAATACTATATAACGTAATACGTTATAGCGTGATACTACATAACATTATACGTTATAACGTGATACTATATAACGTAATACGTTATAGCGTGATACTACATAACATTATACGTTATAACGTGATACTACATAACATTATACGTTATAACGTGATACTATATAACGTTATACGTTATAACGTCATACTATTTAACGTAATGCTATATAAAATAATACGTTATAACGTGATACTATATAACGTTACACGTTATAACGTAATACTATATAACGTTATACATTATAACGTAATACTATATAACGTAATACGTTATAGCGTGATACTACATAACATTATACGTTATAACGTGATACTATATAACGTAATACGTTATAGCGTGATACTACATAACATTATACGTTATAACGTGATACTACATAACATTATACGTTATAACGTGATACTATATAACGTTATACGTTATAACGTCATACTATTAAACGTAATGCTATATAACATAATACGTTGTAACGTGATACTATATAACGTTACACGTTATAACGTAATACTATATAACGTTATACATTATAACGTGATACTATATAACGTAATACTATATAAGGTAATGCTATATAGCATAATACGTTATAACGTGATACTATATAACGTTACACGTTATAACGTAATACTATATAACGTAATACGTTAAAGCGTGATACTACATAACGTTACACGTAATAACGTGATACTATATAACGTTATACATTATAACGTAATACTATATAACGTAATACGTTAAAGCGTGATACTACATAACGTTACACGTAATAACGTGATACTATATAACGTTATACGTTATAACGTAATACTATATATCGTAATACGTTATAGCGTGATACTATATAACGTTATACATTATAACGTAAGACTATATAACGTAATACGTTATAGCGTGATACTATATAACGTAATACTATATAAGGTAATGCTATATAACATAATACGTTATAACGTGATACTATATAACGTTACACGTTATAACGTAATACTATATAACGTTACACGTTATAACGTAATACTATATAACGCAATACGTTATAGCGTGATACTACATAACATTATACGTTATAACGTGATACTATATAACGTAATACGTTATAGCGTGATACTACATAACATTATACGTTATAACGTGACACTACATAACATTATACGTTATAACGTGATACTATATAACGTTATACGTTATAACGTAATACTATATAACGTAATGCTATATAACATAATACGTTATATGGTGATACTATATAACGTTACACGTTATAACGTAATACTATATATCGTAATACGTTATAGCGTGATACTATATAACGTTACACGTTATAACGTAATACTATATAACGTTATACATTATAACGTAATACTATATAACGTAATACGTTAAAGCGTGATACTACATAACGTTACACGTAATAACGTGATACTATATAACGTTATACGTTATAACGTAATACTATATAACGTTATACGTTATAACGCGATACTATATAACGTTATATGTTATAACGTGATACTATATAACGTTATACGTTATAGCGTGATACTACATAACGTTATATGTTATAACGCGATACTATATAACGTTATATGTTATAACGTGATACTAGATAACGTTATACGTTATAGCGTGATACTACATAACGTTATATGTTATAACGTGATACTATATAACGTTATACGTTATAAGGCGCTACTATATAACGTTATACGTTATAACGTGATACTATATAACGCTACACGTTATAACGCGATACTATATAACGTTATACGTTATAACGTGATACTATATAACCTTATACGTTATAACGTGATACTATATAACGTAATACTATATAAGGTAATGCTATATAACATAATACGTTATAACGTGATACTATATAGCGTTACACGTTATAACGTAATAGTATATAACGCAATACGATATAGCGTGATACTATATAACGTAATACTATATATGGTAATGCTATATAACATAATACGTTATAACGTGATACTACATAACGTTATATGTTATAACGTAATACTATATAACGTTGTACATTATAACGTAATACTATATAACGTAATACGTTAAAGCTTGATACTACATAACGTTACACGTAATAGCGTGATACTATATAACGTTATACATTATAACGCCATACTATATAACGTTATACGTTATAACGTTATACTACATAACATTATACGTTATAACGTGATACTACATAACGTAATACTATATAACGTAATGCTATATAACATAATACATTATAACGTGATACTATATAACGCTACACGTTATAACGCGATACTATATAACGTTATACGTTATAACGTGATACTACATAACGTTATATGTTATAACGTAATACTATATAACGTTGTACATTATAACGTAATACTATATAACGTAATACGTTATAGCGTGATACTATATAACGTTACACGTTATAACGTAATACTTTATAACGTTATACGTTATAACGTAATACTATATAACGTTATACATTATAACGTAATACTATATAACGTAATACGTTAAAGCGTGATACTACATAACGTTATATGTTATAACGTGATACTATATAACGTTATACATTATAACGTAATACCACATAACGTTACACGTAATAACGTGATACTATATAACGTTATACGTTAAAACGCCATACTATATAACGTTATACATTATAACGTAATACTATATAACGTAATACGTTAAAGCGTGATACTACATAACGTTATATGTTATAACGTGATACTATATAACGTTATACGTTATAACGTAATACTATATAACGTTATACGTTATAACGCGATACTATATAACGTTATATGTTATAACGTGATACTATATAACGTTATACGTTATAGCGTGATACTACATAACGTTACACGTTATAACGTAATACTATATAACGCAATACGTTATAGCGTGATACTACATAACATTATACGTTATAACGTGATACTATATAACATTATACGTTATAACGTGATACTATATAACGTTATACGTTATAACGTCATACTATTTAACGTAATGCTATATAACATAATACGTTATAACGTGATACTATATAACGTTACACGTTGTAACGTAATACTATATAACGTTATACATTATAATGTAATACTATATAACGTAATACGTTATAGCGTGATACTACATAACATTATACGTTATAACGTGATACTATATAACGCTACACGTTATAACGCGATACTATATAACGTTATACGTTATAACGTGATACTACATAACGTTATATGTTATAACGTAATACTATATAACGTTGTACATTATAACGTAATACTATATAACGTAATACGTTATAGCGTGATACTATATAACGTTACACGTTATAACGTAATACTTTATAACGTTATACGTTATAACGTAATACTATATAACGTTATACATTATAACGTAATACTATATAACGTAATACGTTAAAGCGTGATACTACATAACGTTATATGTTATAACGTGATACTATATAACGTTATACATTATAACGTAATACCACATAACGTTACACGTAATAACGTGATACTATATAACGTTGTACGTTAAAACGCCATACTATATAACGTTATACATTATAACGTAATACTATATAACGTAATACGTTAAAGCGTGATACTACATAACGTTATATGTTATAACGTGATACTATATAACGTTATACGTTATAACGTAATACTATATAACGTTATACGTTATAACGCGATACTATATAACGTTATATGTTATAACGTGATACTATATAACGTTATACGTTATAGCGTGTTACTACATAACGTTACACGTTATAACGTAATACTATATAACGCAATACGTTATAGCGTGATACTACATAACATTATACGTTATAACGTGATACTATATAACATTATACGTTATAACGTGACACTACATAACATTATACGTTATAGCGTGATACTATATAACGTTGTACGTTAAAACGTAATACTATATAACGTAATGCTGTATAACATAATACGTTATAAGGTGATACTATATAACGTTACACGTTATAACGTAATACGATATATCGTAATACGTTACAGCGTGATCCTATATAACGTTACACGTTATAACGTAATACTATATAACGTTATACATTATAACGTAATACTATATAACGTAATACGTTAAAGCGTGATACTACATAACGTTACACGTAATAACGTGATACTATATAACGTTATACGTTATAACGTAATACTATATAACGTTATACCTTATAACGTAATACTATATAACGTAATACGTTAAACCGTGATACTACATAACGTTATATGTTATAACGTGATACTATATAACGTTATACGTTATAACGTAATACTATATAACGTTATACGTTATAACGCGATACTATATAACGTTATATGTTATAACGTGATACTATATAACGTTATACGTTATAACGCGATACTATATAACGTTATATGTTATAACGTGATACTATATAATGTTACACGTTATAGCGTGATGCTACATAACGTTATATGTTATAACGCGATACTATATAACGTTATATGTTATAACGTGATACTATATAACGTTATACGTTATAGCGTGATACTACATAACGTTATATGTTATATCGTGATACTATATAACGTTATACGCTCTAAGGCGATACTATATAACGTTATATGTTATAACGTGATACTATATAACGCTACACGTTATAACGCGATACTATATAACGTTATACGTTATAACGTGATACTATATAACCTTATACGTTATAACGTGATACTATATAACGTAATACTTTATAAGGTAATGCTATATAACATAATACGTTATAACGTGATACTATATAACGTTACACGTTATAACGTAATACTATATAACGCAATACGTTATAGCGTGATACTATATAACGTAATACTATATAAGGTAATGCTATATAACATAATACGTTATAACGTGATACTACATAACGTTATATGTTATAACGTAATACTATATAACGTTGTACATTATAACGTAATACTATATAACGTAATACGTTAAAGCTTGATACTACATAACGTTACACGTAATAACGTGATACTATATAACGTTATACGTTATAACGCCATACTATATAACGTTATACGTTATAACGTGATACTACATAACATTATACGTTATAACGTGATACTACATAACGTAATACTATATAACGTAATGCTATATAACATAATACATTATAACGTGATACTATATAACGTTACACGTTATAACGTAATACTATATAACGTAATACGTTATAGCGTGATACTATATAACGTTACACGTTATAACGTAATACTTTATAACGTTATACGTTATAACGTAATACTATATAACGTTATACATTATAACGTAATACTATATAACGTAATACGTTAAAGCGTGATACTACATAACGTTATATGTTATAACGTGATACTATATAACGTTATACGTTATAACGTAATACTATATGACGTTATACGTTATAACGCGATACTATATAACGTTATATGTTATAACGTGATACTATATAACGTTATACGTTGTAGCGTGATACTACATAACGTTATATGTTATAACGCGATACTATATAACGTTATATGTTATAACGTAAAACTATATAACGTTATACGTTATAGCGTGATACTACATAACGTTATATGTTATAACGTGATACTATATAACGTTATACGTTATAACGCGAAACTATATAACGTTATACGTTATAACGTGATTCTATGTAACGTTAAACGTTATAACGTAATACTATATAACGTAATGCTATATAACATAATACGATATAACGTGATACTATATAACGTTATACGTTATAGCGTGATACTACATAACGTTATATGTTATAACGCGGTACTATATAACGTTATACGTTATAACGTGATACTACATAACGTTACACGTAATAACGTGATACTACATAACGTTATACGTTATAACGTGATACTATATAACGTTATACGTCATAACGTGATACTATATAACGTTATACGTTATAACGTGATACTATTTAACGTAATACGTTATAACGTAAAACTATATAACGTTATACGTTATAACGTAAAACTATATAACGTTATACGTTATAGCGTGATACTACATAACGTTATATGTTATAACGTGATACTATATAACGTTATACGTTATAACGCGAAACTATATAACGTTATACGTTATAACGTGATTCTATGTAACGTTAAACGTTATAACGTAATACTATATAACGTAATGCTATATAACATAATACGATATAACGTAATACTATATAACGTTACACGTTATAACGTAATACTATATAACGCAATACGTTATAGCGTGATACTACATAACATTATACGTTATAACGTGACACTATATAACGTAATACGTTATAGCGTGATACTACATAACATTATACGTTATAACGTGATACTACATAACATTATACGTTATAACGTGATACTATATAACGTTATACGTTATAACGTGATACTATATAACGTTATACATTATAACGTAATACTATATAACGTAATACGTTAAAGCGTGATACTACATAACGTTACACGTAATAACGTGATACTACATAACGTTATACGTTATAACGTGATACTATATAACGTTATACGTCATAACGTGATACTATATAACGTTATACGTTATAACGTGATACTATTTAACGTAATACGTTATAACGTAAAACTATATAACGTTATACGTTATAGCGTGATACTACATAACGTTATATGTTATAACGTGATACTATATTACGTTATACGTTATAACGCGAAACTATATAACGTTATACGTTATAACGTGATTCTATGTAACGTTAAACGTTATAACGTAATACTATATAACGTAATGCTATATAACATAATACGATATAACGTGATACTATATAACGTTATACGTTATAGCGTGATACTACATAACGTTATATGTTATAACGCGGTACTATATAACGTTATACGTTATAACGTGATACTATATAACGTAATACGTTATAACGTGATACTATATAACGTAATACGTTATAGCGTGATACTACATAACATTATACGTTATAACGTGATACTACATAACATTATACGTTATAACGTGATACTATATAACGCAATACGTTATAACGTGATACTATATAACGTTACACGTTATAACGTAATACTATATAACGCAATACATTATAGCGTGATACTATATAACGTTATACGTTATAACGCGATACTATATAACGTTATATGTTATAACGTGATACTATATAACGTAATACGTTATAACGTGATACTATATAACGTAATACGTTATAGCGTGATACTACATAACATTATACGTTATAACGTGATACTACATAACATTATACGTTATAACGTGATACTATTTAACGTAATGCTATATAACATAATACGTTATAACGTGATACTGTATAACATTACACGTTATAACGTAATACTATATAACGCAATACGTTATAACGTGATACTATATAACGTTACACGTTATAACGTAATACTATATAACGCAATACGTTATAGCGTGATACTATATAACGTTATAAGTTATAACGCGATACTATATAACGTTATATGTTATAACGTGATACTATATAACGTAATACGTTATAACGTGATACTATATAACGTAATACGTTAAAGCGTGATACTACATAACGTTACACGTAATAACGTGATACTATATAACGTTACACGTTATAACGTAATACTATATAACGTTACACGTTATAACGAAATACTATATAACGTTACACGTTATAACGTAATACTATATAACGCAATACGTTATAGCGTGATACTATATAACGTTACACGTTATAACGTAATACTATATAACGTTACACGTTATAACGTAATACTATATAACGTTACACGTTATAACGTAATACTATATAACGCAATACGTTATAGCGTGATACTACATAACATTATACGTTATAACGTGACACTATATAACGTAATACGTTATAGCGTGATACTACATAACATTATACGTTATAACGTGATACTACATAACATTATACGTTATAACGTGATACTATATAACGTTATACGTTATAACGTGATACTATATAACGTTATACATTATAACGTAATACTATATAACGTAATACGTTAAAGCGTGATACTACATAACGTTACACGTAATAACGTGACACTATATAACGTTATACGTTATAACGTAATACTATATAACGTAATACGTTAAAGCGTGATACTACATAACGTTACACGTAATAACGTGACACTATATAACGTTATACGTTATAACGTAATACTATATAACGTAATACGTTATAGCGTGATACTATATAACGTAATACGTTATAGCGTGATACTATATAGCGTTACACGTTATAACGTAATACTATATAACGTAATACGTTATAGCGTGATACTATATAGCGTTACACGTTATAACGTAATACTATATAACGTAATACGTTATAGCGTGATACTATATAACGTTACACGTTATAACGTAATACTATATAACGTTATACATTATAACGTAATACTATATAACGTAATACGTTAAAGCGTGATACTACATAACGTTACACGTAATAACGTGATACTATATAACGTTATACGTTATAACGTGATACTATATAACGTTATACATCTTAACGTGATACTATATAACGTTATACGTTATAACGTGATACTATTTAACGTAATACGTTATAACGTAAAACTATATAACGTTATACGTTATAGCGTGATACTACATAACGTTATATGTTATAACGTGATACTATATAACGTTATACGTTATAACGCGAAACTATATAACATTATACGTTATAACGGGATACTACATAACATTATACGTTATAACGTGATACTATTTAACGTAATGCTATATAACATAATACGTTATAACGTGATACTATATAACGTTACACGTTATAACGTAATACTATATAACGCAATACGTTATAACGTGATACTATATAACGTTACACGTTATAACGTAATACTATATAACGCAATACGTTATAGTGTGATACTATATAACGTTATACGTTATAACGCGATACTATATAACGTTATATGTTATAACGTGATACTATATATCGTAATACGTTATAACGTGATACTATATAACGTAATACGTTAAAGCGTGATACTACATAACGTTACACGTAATAACGTGATACTATATAACGTTACACGTTATAACGTAATACTATATAACGCAATACGTTATAGCGTGATACTACATAACATTATACGTTATAACGTGACACTATATAACGTAATACGTTATAGCGTGATACTACATAACATTATACGTTATAACGTGATACTACATAACATTATACGTTATAACGTGATACTATATAACGTTATACGCTATAACGTAATACTATATAACGTAATGCTATATAATATAATACGTTATAACGTGATGCTATATAACGTTAGACGTTATAACGTAATACTATATAACGCAATACGTTATAGCGTGATACTACATAACATTATACGTTATAACGTGACACTATATAACGTAATACGTTATAGCGTGATACTACATAACATTATACGTTATAACGTGATACTACATAACATTATACGTTATAACGTGATACTATATAACGTTATACGTTATAACGTAATACTATATAACGTAATGCTATATAATATAATACGTTATAACGTGATGCTATATAACGTTATACGTTATAACGTAATACTATATAACGTTATACATTATAACGTAATACTATATAACGTAATACGTTAAAGCGTGATACTACATAACGTTACACGTAATAACGTGATACTATATAACGTTATACGTTATAACGTAATACTATATAACGTAATACGTTATAGCGTGATACTATATAGCGTTACACGTTATAACGTAATACTATATAACGTAATACGTTATAGCGTGATACTATATAACGTTACACGTTATAACGTAATACTATATAACGTTATACATTATAACGTAATACTATATAACGTAATACGTTAAAGCGTGATACTACATAACGTTACACGTAATAACGTGATTCTATATAACGTTATACGTTATAACGTGATACTATATAACGTTATACGTCATAACGTGATACTATATAACGTTATACGTTATAACGTGCTACTATTTAACGTAATACGTTATAACGTAAAACTATATAACGTTATACGTTATAGCGTGATACTACGTAACGTTATATGTTATAACGTGATACTATATAACGTTATACATTATAACGTAATACTATATAACGTAATACGTTAAAGCGTGATACTACATAACGTTACACGTAATAACGTGATACTACATAACGTTATACGTTATAACGTGATACTATATAACGTTATACGTCATAACGTGATACTATATAACGTTATACGTTATAACGTGATACTATTTAACGTAATACGTTATAACGTAAAACTATATAACGTTATACGTTATAGCGTGATACTACATAACGTTATATGTTATAACGTGATACTATATAACGTTATACGTTATAACGCGAAACTATATAACGTTATACGTTATAACGTGATTCTATGTAACGTTAAACGTTATAACGTAATACTATATAACGTAATGCTATATAACATAATACGATATAACGTGATACTATATAACGTTATACGTTATAGCGTGATACTACATAACGTTATATGTTATAACGCGGTACTATATAACGTTATACGTTATAACGTGATACTATATAACGTAATACGTTATAACGTGATACTATATAACGTAATACGTTATAGCGTGATACTACATAACATTATACGTTATAACGTGATACTACATAACATTATACGTTATAACGTGATACTATATAACGCAATACGTTATAACGTGATACTATATAACGTTACACGTTATAACGTAATACTATATAACGCAATACGTTATAGCGTGATACTATATAACGTTATACGTTATAACGCGATACTATATAACGTTATATGTTATAACGTGATACTATATAACGTAATACGTTATAACGTGATACTATATAACGTAATACGTTATAGCGTGATACTACATAACATTATACGTTATAACGTGATACTACATAACATTATACGTTATAACGTGATACTATTTAACGTAATGCTATATAACATAATACGTTATAACGTGATACTGTATAACGTTACACGTTATAACGTAATACTATATAACGCAATACGTTATAACGTGATACTATATAACGTTACACGTTATAACGTAATACTATATAACGCAATACGTTATAGCGTGATACTATATAACGTTATAAGTTATAACGCGATACTATATAACGTTATATGTTATAACGTGATACTATATAACGTAATACGTTATAACGTGATACTATATAACGTAATACGTTATAGCGTGATACTACATAACATTATACGTTATAACGTGATTCTACATAACATTATACGTTATAACGTGATACTATTTAACGTAATGCTATATAACATAATACGTTATAACGTGATACTATATAACGTTACACGTTATAACGTAATACTATATAACGCAATACGTTATAACGTGATACTATATAACGTTACACGTTATAACGTAATACTATATAACGCAATACGTTATAGCGTGATACTATATAACGTTATAAGTTATAACGCGATACTATATAACGTTATATGTTATAACGTGATACTATATAACGTAATACGTTATAACGTGATACTATATAACGTTATACATTATAACGTCATACTATTTAACGTAATGCTATCTAACATAATACGTTATAACGTGATACTATATAACGTTACACGTTATAACGTAATACTATATAACGCAATACGTTATAGCGTGATACTATATAACGTTACACGTTATAACGCGATAGTATATAACGTTATATGTTATAACGTGATACTATATAACGTAATACGTTATAACGTGATACTATATAACGTAATACGTTATAGCGTGATACTACATAACATTATACGTTATAACGTGATACTATATAACATTATACGTTATAACGTGATACTATTTAACGTAATGCTATATAACATAATACGTTATAACGTGATACTGTATAACGTTACACGTTATAACGTAATACTATATAACGCAATACGTTATAACGCGGTACTATATAACGTTATACGTTATAACGTGATACTATATAACGTAATACGTTATAACGTGATACTATATAACGTAATACGTTATAGCGTGATACTACATAACATTATACGTTATAACGTGATACTACATAACATTATACGTTATAACGTGATACTATATAACGCAATACGTTATAACGTGATACTATATAACGTTACACGTTATAACGTAATACTATATAACGCAATACGTTATAGCGTGATACTATATAACGTTATACGTTATAACGCGATACTATATAACGTTATATGTTATAACGTGATACTATATAACGTAATACGTTATAACGTGATACTATATAACGTAATACGTTATAGCGTGATACTACATAACATTATACGTTATAACGTGATACTACATAACATTATACGTTATAACGTGATACTATTTAACGTAATGCTATATAACATAATACGTTATAACGTGATACTGTATAACGTTACACGTTATAACGTAATACTATATAACGCAATACGTTATAACGTGATACTATATAACGTTACACGTTATAACGTAATACTATATAACGCAATACGTTATAGCGTGATACTATATAACGTTACACGTTATAACGTAATACTATATAACGCAATACGTTATAGCGTGATACTATATAACGTTATAAGTTATAACGCGATACTATATAACGTTATATGTTATAACGTGATACTATATAACGTAATACGTTATAACGTGATACTATATAACGTTATACATTATAACGTCATACTATTTAACGTAATGCTATCTAACATAATACGTTATAACGTGATACTATATAACGTTACACGTTATAACGTAATACTATATAACGCAATACGTTATAGCGTGATACTATATAACGTTACACGTTATAACGTAATACTATACAACGTTATACATTATAACGTAATACTATATAACGTAATACGTTAAAGCGTGATACTACATAACGTTACACGTAATAACGTGATACTATATAACGTTATACGTTATAACGTAATACTATAAAATGTTATACGTTATAACGCGATACTATATAACGTTATACGTTATAACGTGATACTATATAGCGTTATACGTTATAACGCGATACTATATAACGTTATGCGTTATAACGTGATACTGTATAACCTTATACGTTATAACGTCATACTATGTAACGCAATACGTTATAACGTAATACTATATAACGTTATACGTTATAACGTAATAGTATATAACGTTATACGTTATAACGCGATACTATATAACGTTATATGTTATAACGTAATACTATATAACGTTATACCTTATAGCGAAATACTATATAACGTAATACGTTAAAGCGTGATACTACATAACGTTACACGTAATAACGTGATACTATATAACGTTATACGTTATAACGTAATACTATATAACGTTATACGTTATAACGCGATACTATATAACGTTATATGTTATAACGTGGTACTCTATAACGTTATACGTTATAGCGTGATACTACATAACGTTATATGTTACAACGTGATACTATATAACGTTATACGTTATAACGTGATGCTATATAACGTTATACGTTATAACGTAATACTATATAACGTTATACATTATAACGTAATACTATATAACGTAATACGTTAAAGCGTGATACTACATAACGTTACACGTAATAACGTGATACTATATAACGTTATACGTTATAACGTGATACTATATAACGTTATACGTCATAACGTGATACTATATAACGTTATACGTTATAACGCGAAACTATATAACGTTATACGTTATAACGTGATTCTATATAACGTTAAACGTTATAACGTAATACTATATAACGTAATGCTATATAACATAATACGATATAACGTGATACTATATAACGTTACACGTTATAACGTAATACTATATAACGTTACACGTAATAACGTAATACTATATGACGCAATACGTTATAGCGTGATACTACATAACATTATACGTTATAACGTGAAACTATATAACGTAATACGTTATAGCGTGATACTACATAACATTATACGTTATAACGTGATACTACATAACATTATACGTTATAACGTGATACTATATAACGTTATAGGTTATAACGTAATACTATTCAACGTAATGCTATATAACATAATACGTTATAACGTGATGCTATATAACGTTATACGTTATAACGTAATACTATATAACGTTATACATTATAACGTAATACTATATAACGTAATACGTTAAAGCGTGATACTATATAACGTTATACATTATAACGTAATACTATATAACGTAATACGTTAAAGCGTGATACTACATAACGTTACACGTAATAACGTGATACTATATAACGTTATACGTTATAACGTGATACTATATAACGTTATACGTCATAACGTGATACTATATAACGTTATACGTTATAACGCGAAACTATATAACGTTATACGTTATAACGTGATTCTATATAACGTTAAACGTTATAACGTAATACTATATAACGTAATGCTATATAACATAATACGATATAACGTGATACTATATAACGTTACACGTTATAACGTAATACTATATAACGTTACACGTAATAACGTAATACTATATGACGCAATACGTCATAACGTGATACTATATAACGTTATACGTTATAACGTGATACTATTTAACGTAATACGTTATAACGTAAAACTATATAACGTTATACGTTATAGCGTGATACTACATAACGTTATATGTTATAACGTGATACTATATAACGTTATACGTTATAACGCGAAACTATATAACGTTATACGTTATAACGTGATTCTATGTAACGTTAAACGTTATAACGTAATACTATATAACGTAATGCTATATAACATAATACGATATAACGTGATACTATATAACGTTATACGTAATAACGTGATACTATATAACGTTATACGTTATAACGTGATACTATATAACGTTATACGTCATAACGTGATACTATATAACGTTATACGTTATAACGCGAAACTATATAACGTTATACGTTATAACGTGATTCTATATAACGTTAAACGTTATAACGTAATACTATATAACGTAATGCTATATAACATAATACGATATAACGTGATACTATATAACGTTACACGTTATAACGTAATACTATATAACGTTACACGTAATACCGTAATACTATATGACGCAATACGTCATAACGTGATACTATATAACGTTATACGTTATAACGTGATACTATTTAACGTAATACGTTATAACGTAAAACTATATAACGTTATACGTTATAGCGTGATACTACATAACGTTATATGTTATAACGTGATACTATATAACGTTATACGTTATAACGCGAAACTATATAACGTTATACGTTATAACGTGATTCTATGTAACGTTAAACGTTATAACGTAATACTATATAACGTAATGCTATATAACATAATACGATATAACGTGATACTATATAACGTTATACGTTATAGCGTGATACTACATAACGTTATATGTTATAACGCGGTACTATATAACGTTATACGTTATAACGTGATACTATATAACGTAATACGTTATAACGTGATACTATATAACGTAATACGTTATAGCGTGATACTACATAACATTATACGTTATAACGTGATACTACATAACATTATACGTTATAACGTGATACTATATAACGCAATACGTTATAACGTGATACTATATAACGTTACACGTTATAACGTAATACTATATAACGCAATACGTTATAGCGTGATACTATATAACGTTATACGTTATAACGCGATACTATATAACGTTATATGTTATAACGTGATACTATATAACGTAATACGTTATAACGTGATACTATATAACGTAATACGTTATAGCGTGATACTACATAACATTATACGTTATAACGTGATACTACATAACATTATACGTTATAACGTGATACTATATAACGTTATACGTTATAACGTAATACTATATAACGTTATACATTATAACGTAATACTATATAACGTAATACGTTAAAGCGTGATACTACATAACGTTACACGTAATATCGTGATACTATATAACGTTATACGTTATAACGTGATACTATATAACGTTATACGTCATAACGTGATACTATATAACGTTATACGTTATAACGCGAAACTATATAACGTTATACGTTATAACGTGATTCTATATAACATTAAACGTTATAACGTAATACTATATAACGTAATGCTATATAACATAATACGATATAACGTGATACTATATAACGTTATACGTAATAACGTGATACTATATAACGTTATACGTTATAACGTGATACTATATAACGTTATACGTCATAACGTGATACTATATAACGTTATACGTTATAACGCGATACTATATAACGTTATATGTTATAACGTGATACTATATAACGTAATACGTTATAACGTGATACTATATAACGTAATACGTTATAGCGTGATACTACATAACATTATACGTTATAACGTGATACTACATAACATTATACGTTATAACGTGATACTATATAACGTTATACGTTATAACGTAATACTATATAACGTTATACATTATAACGTAATACTATATAACGTAATACGTTAAAGCGTGATACTACATAACGTTACACGTAATATCGTGATACTATATAACGTTATACGTTATAGCGTGATACTACATAACATTATATGTTATAACGTGATAATACATAGCATTATACGTTATAACGTGATACTATATAACGCAATACGTTATAACGTGATACTATATAACGTTACACGTTATAACGTAATACTATATGACGCAATACGTCATAACGTGATACTATATAACGTTATACGTTATAACGTGATACTATTTAACGTAATACGTTATAACGTGATACTATATAACGTAATACGTTATAGCGTGATACTACATAACATTATACGTTATAACGTGATACTACATAACATTATACGTTATAACGTGATACTATATAACGTTATACGTTATAACGCGATACTATATAACGTTATATGTTATAACGTGATACTATATAACGTAATACGTTATAACGTGATACTATATAACGTTATACGTTATAGCGTGATACTACATAACATTATACGTTATAACGTGATACTACATAACATTATACGTTATAACGTGATACTATTTAACGTAATGCTATATAACATAATACGTTATAACGTGATACTGTATAACGTTACACGTTATAACGTAATACTATATAACGCAATACGTTATAACGTGATACTATATAACGTTACACGTTATAACGTAATGCTATATAACGCAATACGTTATAGCGTGATACTATATAACGTTATAAGTTATAACGCGATACTATATAACGTTATATGTTATAACGTGATACTATATAACGTAATACGTTATAACGCGATACTATATAACGTAATACGTTATAGCGTGATACTACATAACATTATACGTTATAACGTGATTCTACATAACATTATACGTTATAACGTGATACTATTTAACGTAATGCTATATAACATAATACGTTATAACGTGATACTATATAACGTTACACGTTATAACGTAATACTATATAACGCAATACGTTATAACGTGATACTATATAACGTTACACGTTATAACGTAATACTATATAACGCAATACGTTATAGCGTGATACTATATAACGTTATAAGTTATAACGCGATACTATATAACGTTATATGTTATAACGTGATACTGTATAACGTAATACGTTATAACGTGATACTATATAACGTTATACATTATAACGTCATACTATTTAACGTAATGCTATCTAACATAATACGTTATAACGTGATACTATATAACGTTATACGTTATAACGCGAAACTATATAACGTTATACGTTATAACGTGATTCTATGTAACGTTAAACGTTATAACGTAATACTATATAACGTAATGCTATATAACATAATACGATATAACGTGATACTATATAACGTTATACGTAATAACGTGATACTATATAACGTTATACGTTATAACGTGATACTATATAACGTTATACGTCATAACGTGATACTATATAACGTTATACGTTATAACGCGAAACTATATAACGTTATACGTTATAACGTGATTCTATATAACGTTAAACGTTATAACGTAATACTATATAACGTAATGCTATATAACATAATACGATATAACGTGATACTATATAACGTTACACGTTATAACGTAATACTATATAACGTTACACGTAATACCGTAATACTATATGACGCAATACGTCATAACGTGATACTATATAACGTTATACGTTATAACGTGATACTATTTAACGTAATACGTTATAACGTAAAACTATATAACGTTATACGTTATAGCGTGATACTACATAACGTTATATGTTATAACGTGATACTATATAACGTTATACGTTATAACGCGAAACTATATAACGTTATACGTTATAACGTGATTCTATGTAACGTTAAACGTTATAACGTAATACTATATAACGTAATGCTATATAACATAATACGATATAACGTGATACTATATAACGTTATACGTTATAGCGTGATACTACATAACGTTATATGTTATAACGCGGTACTATATAACGTTATACGTTATAACGTGATACTATATAACGTAATACGTTATAACGTGATACTATATAACGTAATACGTTATAGCGTGATACTACATAACATTATACGTTATAACGTGATACTACATAACATTATACGTTATAACGTGATACTATATAACGCAATACGTTATAACGTGATACTATATAACGTTACACGTTATAACGTAATACTATATAACGCAATACGTTATAGCGTGATACTATATAACGTTATACGTTATAACGCGATACTATATAACGTTATATGTTATAACGTGATACTATATAACGTAATACGTTATAACGTGATACTATATAACGTAATACGTTATAGCGTGATACTACATAACATTATACGTTATAACGTGATACTACATAACATTATACGTTATAACGTGATACTATATAACGTTATACGTTATAACGTAATACTATATAACGTTATACATTATAACGTAATACTATATAACGTAATACGTTAAAGCGTGATACTACATAACGTTACACGTAATATCGTGATACTATATAACGTTATACGTTATAACGTGATACTATATAACGTTATACGTCATAACGTGATACTATATAACGTTATACGTTATAACGCGAAACTATATAACGTTATACGTTATAACGTGATTCTATATAACATTAAACGTTATAACGTAATACTATATAACGTAATGCTATATAACATAATACGATATAACGTGATACTATATAACGTTATACGTAATAACGTGATACTATATAACGTTATACGTTATAACGTGATACTATATAACGTTATACGTCATAACGTGATACTATATAACGTTATACGTTATAACGCGATACTATATAACGTTATATGTTATAACGTGATACTATATAACGTAATACGTTATAACGTGATACTATATAACGTAATACGTTATAGCGTGATACTACATAACATTATACGTTATAACGTGATACTACATAACATTATACGTTATAACGTGATACTATATAACGTTATACGTTATAACGTAATACTATATAACGTTATACATTATAACGTAATACTATATAACGTAATACGTTAAAGCGTGATACTACATAACGTTACACGTAATATCGTGATACTATATAACGTTATACGTTATAGCGTGATACTACATAACATTATATGTTATAACGTGATAATACATAGCATTATACGTTATAACGTGATACTATATAACGCAATACGTTATAACGTGATACTATATAACGTTACACGTTATAACGTAATACTATATGACGCAATACGTCATAACGTGATACTATATAACGTTATACGTTATAACGTGATACTATTTAACGTAATACGTTATAACGTGATACTATATAACGTAATACGTTATAGCGTGATACTACATAACATTATACGTTATAACGTGATACTACATAACATTATACGTTATAACGTGATACTATATAACGTTATACGTTATAACGCGATACTATATAACGTTATATGTTATAACGTGATACTATATAACGTAATACGTTATAACGTGATACTATATAACGTTATACGTTATAGCGTGATACTACATAACATTATACGTTATAACGTGATACTACATAACATTATACGTTATAACGTGATACTATTTAACGTAATGCTATATAACATAATACGTTATAACGTGATACTGTATAACGTTACACGTTATAACGTAATACTATATAACGCAATACGTTATAACGTGATACTATATAACGTTACACGTTATAACGTAATGCTATATAACGCAATACGTTATAGCGTGATACTATATAACGTTATAAGTTATAACGCGATACTATATAACGTTATATGTTATAACGTGATACTATATAACGTAATACGTTATAACGCGATACTATATAACGTAATACGTTATAGCGTGATACTACATAACATTATACGTTATAACGTGATTCTACATAACATTATACGTTATAACGTGATACTATTTAACGTAATGCTATATAACATAATACGTTATAACGTGATACTATATAACGTTACACGTTATAACGTAATACTATATAACGCAATACGTTATAACGTGATACTATATAACGTTACACGTTATAACGTAATACTATATAACGCAATACGTTATAGCGTGATACTATATAACGTTATAAGTTATAACGCGATACTATATAACGTTATATGTTATAACGTGATACTGTATAACGTAATACGTTATAACGTGATACTATATAACGTTATACATTATAACGTCATACTATTTAACGTAATGCTATCTAACATAATACGTTATAACGTGATACTATATAACGTTACACGTTATAACGTAATACTATATAACGCAATACGTTATAGCGTGATACTATATAACGTTACACGTTATAACGTAATACTATACAACGTTATACATTATAACGTAATACTATATAACGTAATACGTTAAAGCGTGATACTACATAACGTTACACGTAATAACGTGATACTATATAACGTTATACGTTATAACGTAATACTATAAAATGTTATACGTTATAACGCGATACTATATAACGTTATACGTTATAACGTGATACTATATAACGTTATACGTTATAACGCGATACTATATAACGTTATACGTTATAACGTGATACTGTATAACCTTATACGTTATAACGTCATACTATGTAACGCAATACGTTATAACGTAATACTATATAACGTTATACGTTATAACGTAATAGTATATAACGTTATACGTTATAACGCGATACTATATAACGTTATATGTTATAACGTAATACTATATAACGTTATACCTTATAACGAAATACTATATAACGTAATACGTTAAAGCGTGATACTACATAACGTTACACGTAATAACGTGATACTATATAACGTTATACGTTATAACGTAATACTATATAACGTTATACGTTATAACGCGATACTATATAACGTTATATGTTATAACGTGGTACTATATAACGTTATACGTTATAGCGTGATACTACATAACGTTATATGTTACAACGTGATACTATATAACGTTATACGTTATAACGTGATGCTATATAACGTTATACGTTATAACGTAATACTATATAACGTTATACATTATAACGAAATACTATATAACGTAATACGTTAAAGCGTGATACTACATAACGTTACACGTAATAACGTGATACTATATAACGTTATACGTTATAACGTGATACTATATAACGTTATACGTCATAACGTGATACTATATAACGTTATACGTTATAACGCGAAACTATATAACGTTATACGTTATAACGTGATTCTATATAACGTTAAACGTTATAACGTAATACTATATAACGTAATGCTATATAACATAATACGATATAACGTGATACTATATAACGTTACACGTTGTAACGTAATACTATATAACGTTACACGTAATAACGTAATACTATATGACGCAATACGTTATAGCGTGATACTACATAACATTATACTTTATAACATGAAACTATATAACGTAATACGTTATAGCGTGATACTACATAACATTATACGTTATAACGTGATACTACATAACATTATACGTTTTAACGCGATACTATATAACGTTATAGGTTATAACGTAATACTATACAACGTAATGCTATATAACATAATACGTTATAACGTGATGCTATATAACGTTATACGTTATAACGTAATACTATATAACGTTATACGTTATAACGTAATACTATATAACGTAATACTATATAACGTAATACGTTATAGCGTGATACTATATAGCGTTACACGTTATAACGTAATACTATATAACGTAATACGTTATAGCGTGATACTATATAACGTTACACGTTATAACTTAATACTATATAACGTTATACATTATAACGTAATACTATATAACGTAATACGTTAAAGCGTGATACTACATAACGTTACACGTAATAACGTGATACTATATAACGTTATACGTTATAACGTGATACTATATAACGTTATACGTCATAACGTGATACTATATAACGTTATACGTTATAACGTGATACTATTTAACGTAATACGTTATAACGTAAAACTATATAACGTTATACGTTATAGCGTGATACTACATAACGTTATATGTTATAACGTGATACTATATAACGTTATACGTTATAACGCGAAACTATATAACATTATACGTTATAACGTGATACTACATAACATTATACGTTATAACGTGATACTATTTAACGTAATGCTATATAACATAATACGTTATAACGTGATACTATATAACGTTACACGTTATAACGTAATACTATATAACGTTACACGTAATAACGTAATACTATATGACGCAATACGTTATAGCGTGATACTACATAACATTATACGTTATAACGTGAAACTATATAACGTAATACGTTATAGCGTGATACTACATAACATTATACGTTATAACGTGATACTACATAACATTATACGTTATAACGTGATACTATATAACGTTATAGGTTATAACGTAATACTATACAACGTAATGCTATATAACATAATACGTTATAACGTGATGCTATATAACGTTATACGTTATAACGTAATACTATATAACGTTATACGTTATAACGTAATACTATATAACGTAATACTATATAACGTAATACGTTATAGCGTGATACTATATAGCGTTACACGTTATAACGTAATACTATATAACGTAATACGTTATAGCGTGATACTATATAACGTTACACGTTATAACGTAATACTATATGACGTTATACATTATAACGTAATACTATATAACGTAATACGTTAAAGCGTGATACTACATAACGTTACACGTAATAACGTGATACTATATAACGTTATACGTTATAACGTGATACTATATAACGTTATACGTCATAACGTGATACTATATAACGTTATACGTTATAACGTGATACTATTTAACGTAATACGTTATAACGTAAAACTATATAACGTTATACGTTATAGCGTGATACTACATAACGTTATATGTTATAACGTGATACTATATAACGTTATACGTTATAACGCGAAACTATATAACATTATACGTTATAACGTGATACTACATAACATTATACGTTATAACGTGATACTATTTAACGTAATGCTATATAACATAATACGTTATAACGTGATACTATATAACGTTACACGTTATGACGCGAAACTATATAACATTATACGTTATAACGTGATACTACATAACATTATACGTTATAACGTGATACTATTTAACGTAATGCTATCTAACATAATACGTTATAACGTGATACTATATAACGTTACACGTTATAACGTAATACTATATAACGCAATACGTTATAGCGTGATACTATATAACGTTACACGTTATAACGTAATACTATACAACGTTATACATTATAACGTAATACTATATAACGTAATACGTTAAAGCGTGATACTACATAACGTTACACGTAATAACGTGATACTATATAACGTTATACGTTATAACGTATTACTATAAAATGTTATACGTTATAACGCGATACTATATAACGTTATACGTTATAACGTGATACTATATAACGTTATACGTTATAACGCGATACTATATAACGTTATACGTTATAACGTGATACTGTATAACCTTATACGTTATAACGTCATACTATGTAACGCAATACGTTATAACGTAATACTATATAACGTTATACGTTATAACGTAATAGTATATAACGTTATACGTTATAACGCGATACTATATAACGTTATATGTTATAACGTAATACTATATAACGTTACACCTTATAACGACATACTATATAACGTAATACGTTAAAGCGTGATACTACATAACGTTACACGTAATAACGTGATACTACATAACGTTATACGTTATAACGTAATACTATATAACGTTATACGTTATAACGTGATGCTATATAACGTTATACGTTATAACGTAATACTATATAACGTTATACATTATAACGTGATACTATATAACGTTATACGTCATAACGTGATACTATATAACGTTATACGTTATAACGTGATACTATATAACGTTATACGTTATAACGCGATACTATATAACGTTATACGTTATAACGTGATACTGTATAACCTTATACGTTATAACGTCATACTATGTAACGCAATACGTTATAACGTAATACTATATAACGTTATACGTTATAACGTAATAGTATATAACGTTATACGTTATAACGCGATACTATATAACGTTATATGTTATAACGTAATACTATATAACGTTATACCTTATAACGAAATACTATATAACGTTATATGTTATAACGTGGTACTATATAACGTTATACGTTATAGCGTGATACTACATAACGTTATATGTTACAACGTGATACTATATAACGTTATACGTTATAACGTGATGCTATATAACGTTATACGTTATAACGTAATACTATATAACGTTATACATTATAACGTAATACTATATAACGTAATACGTTAAAGCGTGATACTACATAACGTTACACGTAATAACGTGATACTATATAACGTTATACGTTATAACGTGATACTATATAACGTTATACGTCATAACGTGATACTATATAACGTTATACGTTATAACGCGAAACTATATAACGTTATACGTTATAACGTGATTCTATATAACGTTAAACGTTATAACGTAATACTATATAACGTAATGCTATATAACATAATACGATATAACGTGATACTATATAACGTTACACGTTATAACGTAATACTATATAACGTTACACGTAATAACGTAATACTATATGACGCAATACGTTATAGCGTGATACTACATAACATTATACGTTATAACGTGAAACTATATAACGTAATACGTTATAGCGTGATACTACATAACATTATACGTTATAACGTGATACTACATAACATTATACGTTATAACGTGATACTATATAACCTTATACGTTATAACGTAATACTATATAACGTAATGCTATATAACATAATACATTATAACGTGATGCTATATAACGTTATACGTTATAACGTAATACTATATAACGTTATACGTTATAACGTAATACTATATAACGTAATACTATATAACGTAATACGTTATAGCGTGATACTATATAGCGTTACACGTTATAAGGTAATACTATATAACGTAATACGTTATAGCGTGATACTATATAACGTTACACGTTATAACGTAATACTATATAACGTTATACATTATAACGTAATACTATATATCGTAATACGTTAAAGCGTGATACTACATAACGTTACACGTAATAACGTGATACTATATAACGTTATAAGTTATAACGTGATACTATATAACGTTATACGTCATAACGTGATACTATATAACGTTATACGTTATAACGTGATACTATTTAACGTAATACGTTATAACGTAAAACTATATAACGTTATACGTTATAGCGTGATACTACATAACGTTATATGTTATAACGTGATACTATATAACGTTATACGTTATAACGCGAAACTATATAACATTATACGTTATAACGTGATACTACATAACATTATACGTTATAACGTGATACTATTTAACGTAATGCTATATAACATAATACGTTATAACGTGATACTATATAACGTTACACGTTATAACGTAATACTATATAACGCAATACGTTATAACGTGATACTATATAACGTTACACGTTATAACGTAATACTATATAACGCAATACGTTATAGCGTGATATTATATAACGTTATACGTTATAACGCGATACTATATAACGTTATATGTTATAACGTGATACTATATAACGTAATACGTTATAACGTGATACTATATAACGTAATACGTTATAGCGTGATACTACATAACATTATACGTTATAACGTGATACTACATAACATTATACGTCATAACGTGATACTATATAACGTTATACGTTATAACGTAATACTATATAACGTTATACGTTATAACGCGATACTATATAACGTTATATGTTATAACGTGGTACTACATAACGTTATACGTTATAGCGTGATACTACATAACGTTATATGTTACAACGTGATACTATATAACGTTATACGTTATAACGTGATGCTATATAACGTTATACGTTATGACGTAATACTATATAACGTTATACCATATAACGTAATACTATATAACGTTATACGTTATAACGTGATGCTATATAACGTTATACGTTATAACGTAATACTATATAACGTTATACATTATAACGTAATACTATATAACGCAATACGTCATAACGTGATACTATATAACGTTATACGTTATAACGCGATACTATATAACGTTATATGTTATAACGTAATACTATATAACGTTATATGTTATAACGTAATACTATATAACGTTATACCTTATAACGTAATACTATATAACGTAATACGTTAAAGCGTGATACTACATAACGTTACACGTTATAACGCGATACTATATAACGTTATATGTTATAACGTGATACTATATAACGTTATACGTTATAACGTGATACTATATAACCTTATACGTTATAACGTGATACTATATAACCTTATACGTTATAACGTGATACTATTTAACGTAATGCTATATAACATAATACGTTATAACGTGATACCATATAACGTTACACGTTATAACGTAATACTATATAACGCAATACGTTATAACGTGATACTATATAACGTTACACGTTATAACGTAATACTATATAACGCAATACGTTATAGCGTGATACTATATAACGTAATACGTTAAAGCGTGATACTACATAACGTTACACGTAATAACGTGATGCTATATAACGTTATACGTTATAACGTGATACTATATAACGTTATACGTCATAACGTAATACTATATAACGTTATATGTTATAACGTAATACTATATAACGTTATACCTTATAACGTAATACTATATAACGTAATACGTTAAAGCGTGATACTACATAACGTTACACGTTATAACGCGATACTATATAACGTTATATGTTATAACGTGATACTATATAACGTTATACGTTATAACGTGATACTATATAACCTTATACGTTATAACGTGATACTATATAACCTTATACGTTATAACGTGATACTATTTAACGTAATGCTATATAACATAATACGTTATAACGTGATACCATATAACGTTACACGTTATAACGTGATGCTATATAACGTTATACGTTATGACGTAATACTATATAACGTTATACCATATAACGTAATACTATATAACATATTACGTTATAACGTGATACTATATAACGTTACACGTTATAACGTAATACTATATAACGCAATACGTCATAACGTGATACTATATAACGTTATACGTTATAACGCGATACTATATAACGTTATATGTTATAACGTAATACTATATAACGTTATATGTTATAACGTAATACTATATAACGTTATACCTTATAACGTAATACTATATAACGTAATACGTTAAAGCGTGATACTACATAACGTTACACGTTATAACGCGATACTATATAACGTTATATGTTATAACGTGATACTATATAACGTTATACGTTATAACGTGATACTATATAACCTTATACGTTATAACGTGATACTATATAACCTTATACGTTATAACGTGATACTATTTAACGTAATGCTATATAACATAATACGTTATAACGTGATACCATATAACGTTACACGTTATAACGTAATACTATATAACGCAATACGTTATAACGTGATACTATATAACGTTACACGTTATAACGTAATACTATATAACGCAATACGTTATAGCGTGATACTATATAACGTAATACGTTAAAGCGTGATACTACATAACGTTACACGTAATAACGTGATGCTATATAACGTTATACGTTATAACGTGATACTATATAACGTTATACGTCATAACGTGATACTATATAACGTTATACGTTATAACGTAATACTATATAACGTTATACGTTATAACGCGATACTATATAACGTTATATGTTATAACGTGGTACTATATAACGTTATACGTTATAGCGTGATACTACATAACGTTATATGTTACAACGTGATACTATATAACGTTATACGTTATAACGTGATGCTATATAACGTTATACGTTATGACGTAATACTATATAACGTTATACCATATAACGTAATACTATATAACGTTATACGTTATAACGTGATGCTATATAACGTTATACGTTATAACGTAATACTATATAACGTTATACATTATAACGTAATACTATATAACGTAATACGTTAAAGCGTGATACTACATAACGTTACACGTAATAACGTGATACTATATAGCGTTATACGTTATAACGTAATACTATATAACGTAATACGTTATAGCGTGATACTATATAGCGTTACACGTTATAACGTAATACTATATAACGTAATACGTTATAGCGTGATACTATATAACGTTACACGTTATAACGTAATACTATATAACGTTATACATTATAACGTAATACTATATAACGTAATACGTTAAAGCGTGATACTACATAACGTTACACGTAATAACGTGATACTATATAACGTTATACGTTATAGCGTGATGCTATATAACGTTATACGTTATAACGTAATACTATATAACGTTATACCATATAACGTAATACTATATAACGTTATACGTTATAACGTGATGCTATATAACGTTATACGTTATAACGTAATACTATATAACGTTATACATTATAACGTAATACTATATAACGTAATACGTTAAAGCGTGATACTACATAACGTTACACGTAATAACGTGATAGTATATAGCGTTATACGTTATAACGTAATACTATATAACGTAATACGTTATAGCGTGATACTATATAGCGTTACACGTTATAACGTAATACTATATAACGTAATACGTTATAGCGTGATACTATATAACGTTACACGTTATAACGTAATACTATATAACGTTATACATTATAACGTAATACTATATAACGTAATACGTTAAAGCGTGATACTACATAACGTTACACGTAATAACGTGATACTATATAACGTTATACGTTATAGCGTGATACTATATAACGTTATACGTCATAACGTGATACTATATAACGTTATACGTTATAACGTGATACTATTTAACGTAATACGTTATAACGTAAAACTATATAACGTTATACGTTATAGCGTGATACTACATAACGTTATATGTTATAACGTGATACTATATAACGTTATACGTTATAACGCGAAACTATATAACTTTATACGTTATAACGTGATTCTATATAACGTTAAACGTTATAACGTAATACTATATAACGTAATGCTATATAACATAATACGATATAACGTGATACTATATAACGTTATACGTTATAGCGTGATACTACATAACGTTATATGTTATAACGCGATACTATATAACGTTATATGTTATAACGTGATACTATATAACGTTATACGTCATAACGTGATACTATATAACGTTATACGTTATAACGTGATACTATTTAACGTAATACGTTATAACGTAAAACTATATAACGTTATACGTTATAGCGTGATACTACATAACGTTATATGTTATAACGTGATACTATATAACGTTATACGTTATAACGCGAAACTATATAACTTTATACGTTATAACGTGATTCTATATAACGTTAAACGTTATAACGTAATACTATATAACGTAATGCTATATAACATAATACGATATAACGTGATACTATATAACGTTATACGTTATAGCGTGATACTACATAACGTTATATGCTATAACGCGATACTATATAACGTTATATGTTATAACGTGATACTATATAACGTTATACATTATAACGAAATACTATATAACGTAATACGTTAAAGCGTGATACTACATAACGTTACACGTAATAACGTGATACTATATAACGTTATACGTTATAACGTGATACTATATAACGTTATACGTCATAACGTGATACTATATAACGTTATACGTTATAACGCGAAACTATATAACGTTATACGTTATAACGTGATTCTATATAACGTTAAACGTTATAACGTAATACTATATAACGTAATGCTATATAACATAATACGATATAACGTGATACTATATAACGTTACACGTTGTAACGTAATACTATATAACGTTACACGTAATAACGTAATACTATATGACGCAATACGTTATAGCGTGATACTACATAACATTATACTTTATAACATGAAACTATATAACGTAATACGTTATAGCGTGATACTACATAACATTATACGTTATAACGTGATACTACATAACATTATACGTTTTAACGCGATACTATATAACGTTATAGGTTATAACGTAATACTATACAACGTAATGCTATATAACATAATACGTTATAACGTGATGCTATATAACGTTATACGTTATAACGTAATACTATATAACGTTATACGTTATAACGTAATACTATATAACGTAATACTATATAACGTAATACGTTATAGCGTGATACTATATAGCGTTACACGTTATAACGTAATACTATATAACGTAATACGTTATAGCGTGATACTATATAACGTTACACGTTATAACTTAATACTATATAACGTTATACATTATAACGTAATACTATATAACGTAATACGTTAAAGCGTGATACTACATAACGTTACACGTAATAACGTGATACTATATAACGTTATACGTTATAACGTGATACTATATAACGTTATACGTCATAACGTGATACTATATAACGTTATACGTTATAACGTGATACTATTTAACGTAATACGTTATAACGTAAAACTATATAACGTTATACGTTATAGCGTGATACTACATAACGTTATATGTTATAACGTGATACTATATAACGTTATACGTTATAACGCGAAACTATATAACATTATACGTTATAACGTGATACTACATAACATTATACGTTATAACGTGATACTATTTAACGTAATGCTATATAACATAATACGTTATAACGTGATACTATATAACGTTACACGTTATAACGTAATACTATATAACGTTACACGTAATAACGTAATACTATATGACGCAATACGTTATAGCGTGATACTACATAACATTATACGCTATAACGTGAAACTATATAACGTAATACGTTATAGCGTGATACTACATAACATTATACGTTATAACGTGATACTACATAACATTATACGTTATAACGTGATACTATATAACGTTATAGGTTATAACGTAATACTATACAACGTAATGCTATATAACATAATACGTTATAACGTGATGCTATATAACGTTATACGTTATAACGTAATACTATATAACGTTATACGTTATAACGTAATACTATATAACGTAATACTATATAACGTAATACGTTATAGCGTGATACTATATAGCGTTACACGTTATAACGTAATACTATATAACGTAATACGTTATAGCGTGATACTATATAACGTTACACGTTATAACGTAATACTATATGACGTTATACATTATAACGTAATACTATATAACGTAATACGTTAAAGCGTGATACTACATAACGTTACACGTAATAACGTGATACTATATAACGTTATACGTTATAACGTGATACTATATAACGTTATACGTCATAACGTGATACTATATAACGTTATACGTTATAACGTGATACTATTTAACGTAATACGTTATAACGTAAAACTATATAACGTTATACGTTATAGCGTGATACTACATAACGTTATATGTTATAACGTGATACTATATAACGTTATACGTTATAACGCGAAACTATATAACATTATACGTTATAACGTGATACTACATAACATTATACGTTATAACGTGATACTATTTAACGTAATGCTATATAACATAATACGTTATAACGTGATACTATATAACGTTACACGTTATGACGCGAAACTATATAACATTATACGTTATAACGTGATACTACATAACATTATACGTTATAACGTGATACTATTTAACGTAATGCTATCTAACATAATACGTTATAACGTGATACTATATAACGTTACACGTTATAACGTAATACTATATAACGCAATACGTTATAGCGTGATACTATATAACGTTACACGTTATAACGTAATACTATACAACGTTATACATTATAACGTAATACTATATAACGTAATACGTTAAAGCGTGATACTACATAACGTTACACGTAATAACGTGATACTATATAACGTTATACGTTATAACGTATTACTATAAAATGTTATACGTTATAACGCGATACTATATAACGTTATACGTTATAACGTGATACTATATAACGTTATACGTTATAACGCGATACTATATAACGTTATACGTTATAACGTGATACTGTATAACCTTATACGTTATAACGTCATACTATGTAACGTTATACGTTATAACGTGATGCTATATAACGTTATACGTTATAACGTAATACTATATAACGTTATACATTATAACGTAATACTATATAACGTAATACGTTAAAGCGTGATACTACATAACGTTACACGTAATAACGTGATACTATATAGCGTTATACGTTATAACGTAATACTATATAACGTAATACGTTATAGCGTGATACTATATAGCGTTACACGTTATAACGTAATACTATATAACGTAATACGTTATAGCGTGATACTATATAACGTTACACGTTATAACGTAATACTATATAACGTTATACATTATAACGTAATACTATATAACGTAATACGTTAAAGCGTGATACTACATAACGTTACACGTAATAACGTGATACTATATAACGTTATACGTTATAGCGTGATGCTATATAACGTTATACGTTATAACGTAATACTATATAACGTTATACCATATAACGTAATACTATATAACGTTATACGTTATAACGTGATGCTATATAACGTTATACGTTATAACGTAATACTATATAACGTTATACATTATAACGTAATACTATATAACGTAATACGTTAAAGCGTGATACTACATAACGTTACACGTAATAACGTGATAGTATATAGCGTTATACGTTATAACGTAATACTATATAACGTAATACGTTATAGCGTGATACTATATAGCGTTACACGTTATAACGTAATACTATATAACGTAATACGTTATAGCGTGATACTATATAACGTTACACGTTATAACGTAATACTATATAACGTTATACATTATAACGTAATACTATATAACGTAATACGTTAAAGCGTGATACTACATAACGTTACACGTAATAACGTGATACTATATAACGTTATACGTTATAGCGTGATACTATATAACGTTATACGTCATAACGTGATACTATATAACGTTATACGTTATAACGTGATACTATTTAACGTAATACGTTATAACGTAAAACTATATAACGTTATACGTTATAGCGTGATACTACATAACGTTATATGTTATAACGTGATACTATATAACGTTATACGTTATAACGCGAAACTATATAACTTTATACGTTATAACGTGATTCTATATAACGTTAAACGTTATAACGTAATACTATATAACGTAATGCTATATAACATAATACGATATAACGTGATACTATATAACGTTATACGTTATAGCGTGATACTACATAACGTTATATGTTATAACGCGATACTATATAACGTTATATGTTATAACGTGATACTATATAACGTTATACGTCATAACGTGATACTATATAACGTTATACGTTATAACGTGATACTATTTAACGTAATACGTTATAACGTAAAACTATATAACGTTATACGTTATAGCGTGATACTACATAACGTTATATGTTATAACGTGATACTATATAACGTTATACGTTATAACGCGAAACTATATAACTTTATACGTTATAACGTGATTCTATATAACGTTAAACGTTATAACGTAATACTATATAACGTAATGCTATATAACATAATACGATATAACGTGATACTATATAACGTTATACGTTATAGCGTGATACTACATAACGTTATATGCTATAACGCGATACTATATAACGTTATATGTTATAACGTGATACTATATAACGTTATACATTATAACGAAATACTATATAACGTAATACGTTAAAGCGTGATACTACATAACGTTACACGTAATAACGTGATACTATATAACGTTATACGTTATAACGTGATACTATATAACGTTATACGTCATAACGTGATACTATATAACGTTATACGTTATAACGCGAAACTATATAACGTTATACGTTATAACGTGATTCTATATAACGTTAAACGTTATAACGTAATACTATATAACGTAATGCTATATAACATAATACGATATAACGTGATACTATATAACGTTACACGTTGTAACGTAATACTATATAACGTTACACGTAATAACGTAATACTATATGACGCAATACGTTATAGCGTGATACTACATAACATTATACTTTATAACATGAAACTATATAACGTAATACGTTATAGCGTGATACTACATAACATTATACGTTATAACGTGATACTACATAACATTATACGTTTTAACGCGATACTATATAACGTTATAGGTTATAACGTAATACTATACAACGTAATGCTATATAACATAATACGTTATAACGTGATGCTATATAACGTTATACGTTATAACGTAATACTATATAACGTTATACGTTATAACGTAATACTATATAACGTAATACTATATAACGTAATACGTTATAGCGTGATACTATATAGCGTTACACGTTATAACGTAATACTATATAACGTAATACGTTATAGCGTGATACTATATAACGTTACACGTTATAACTTAATACTATATAACGTTATACATTATAACGTAATACTATATAACGTAATACGTTAAAGCGTGATACTACATAACGTTACACGTAATAACGTGATACTATATAACGTTATACGTTATAACGTGATACTATATAACGTTATACGTCATAACGTGATACTATATAACGTTATACGTTATAACGTGATACTATTTAACGTAATACGTTATAACGTAAAACTATATAACGTTATACGTTATAGCGTGATACTACATAACGTTATATGTTATAACGTGATACTATATAACGTTATACGTTATAACGCGAAACTATATAACATTATACGTTATAACGTGATACTACATAACATTATACGTTATAACGTGATACTATTTAACGTAATGCTATATAACATAATACGTTATAACGTGATACTATATAACGTTACACGTTATAACGTAATACTATATAACGTTACACGTAATAACGTAATACTATATGACGCAATACGTTATAGCGTGATACTACATAACATTATACGTTATAACGTGAAACTATATAACGTAATACGTTATAGCGTGATACTACATAACATTATACGTTATAACGTGATACTACATAACATTATACGTTATAACGTGATACTATATAACGTTATAGGTTATAACGTAATACTATACAACGTAATGCTATATAACATAATACGTTATAACGTGATGCTATATAACGTTATACGTTATAACGTAATACTATATAACGTTATACGTTATAACGTAATACTATATAACGTAATACTATATAACGTAATACGTTATAGCGTGATACTATATAGCGTTACACGTTATAACGTAATACTATATAACGTAATACGTTATAGCGTGATACTATATAACGTTACACGTTATAACGTAATACTATATGACGTTATACATTATAACGTAATACTATATAACGTAATACGTTAAAGCGTGATACTACATAACGTTACACGTAATAACGTGATACTATATAACGTTATACGTTATAACGTGATACTATATAACGTTATACGTCATAACGTGATACTATATAACGTTATACGTTATAACGTGATACTATTTAACGTAATACGTTATAACGTAAAACTATATAACGTTATACGTTATAGCGTGATACTACATAACGTTATATGTTATAACGTGATACTATATAACGTTATACGTTATAACGCGAAACTATATAACATTATACGTTATAACGTGATACTACATAACATTATACGTTATAACGTGATACTATTTAACGTAATGCTATATAACATAATACGTTATAACGTGATACTATATAACGTTACACGTTATGACGCGAAACTATATAACATTATACGTTATAACGTGATACTACATAACATTATACGTTATAACGTGATACTATTTAACGTAATGCTATCTAACATAATACGTTATAACGTGATACTATATAACGTTACACGTTATAACGTAATACTATATAACGCAATACGTTATAGCGTGATACTATATAACGTTACACGTTATAACGTAATACTATACAACGTTATACATTATAACGTAATACTATATAACGTAATACGTTAAAGCGTGATACTACATAACGTTACACGTAATAACGTGATACTATATAACGTTATACGTTATAACGTATTACTATAAAATGTTATACGTTATAACGCGATACTATATAACGTTATACGTTATAACGTGATACTATATAACGTTATACGTTATAACGCGATACTATATAACGTTATACGTTATAACGTGATACTGTATAACCTTATACGTTATAACGTCATACTATGTAACGCAATACGTTATAACGTAATACTATATAACGTTATACGTTATAACGTAATAGTATATAACGTTATACGTTATAACGCGATACTATATAACGTTATATGTTATAACGTAATACTATATAACGTTACACCTTATAACGACATACTATATAACGTAATACGTTAAAGCGTGATACTACATAACGTTACACGTAATAACGTGATACTACATAACGTTATACGTTATAACGTAATACTATATAACGTTATACGTTATAACGTGATGCTATATAACGTTATACGTTATAACGTAATACTATATAACGTTATACATTATAACGTGATACTATATAACGTTATACGTCATAACGTGATACTATATAACGTTATACGTTATAACGTGATACTATATAACGTTATACGTTATAACGCGATACTATATAACGTTATACGTTATAACGTGATACTGTATAACCTTATACGTTATAACGTCATACTATGTAACGCAATACGTTATAACGTAATACTATATAACGTTATACGTTATAACGTAATAGTATATAACGTTATACGTTATAACGCGATACTATATAACGTTATATGTTATAACGTAATACTATATAACGTTATACCTTATAACGAAATACTATATAACGTTATATGTTATAACGTGGTACTATATAACGTTATACGTTATAGCGTGATACTACATAACGTTATATGTTACAACGTGATACTATATAACGTTATACGTTATAACGTGATGCTATATAACGTTATACGTTATAACGTAATACTATATAACGTTATACATTATAACGTAATACTATATAACGTAATACGTTAAAGCGTGATACTACATAACGTTACACGTAATAACGTGATACTATATAACGTTATACGTTATAACGTGATACTATATAACGTTATACGTCATAACGTGATACTATATAACGTTATACGTTATAACGCGAAACTATATAACGTTATACGTTATAACGTGATTCTATATAACGTTAAACGTTATAACGTAATACTATATAACGTAATGCTATATAACATAATACGATATAACGTGATACTATATAACGTTACACGTTATAACGTAATACTATATAACGTTACACGTAATAACGTAATACTATATGACGCAATACGTTATAGCGTGATACTACATAACATTATACGTTATAACGTGAAACTATATAACGTAATACGTTATAGCGTGATACTACATAACATTATACGTTATAACGTGATACTACATAACATTATACGTTATAACGTGATACTATATAACCTTATACGTTATAACGTAATACTATATAACGTAATGCTATATAACATAATACATTATAACGTGATGCTATATAACGTTATACGTTATAACGTAATACTATATAACGTTATACGTTATAACGTAATACTATATAACGTAATACTATATAACGTAATACGTTATAGCGTGATACTATATAGCGTTACACGTTATAAGGTAATACTATATAACGTAATACGTTATAGCGTGATACTATATAACGTTACACGTTATAACGTAATACTATATAACGTTATACATTATAACGTAATACTATATATCGTAATACGTTAAAGCGTGATACTACATAACGTTACACGTAATAACGTGATACTATATAACGTTATAAGTTATAACGTGATACTATATAACGTTATACGTCATAACGTGATACTATATAACGTTATACGTTATAACGTGATACTATTTAACGTAATACGTTATAACGTAAAACTATATAACGTTATACGTTATAGCGTGATACTACATAACGTTATATGTTATAACGTGATACTATATAACGTTATACGTTATAACGCGAAACTATATAACATTATACGTTATAACGTGATACTACATAACATTATACGTTATAACGTGATACTATTTAACGTAATGCTATATAACATAATACGTTATAACGTGATACTATATAACGTTACACGTTATAACGTAATACTATATAACGCAATACGTTATAACGTGATACTATATAACGTTACACGTTATAACGTAATA
Organism: Bombus vestalis; assembly: GCA_963556215.1. Lineage (NCBI taxonomy): Eukaryota > Metazoa > Arthropoda > Insecta > Hymenoptera > Apidae > Bombus > Bombus vestalis. The sequence goes on from OY744595.1 coordinate 3,790,027, forward strand.
CTATATAACGCAATACGTTATAGCGTGATATTATATAACGTTATACGTTATAACGCGATACTATATAACGTTATATGTTATAACGTGATACTATATAACGTAATACGTTATAACGTGATACTATATAACGTAATACGTTATAGCGTGATACTACATAACATTATACGTTATAACGTGATACTACATAACATTATACGTCATAACGTGATACTATATAACGTTATACGTTATAACGTAATACTATATAACGTTATACGTTATAACGCGATACTATATAACGTTATATGTTATAACGTGGTACTACATAACGTTATACGTTATAGCGTGATACTACATAACGTTATATGTTACAACGTGATACTATATAACGTTATACGTTATAACGTGATGCTATATAACGTTATACGTTATGACGTAATACTATATAACGTTATACCATATAACGTAATACTATATAACGTTATACGTTATAACGTGATGCTATATAACGTTATACGTTATAACGTAATACTATATAACGTTATACATTATAACGTAATACTATATAACGCAATACGTCATAACGTGATACTATATAACGTTATACGTTATAACGCGATACTATATAACGTTATATGTTATAACGTAATACTATATAACGTTATATGTTATAACGTAATACTATATAACGTTATACCTTATAACGTAATACTATATAACGTAATACGTTAAAGCGTGATACTACATAACGTTACACGTTATAACGCGATACTATATAACGTTATATGTTATAACGTGATACTATATAACGTTATACGTTATAACGTGATACTATATAACCTTATACGTTATAACGTGATACTATATAACCTTATACGTTATAACGTGATACTATTTAACGTAATGCTATATAACATAATACGTTATAACGTGATACCATATAACGTTACACGTTATAACGTAATACTATATAACGCAATACGTTATAACGTGATACTATATAACGTTACACGTTATAACGTAATACTATATAACGCAATACGTTATAGCGTGATACTATATAACGTAATACGTTAAAGCGTGATACTACATAACGTTACACGTAATAACGTGATGCTATATAACGTTATACGTTATAACGTGATACTATATAACGTTATACGTCATAACGTAATACTATATAACGTTATATGTTATAACGTAATACTATATAACGTTATACCTTATAACGTAATACTATATAACGTAATACGTTAAAGCGTGATACTACATAACGTTACACGTTATAACGCGATACTATATAACGTTATATGTTATAACGTGATACTATATAACGTTATACGTTATAACGTGATACTATATAACCTTATACGTTATAACGTGATACTATATAACCTTATACGTTATAACGTGATACTATTTAACGTAATGCTATATAACATAATACGTTATAACGTGATACCATATAACGTTACACGTTATAACGTGATGCTATATAACGTTATACGTTATGACGTAATACTATATAACGTTATACCATATAACGTAATACTATATAACATATTACGTTATAACGTGATACTATATAACGTTACACGTTATAACGTAATACTATATAACGCAATACGTCATAACGTGATACTATATAACGTTATACGTTATAACGCGATACTATATAACGTTATATGTTATAACGTAATACTATATAACGTTATATGTTATAACGTAATACTATATAACGTTATACCTTATAACGTAATACTATATAACGTAATACGTTAAAGCGTGATACTACATAACGTTACACGTTATAACGCGATACTATATAACGTTATATGTTATAACGTGATACTATATAACGTTATACGTTATAACGTGATACTATATAACCTTATACGTTATAACGTGATACTATATAACCTTATACGTTATAACGTGATACTATTTAACGTAATGCTATATAACATAATACGTTATAACGTGATACCATATAACGTTACACGTTATAACGTAATACTATATAACGCAATACGTTATAACGTGATACTATATAACGTTACACGTTATAACGTAATACTATATAACGCAATACGTTATAGCGTGATACTATATAACGTAATACGTTAAAGCGTGATACTACATAACGTTACACGTAATAACGTGATGCTATATAACGTTATACGTTATAACGTGATACTATATAACGTTATACGTCATAACGTGATACTATATAACGTTATACGTTATAACGTAATACTATATAACGTTATACGTTATAACGCGATACTATATAACGTTATATGTTATAACGTGGTACTATATAACGTTATACGTTATAGCGTGATACTACATAACGTTATATGTTACAACGTGATACTATATAACGTTATACGTTATAACGTGATGCTATATAACGTTATACGTTATGACGTAATACTATATAACGTTATACCATATAACGTAATACTATATAACGTTATACGTTATAACGTGATGCTATATAACGTTATACGTTATAACGTAATACTATATAACGTTATACATTATAACGTAATACTATATAACGTAATACGTTAAAGCGTGATACTACATAACGTTACACGTAATAACGTGATACTATATAGCGTTATACGTTATAACGTAATACTATATAACGTAATACGTTATAGCGTGATACTATATAGCGTTACACGTTATAACGTAATACTATATAACGTAATACGTTATAGCGTGATACTATATAACGTTACACGTTATAACGTAATACTATATAACGTTATACATTATAACGTAATACTATATAACGTAATACGTTAAAGCGTGATACTACATAACGTTACACGTAATAACGTGATACTATATAACGTTATACGTTATAGCGTGATGCTATATAACGTTATACGTTATAACGTAATACTATATAACGTTATACCATATAACGTAATACTATATAACGTTATACGTTATAACGTGATGCTATATAACGTTATACGTTATAACGTAATACTATATAACGTTATACATTATAACGTAATACTATATAACGTAATACGTTAAAGCGTGATACTACATAACGTTACACGTAATAACGTGATAGTATATAGCGTTATACGTTATAACGTAATACTATATAACGTAATACGTTATAGCGTGATACTATATAGCGTTACACGTTATAACGTAATACTATATAACGTAATACGTTATAGCGTGATACTATATAACGTTACACGTTATAACGTAATACTATATAACGTTATACATTATAACGTAATACTATATAACGTAATACGTTAAAGCGTGATACTACATAACGTTACACGTAATAACGTGATACTATATAACGTTATACGTTATAGCGTGATACTATATAACGTTATACGTCATAACGTGATACTATATAACGTTATACGTTATAACGTGATACTATTTAACGTAATACGTTATAACGTAAAACTATATAACGTTATACGTTATAGCGTGATACTACATAACGTTATATGTTATAACGTGATACTATATAACGTTATACGTTATAACGCGAAACTATATAACTTTATACGTTATAACGTGATTCTATATAACGTTAAACGTTATAACGTAATACTATATAACGTAATGCTATATAACATAATACGATATAACGTGATACTATATAACGTTATACGTTATAGCGTGATACTACATAACGTTATATGTTATAACGCGATACTATATAACGTTATATGTTATAACGTGATACTATATAACGTTATACGTCATAACGTGATACTATATAACGTTATACGTTATAACGTGATACTATTTAACGTAATACGTTATAACGTAAAACTATATAACGTTATACGTTATAGCGTGATACTACATAACGTTATATGTTATAACGTGATACTATATAACGTTATACGTTATAACGCGAAACTATATAACTTTATACGTTATAACGTGATTCTATATAACGTTAAACGTTATAACGTAATACTATATAACGTAATGCTATATAACATAATACGATATAACGTGATACTATATAACGTTATACGTTATAGCGTGATACTACATAACGTTATATGCTATAACGCGATACTATATAACGTTATATGTTATAACGTGATACTATATAACGTTATACGTTATAGCGTGATACTACATAACGTTATATGTTATAACGTGATACTATATAACGTTATACGTTATAATGCGATACTATATAACGTTATATGTTATAACGTGATACTATATTACGTTATACGTTATAACGTGATACTATATAACCTTATACGTTATAACGTGATACTATATAACGTTACACGTTATAACGTAATACTATATAACGCAATACGTTATAACGTGATACTATATAACGTTACACGTTATAACGTCATACTATATAACGTTATACATTATAACGTAATACTATATAACGTAATACGTTAAAGCGTGATACTACATAACGTTACACGTAATAACGTGATACTATATAACGTTATACGTTATAACGTGATACTATATAACGTTATACGTTATAGCGTGATACTACATAACGTTATATGTTATAACGTGATACTATATAACGTTATACGTTATAATGCGATACTATATAACGTTATATGTTATAACGTGATACTATATTACGTTATACGTTATAACGTGATACTATATAACCTTATACGTTATAACGTGATACTATTTAACGTAATGCTGTATAACATAATACGTTATAACGTGATACTATATAACGTTACACGTTATAACGTAATACTATATAACGTTATACGTCATAACGTGATACTATATAACGTTATACGTTATAACGTGATACTATATAACGTTATACGTCATAACGTGATACTACATAACGTTATATGTTATAACGCGATACTATATAACGTTATATGTTATAACGTGATACTATATAACGTTATACGTCATAACGTGATACTATATAACGTTATACGTTATAACGTGATACTATTTAACGTAATACGTTATAACGTAAAACTATATAACGTTATACGTTATAGCGTGATACTACATAACGTTATATGTTATAACGTGATACTATATAACGTTATACGTTATAACGCGAAACTATATAACTTTATACGTTATAACGTGATTCTATATAACGTTAAACGTTATAACGTAATACTATATAACGTAATGCTATATAACATAATACGATATAACGTGATACTATATAACGTTATACGTTATAGCGTGATACTACATAACGTTATATGTTATAACGCGATACTATATAACGTTATATGTTATAACGTGATACTACATAACGTTACACGTAATAACGTGATACTATATAACGTTATACGTTATAGCGTGATACTATATAACGTTATACGTCATAACGTGATACTATATAACGTTATACGTTATAACGTGATACTATTTAACGTAATACGTTATAACGTAAAACTATATAACGTTATACGTTATAGCGTGATACTACATAACGTTATATGTTATAACGTGATACTATATAACGTTATACGTTATAACGCGAAACTATATAACTTTATACGTTATAACGTGATTCTATATAACGTTAAACGTTATAACGTAATACTATATAACGTAATGCTATATAACATAATACGATATAACGTGATACTATATAACGTTATACGTTATAGCGTGATACTACATAACGTTATATGTTATAACGCGATACTATATAACGTTATATGTTATAACGTGATACTATATAACGTTATACGTCATAACGTGATACTATATAACGTTATACGTTATAACGTGATACTATTTAACGTAATACGTTATAACGTAAAACTATATAACGTTATACGTTATAGCGTGATACTACATAACGTTATATGTTATAACGTGATACTATATAACGTTATACGTTATAACGCGAAACTATATAACTTTATACGTTATAACGTGATTCTATATAACGTTAAACGTTATAACGTAATACTATATAACGTAATGCTATATAACATAATACGATATAACGTGATACTATATAACGTTATACGTTATAGCGTGATACTACATAACGTTATATGTTATAACGCGATACTATATAACGTTATATGTTATAACGTGATACTATATAACGTTATACGTTATAGCGTGATACTACATAACGTTATATGTTATAACGTGATACTATATAACGTTATACGTTATAATGCGATTCTATATAACGTTATATGTTATAACGTGATACTATATTACGTTATACGTTATAACGTGATACTATATAACCTTATACGTTATAACGTGATACTATTTAACGTAATGCTGTATAACATAATACGTTATAACGTGATACTATATAACGTTACACGTTATAACGTAATACTATATAACGCAATACGTTATAACGTGATACTATATAACGTTACACGTTATAACGTCATACTATATAACGTTATACATTATAACGTAATACTATATAACGTAATACGTTAAAGCGTGATACTACATAACGTTACACGTAATAATGTGATACTATATAACGTTATACGTTATAACGTGATACTATATAACGTTATACGTCATAACGTGATACTATATAACGTTATACGTTATAACGTGATACTATATAACGTTATACGTCATAACGTGATACTATATAACGTTATACGTTATAACGTGATACTATTTAACGTAATACGTTATAACGTTAAACTATATAACGTAATACGTTATAGCGTGATACTATATAGCGTTACACGTTATAACGTCATACTATATAACGTTATACATTATAACGTAATACTATATAACGTAATACGTTAAAGCGTGATACTACATAACGTTACACGTAATAACGTGATACTATATATCGGTATACGTTATAACGTGATACTATATAACGTTATACGTCATAACGTGATACTATATAACGTTATACGTTATAACGTGATACTATTTAACGTAATGCTATATAACATAATACGATATAACGTGATACTATATAACGTTATACGTTATAGCGTGATACTACATAACGTTATATGTTATAACGCGATACTATATAACGTTATATGTTATAACGTGATACTATATAACGTTATACGTTATGGCGTGATACTACATAACGTTATATGTTATAACGTTCTACTATATAACGTTATACGTTATAAGGCGATACTATATAACGTTATACGTTATAACGTGATACTATATAACGCTACACGTTATAACGCGATACTATATAACGTTATACGTTATAACGTGATACTATATAACCTTATACGTTATAACGTGATACTATTTAACGTAATGCTATATAACATAATACGTTATAACGTGATACTATATAACATTATACGTTATAACGTGATACTATATAACGTTATACGTTATAACGTCATACTATATAACGTTATACGTTATAACGTCATACTATTTAACGTAATGCTATATAACATAATACGTTATAACGTGATACTATATAACGTTACACGTTATAACGTAATACTATATAACGCAATACGTTATAGCGTGATACTATATAACGTTACACGTTATAACGTCATACTATATAACGTTATACATTATAACGTAATACTATATAACGTAATACGTTAAAGCGTGATACTACATATCGTTACACGTAATAACGTGATACTATATAACGTTATACGTTATAACGCGATACTATATAACGTTATACGTTATAACGTGATACTATATAACGTTATACGTTATAACGCGATACTATATAACGTTATACGTTATAACGTGATACTATATAACCTTATACGTTATAACGTAATACTATGTAACGCAATACGTTATAACGTAATACTATATAACGTTATACGTTATAACGTAATAGTATATAACGTTATACGTTATAACGCGATACTATATAACGTTATATGTTATAACGTAATACTATATAACGTTATACCTTATAACGTAATACTATATAACGTAATACGTTAAAGCGTGATACTACATAACGTTACACATTATAACGCGATACTATATAACGTTATATGTTATAACGCGATACTATATAACGTTATATGTTATAACGTGTTACTATATATCGCTACACGTTATAACGCGATACTATATAACGTTATACGTTATAACGTGACACTATATAACTTTATACGTTATAACGTGATACTATTTAACGTAATGCTATATAACGTTATACGTTATAACGCGATACTATATAACGTTATATGTTATAACGTGGTACTATATAACGTTATACGTTATAGCGTGATACTATATAACGTAATACGTTATAACGTGATACTACATAACATTATACGTTATAACGTGATACTACATAACATTATACGTTATAACGTGATACTACATAACATTATACGTTATAACGTGATACTATTTAACGTTATGCTATATAACATAATACGTTATAACGTGATACTATATAACGTTACACGTTATAACGTAATACTATATAACGCAATACGTTATAACGTGATACTATATAACGTTACACGTTATAACGCGATACTATATAACGTTATACGTTATAACACGATACTATATAACGTTATATGTTACAACGTGATACTATATAACGTTATACGTTATAACGTGATGCTATATAACGTTATACGTTATAACGTAATACTATATAACGCAATACGTTATAGCGTGATAGTATATGACGTTATACGTTATAACGCGATACTATATAACGTTATATGTTATAACGTGATACTATATAACGTAATACGTTATAACGTGATACTATATAACGTAATACGTTATAGCGTGATACTACATAACATTATACGTTATAACGTGATACTACATAACATTATACGTTATAACGTGATACTATTTAACGTTATGCTATATAACATAATACGTTATAACGTGATACTATATAACGTTACACGTTATAACGTAATACTGTATAACGCAATACGTTATAACGTGATACTATATAACGTTACACGTTATAACGTAATACTATATAACGCAATACGTTATAGCGTGATACTATATAACGTTATACCTTATAACGTAATACTATATAACGTTATACGTTATAACGTGATGCTATATAACATTATACGTTAAAGCGTGATACTACATAACGTTACACGTAATAACGTGATACTATATAACGTTATACGTTATAACGTGATACTATATAACGTTATACGTCATAACGTGATACTATATAACGTTATACGTTATAACGCGAAACTATATAACGTTATACGTTATAACGTGATTCTATATAACGTTAAACGTTATAACGTAATACTATATAACGTAATGCTATATAACATAATACGATATAACGTGATACTATATAACGTTACACGTTATAACGTAATACTGTATAACGTTACACGTTATTACGTAATACTATATAACGTTACACGTTATAACGTAATACTATATAACGCAATACGTTATAGCGTGATACTATATAACGTTACACGTTTTAACGTAATACTATATAACGTTACACGTTATAACGTAATACTATATAACGTTACACGTTATAACGTAATACTATATAACGCAATACGTTATAGCGTGATACTACATAACATTATACGTTATAACGTGACACTATATAACGTAATACGTTATAGCGTGATACTACATAACATTATACGTTATAACGTGATACTACATAACATTATACGTTATAACGTGATACTATATAACGTTATACGTTATAACGTAATACTATATAACGTAATGCTATATAACATAATACGTTATAACGTGATGCTATATAACGTTATACGTTATAACGTAATACTATATAACGTTATACATTATAACGTCATACTATATAACGTAATACGTTAAAGCGTGATACTACATAACGTTACACGTAATAACGTGATACTATATAACGTTATACGTTATAACGTAATTCTATATAACGTAATACGTTATAGCGTGATACTATATAGCGTTACACGTTATAACGTAATACTATATATCGTAATACGTTATAGCGTGATACTATATAACGTTACACGTTATAACGTAATACTATATAACGTTATACATTATAACGTAATACTATATAACGTAATACGTTAAAGCGTGATACTACATAACGTTACACGTAATAACGTGATACTATATAACGTTGTACGTTATAACGTGATACTACATAACGTTATACGTCATAACGTGATACTATATAACGTTATACGTTATAACGTGATACTATTTAACGTAATACGTTATAACGTAATACTATATAACGTTATACATTATAACGTAATACTATATAACGTAATACGTCAAAGCGTGATACTACATAACGTTACACGTAATAACGTGATACTATATAACGTTATACATTATAACGTGATACTATATAACGTTATACGTCATAACGTGATACTATATAGCGTTACACGTTATAACGTAATACTATATATCGTAATACGTTATAGCGTGATACTATATAACGTTACACGTTATAACGTAATACTATATAACGTTATACATTATAACGTAATACTATATAACGTAATACGTTAAAGCGTGATACTACATAACGTTACACGTAATAACGTGATACTATATAACGTTGTACGTTATAACGTGATACTACATAACGTTATACGTTATAACGTGATACTATATAACGTTACACGTAATAACGTGATACTATATAACGTTATACGTTATAACGTGATACTATATAACGTTATACGTTATAACGCGATACTATATAACGTTATATGTTATAACGTGGTACTATATAACGTTATACGTTATAGCGTGATACTATATAACGTAATACGTTATAACGTGATACTACATAACATTATACGTTATAACGTGATACTACATAACATTATGCGTTATAACGTGATACTATTTAACGTTATGCTATATAACATAATACGTTATAACGTGATACTATATAACGTTACACGTTATAACGTAAAACTATATAACGCAATACGTTATAACGTGATACTATATAACGTTACACGTTAAAACGTAATACTATATAACGCAATACGTTATAGCGTGATACTATATAACGTTATAAGTTATAACGCGATACTATATAACGTTATATGTTATAACGTGATACTATTTAACGTAATGCTATATAACGTTATACGTTATAACGCGATACTATATAACGTTATATGTTACAACGTGATACTATATAACGTTATACGTTATAACGTGATGCTATATAACGTTATACGTTATAACGTAATACTATATAACGCAATACGTTATAGCGTGATAGTATATGACGTTATACGTTATAACGCGATACTATATAACGTTATATGTTATAACGTGATACTATATAACGTAATACGTTATAACGTGATACTATATAACGTAATACGTTATAGCGTGATACTACATAACATTATACGTTATAAGGTGATACTACATAACATTATACGTTATAACGTGGTACTATTTAACGTTATGCTATATAACATAATACGTTATAACGTGATACTATATAACGTTACACGTTATAACGTAATACTATATAACGCAATACGTTATAACGTGATACTATATAACGTTACACGTTATAACGTAATACTATATAACGCAATACGTTATAGCGTGATACTATATAACGTTATAAGTTATAACGCGATACTATATAACGTTATATGTTATAACGTGATACTATATAACGTAATACGTTATAACGTGATACTATATAACGTAATACGTTATAGCGAGATACTACATAACATTATACGTTATAACGTGATTCTACATAACATTATACGTTATAACGTGATACTATATAACGTTATACGTTATAACGTCATACTATTTAACGTAATGCTATATAACATAATACGTTATAACGTGATACTATATAACGTTATACGTTATAGCGTGATACTACATAACGTTATATGTTACAACGTGATACTATATAACGTTATACGTTATAACATGATGCTATATAACGTTATACGTTATAACGTAATACTATATAACGTTATACCTTATAACGTAATACTATATAACGTTATACGTTATAACGTGATGCTATATAACATTATACGTTATAACGTGATACTATATAACGTTATACGTTATAGCGTGATACTATATAACGTTACACGTTATAACGTAATACTATATAACGCAATACGTTATAGCGTGATACTATATAACGTTACACGTTATAACGTAATACTATACAACGTTATACATTATAACGTAATACTATATAACGTAATACGTTAAAGCGTGATACTACATAACGTTACACGTAATAACGTAATACTATATAACGTTATACGTTATAACGTAATACTATATAACGTAATACGTTATAGCGTGATACTATATAGCGTTACACGTTATAACGTAATACTATATAACGTAATACGTTATAGCGTGATACTATATAACGTTACACGTTATAACGTAATACTATATAACGTTATACATTATAACGTAATACTATATAACGTAATACGTTAAAGCGTGATACTACATAACGTTACACGTAATAACGTGATACTATATAACGTTATACGTTATAACGTGATACTATATAACGTTATACGTCATAACGTGATACTATATAACGTTATACGTTATAACGCGAAACTATATAACGTTATACGTTATAACGTGATTCTATATAACGTTAAACGTTATAACGTGATACTATATAACCTTATACGTTATAACGTGATACTATTTAACGTAATGCTATATAACATAATACGTTATAACGTGATACTATATAACGTTACACGTTATAACGTAATACTATATAACGCAATACGTTATAACGTGATACTATATAACGTTACACGTTATAACGTAATACTATATAACGCAATACGTTATAGCGTGATACTATATAACGTTATACGTTATAACGCGATACTATATAACGTTATATGTTATAACGTGATACTATATAACGTAATACGTTATAACGTGATACTATATAACGTAATACGTTATAGCGTGATACTACATAACATTATACGTTATAACGTGATACTACATAACATTATACGTTATAACGTGATACTATATAACGTTATACGTTATAACGTCATACTATTTAACGTAATGCTATATAACATAATACGTTATAACGTGATACTATATAACGTTACACGTTATAACGTAATACTATATAACGCAATACGTCATAACGTGATACTATATAACGTTATACGTTATAACGCGATACTATATAACGTTATATGTTATAACGTAATACTATACAACGTTATACCTTATAACGTAATACTATATAACGTAATACGTTAAAGCGTGATACTACATAACGTTACACGTTATAACGCGATACTATATAACGTTATATGTTATAACGTGATACTATATAACGTTATACGTTATAACGTGATACTATATAACCTTATACGTTATAACGTGATACTATTTAACGTAATGCTATATAACATAATACGTTATAACGTGATACCATATAGCGTTACACGTTATAACGTAATACTATATATCGTAATATGTTATAGCGTGATTCTATATAACGTTACACGTTATAACGTAATACTATATAACGTTATACATTATAACGTAATACTATATAACGTAATACGTTAAAGCGTGATACTACATAACGTTACACGTAATAACGTGATACTATATAACGTTGTACGTTATAACGTGATACTACATAACGTTATACGTCATAACGTGATACTACATAACGTTATACGTTATAACGTGATACTATTTAACGTAATACGTTATAACGTAATACTATATAACGTTATACATTATAACGTAATACTATATAACGTAATACGTCAAAGCGTGATACTACATAACGTTACACGTAATAACGTGATACTATATAACGTTATACGTCATAACGTGATACTATATAACGTAATACGTTATAACGTAAAACTAGATAACGTTATACGTTAAAGCGTGATACTACATAACGTTACACGTAATAACGTGATACTATATAACGTTATGCGTTATAACGTGATACTATATAACGTTATACGTCATAACGTGATACTATATAACGTTATACGTTATAACGCGATACTATATAACGTTATATGTTATAACGCGATACTATATAACGTTATACGTTATAGCGTGATACTACATAACGTTATATGTTATAACGTGATACTATATAACGTTATACGTTATAAGGCGATACTATATAACGTTATACGTTATAACGTGATACTATATAACGCTACACGTTATAACGCGATACTATATAACGTTATACGTTATAACGTGATACTATATAACCTTATACGTTATAACGTGATACTATTTAACGTAATGCTATATAACATAATACGTTATAACGTGATACTATATAACGTTACACGTTATAACGTAATACTATATAACGCAATACGTTATAACGTGATACTATATAACGTTACACGTTATAACGTAATACTATATAACGCAATACGTTATAGCGTGATACTATATAACGTTATACGTTATAACGCGATACTATATAACGTTATATGTTATAACGTGATACTATATAACGTAATACGTTATAACGTGATACTATATAACGTAATACGTTATAGCGTGATACTACATAACATTATACGTTATAACGTGATACTACATAACATTATACGTTATAACGTGATACTATATAACGTTATACGTTATAACGTCATACTATTTAACGTAATGCTATATAACATAATACGTTATAACGTGATACTATATAACGTTACACGTTATAACGTAATACTATATAACGCAATACGTCATAACGTGATACTATATAACGTTATACGTTATAACGCGATACTATATAACGTTATATGTTATAACGTAATACTATACAACGTTATACCTTATAACGTAATACTATATAACGTAATACGTTAAAGCGTGATACTACATAACGTTACACGTTATAACGCGATACTATATAACGTTATATGTTATAACGTGATACTATATAACGTTATACGTTATAACGTGATACTATATAACCTTATACGTTATAACGTGATACTATTTAACGTAATGCTATATAACATAATACGTTATAACGTGATACCATATAGCGTTACACGTTATAACGTAATACTATATATCGTAATACGTTATAACGTGATACTATATAACGTTACACGTTATAACGTAATACTATATAACGCAATACGTTATAGCGTGATACTATATAACGTTATACGTTATAACGCGATACTATATAACGTTATATGTTATAACGCGATACTATATAACGTTATATGTTATAACGTGATACTATATAACGCTACACGTTATACCTTATAACGTAATACTATATAACGTAATACGTTAAAGCGTGATACTACATAACGTTACACGTTATAACGCGATACTATATAACGTTATATGTTATAACGTGATACTATATAACGTTATACGTTATAACGTGATACTATATAACCTTATACGTTATAACGTGATACTATTTAACGTAATGCTATATAACATAATACGTTATAACGTGATACCATATAGCGTTACACGTTATAACGTAATACTATATATCGTAATACGTTATAACGTGATTCTATATAACGTTACACGTTATAACGTAATACTATATAACGTTATACATTATAACGTAATACTATATAACGTAATACGTTAAAGCGTGATACTACATAACGTTACACGTAATAACGTGATACTATATAACGTTGTACGTTATAACGTGATACTACATAACGTTATACGTCATAACGTGATACTACATAACGTTATACGTTATAACGTGATACTATTTAACGTAATACGTTATAACGTAATACTATATAACGTTATACATTATAACGTAATACTATATAACGCAATACGTCATAACGTGATACTATATAACGTTATACGTTATAACGCGATACTATATAACGTTATATGTTATAACGTAATACTATACAACGTTATACCTTATAACGTAATACTATATAACGTAATACGTTAAAGCGTGATACTACATAACGTTACACGTTATAACGCGATACTATATAACGTTATATGTTATAACGTGATACTATATAACGTTATACGTTATAACGTGATACTATATAACCTTATACGTTATAACGTGATACTATTTAACGTAATGCTATATAACATAATACGTTATAACGTGATACCATATAGCGTTACACGTTATAACGTAATACTATATATCGTAATATGTTATAGCGTGATTCTATATAACGTTACACGTTATAACGTAATACTATATAACGTTATACATTATAACGTAATACTATATAACGTAATACGTTAAAGCGTGATACTACATAACGTTACACGTAATAACGTGATACTATATAACGTTGTACGTTATAACGTGATAATACATAACGTTATACGTCATAACGTGATACTACATAACGTTATACGTTATAACGTGATACTATTTAACGTAATACGTTATAACGTAATACTATATAACGTTATACATTATAACGTAATACTATATAACGTAATACGTCAAAGCGTGATACTACATAACGTTACACGTAATAACGTGATACTATATAACGTTATACGTTATAACGTGATACTATATAACGTTATACGTCATAACGTGATACTATATAACGTAATACGTTATAACGTAAAACTAGATAACGTTATACGTTAAAGCGTGATACTACATAACGTTACACGTAATAACGTGATACTATATAACGTTATGCGTTATAACGTGATACTATATAACGTTATACGTCATAACGTGATACTATATAACGTTATACGTTATAACGCGATACTATATAACGTTATATGTTATAACGCGATACTATATAACGTTATACGTTATAGCGTGATACTACATAACGTTATATGTTATAACGTGATACTATATAACGTTATACGTTATAAGGCGATACTATATAACGTTATACGTTATAACGTGATACTATATAACGCTACACGTTATAACGCGATACTATATAACGTTATACGTTATAACGTGATACTATATAACCTTATACGTTATAACGTGATACTATTTAACGTAATGCTATATAACATAATACGTTATAACGTGATACTATATAACGTTACACGTTATAACGTAATACTATATAACGCAATACGTCATAACGTGATACTATATAACGTTATACGTTATAACGCGATACTATATAACGTTATATGTTATAACGTAATACTATACAACGTTATACCTTATAACGTAATACTATATAACGTAATACGTTAAAGCGTGATACTACATAACGTTACACGTTATAACGCGATACTATATAACGTTATATGTTATAACGTGATACTATATAACGTTATACGTTATAACGTGATACTATATAACCTTATACGTTATAACGTGATACTATTTAACGTAATGCTATATAACATAATACGTTATAACGTGATACCATATAGCGTTACACGTTATAACGTAATACTATATATCGTAATACGTTATAACGTGATACTATATAACGTTACACGTTATAACGTAATACTATATAACGCAATACGTTATAGCGTGATACTATATAACGTTATACGTTATAACGCGATACTATATAACGTTATATGTTATAACGCGATACTATATAACGTTATATGTTATAACGTGATACTATATAACGCTACACGTTATACCTTATAACGTAATACTATATAACGTAATACGTTAAAGCGTGATTCTACATAACGTTACACGTTATAACGCGATACTATATAACGTTATATGTTATAACGTGATACTATATAACGTTATACGTTAT
Source organism: Bombus vestalis (assembly GCA_963556215.1). NCBI lineage: Eukaryota > Metazoa > Arthropoda > Insecta > Hymenoptera > Apidae > Bombus > Bombus vestalis. Next base: position 3,807,762 of record OY744595.1, read on the forward strand.
AACGTGATACTATATAACCTTATACGTTATAACGTGATACTATTTAACGTAATGCTATATAACATAATACGTTATAACGTGATACCATATAGCGTTACACGTTATAACGTAATACTATATATCGTAATACGTTATAACGTGATTCTATATAACGTTACACGTTATAACGTAATACTATATAACGTTATACATTATAACGTAATACTATATAACGTAATACGTTAAAGCGTGATACTACATAACGTTACACGTAATAACGTGATACTATATAACGTTGTACGTTATAACGTGATAATACATAACGTTATACGTCATAACGTGATACTACATAACGTTATACGTTATAACGTGATACTATTTAACGTAATACGTTATAACGTAATACTATATAACGTTATACATTATAACGTAATACTATATAACGTAATACGTCAAAGCGTGATACTACATAACGTTACACGTAATAACGTGATACTATATAACGTTATACGTTATAACGTGATACTATATAACGTTATACGTCATAACGTGATACTATATAACGTAATACGTTATAACGTAAAACTAGATAACGTTATACGTTAAAGCGTGATACTACATAACGTTACACGTAATAACGTGATACTATATAACGTTATGCGTTATAACGTGATACTATATAACGTTATACGTCATAACGTGATACTATATAACGTTATACGTTATAACGCGATACTATATAACGTTATATGTTATAACGCGATACTATATAACGTTATACGTTATAGCGTGATACTACATAACGTTATATGTTATAACGTGATACTATATAACGTTATACGTTATAAGGCGATACTATATAACGTTATACGTTATAACGTGATACTATATAACGCTACACGTTATAACGCGATACTATATAACGTTATACGTTATAACGTGATACTATATAACCTTATACGTTATAACGTGATACTATTTAACGTAATGCTATATAACATAATACGTTATAACGTGATACTATATAACGTTACACGTTATAACGTAATACTATATAACGCAATACGTCATAACGTGATACTATATAACGTTATACGTTATAACGCGATACTATATAACGTTATATGTTATAACGTAATACTATACAACGTTATACCTTATAACGTAATACTATATAACGTAATACGTTAAAGCGTGATACTACATAACGTTACACGTTATAACGCGATACTATATAACGTTATATGTTATAACGTGATACTATATAACGTTATACGTTATAACGTGATACTATATAACCTTATACGTTATAACGTGATACTATTTAACGTAATGCTATATAACATAATACGTTATAACGTGATACCATATAGCGTTACACGTTATAACGTAATACTATATATCGTAATACGTTATAACGTGATACTATATAACGTTACACGTTATAACGTAATACTATATAACGCAATACGTTATAGCGTGATACTATATAACGTTATACGTTATAACGCGATACTATATAACGTTATATGTTATAACGCGATACTATATAACGTTATATGTTATAACGTGATACTATATAACGCTACACGTTATACCTTATAACGTAATACTATATAACGTAATACGTTAAAGCGTGATTCTACATAACGTTACACGTTATAACGCGATACTATATAACGTTATATGTTATAACGTGATACTATATAACGTTATACGTTATAACGTGATACTATATAACCTTATACGTTATAACGTGATACTATTTAACGTAATGCTATATAACATAATACGTTATAACGTGATACCATATAGCGTTACACGTTATAACGTAATACTATATATCGTAATACGTTATAACGTGATTCTATATAACGTTACACGTTATAACGTAATACTATATAACGTTATACATTATAACGTAATACTATATAACGTAATACGTTAAAGCGTGATACTACATAACGTTACACGTAATAACGTGATACTATATAACGTTGTACGTTATAACGTGATACTACATAACGTTATACGTCATAACGTGATACTACATAACGTTATACGTTATAACGTGATACTATTTAACGTAATACGTTATAACGTAATACTATATAACGTTATACATTATAACGTAATACTATATAACGTAATACGTCAAAGCGTGATACTACATAACGTTACACGTAATAACGTGATACTATATAACGTTATACGTTATAACGTGATACTATATAACGTTATACGTCATAACGTGATACTATATAACGTAATACGTTATAACGTAAAACTAGATAACGTTATACGTTAAAGCGTGATACTACATAACGTTACACGTAATAACGTGATACTATATAACGTTATGCGTTATAACGTGATACTATATAACGTTATACGTCATAACGTGATACTATATAACGTTATACGTTATAACGTGATACTATATAACCTTATACGTTATAACGTGATACTATATAACGTTATACGTTATAACGTGATACTATTTAACGTAATGCTATATAACATAATACGTTATAACGTGATACTATATAACGTTACACGTTATAACGTAATACTATATAACGCAATACGTTATAACGTGATACTATATAACGTTACACGTTATAACGTAATACTATATAACGCAATACGTTATAGCGTGATACTATATAACGTTATACGTTATAACGCGATACTATATAACGTTATATGTTATAACGCGATGCTATATAACGTTATATGTTATAACGTGATACTATATAACGCTACACGTTATAACGCGATACTATATAACGTTATACGTTATAACGTGATACTATATAACGTTATACGTTATAACGTGATACTATATAACGTTATACGTTATAACGCGATACTATATAACGTTATACGTTATAAAGTGATACTATATATCCTTATACGTTATAACGTAATACTATGTAACGCAATACGTTATAACGTAATACTATATAACGTTATACGTTATAACGTAATAGTATATAACGTTATATGTTATAACGCGATACTATATAACGTTATATGTTATAACGTAATACTATATAACGTTATACCTTATAACGTAATACTATATAACGTAATACGTTAAAGCGTGATACTACATAACGTTACACGTTATAACGCGATACTATATAACGTTATATGTTATAACGTGGTACTATATAACGTTATACGTTATAGCGTGATACTACATAACGTTATATGTTACAACGTGATACTATATAACGTTGTACGTTATAACGTGATACTATATAATGTAATACGTTATAACGTAATTCTTTATAACGTTATACGTTATAACGTAGAACTATATAAAGTTAAGCATTATATCGCAATACTATAAAACGTTATACGTTATAACGTGATACTATATAAAGTTATACGTTATAACGTAATACTTCATAACGTTATACGTTATAACGTATACTATATAACGTAATACGTTTAAACGTGGTACTATATAACGTTATACGTTATAACGTAATACTATATAACGTAATACGTTATAGCGTGATACTACATAACGTTATACGTTATAGCGTGATACTACATAACGTTATATGTTATAACGTTCTACTATATAACGTTATACGTTATAAGGCGATACTATATAACGTTATACGTTATAACGTGATACTATATAACGCTACACGTTATAACGCGATACTATATAACGTTATACGTTATAACGTGATACTATATAACCTTATACGTTATAACGTGATACTATTTAACGTAATGCTATATAACATAATACGTTATAACGTGATACTATATAACATTATACGTTATAACGTGATACTATATAACGTTATACCATATAACGTAATACTATATAACGTTATACGTTATAACGTGATGCTATATAACGTTATACGTTATAACGTAATACTATATAACGTTATACATTATAACGTAATACTATATAACGTAATACGTTAAAGCGTGATACTACATAACGTTACACGTAATAACGTGATACTATATAGCGTTATACGTTATAACGTAATACTATATAACGTAATACGTTATAGCGTGATACTACATAACCTTATACGTTATAGCGTGATACTACATAACGTTATATGTTATAACGTTCTACTATATAACGTTATACGTTATAAGGCGATACTATATAACGTTATACGTTATAACGTGATACTATATAACGCTACACGTTATAACGCGATACTATATAACGTTATACGTTATAACGTGATACTATATAACCTTATACGTTATAACGTGATACTATTTAACGTAATGCTATATAACATAATACGTTATAACGTGATACTATATAACATTATACGTTATAACGTGATACTATATAACGTTATACGTTATAACGTCATACTATATAACGTTATACGTTATAACGTCATACTATTTAACGTAATGCTATATAACATAATACGTTATAACGTGATACTATATAACGTTACACGTTATAACGTAATACTATATAACGCAATACGTTATAGCGTGATACTATATAACGTTAAACGTTATAACGTCATACTATATAACGTTATACATTATAACGTAATACTATATAACGTAATACGTTAAAGCGTGATACTACATAACGTTACACGTAATAACGTGATACTATATAACGTTATACGTTATAACGTAATACTATATAACGTTATACGTTATAACGCGATACTATATAACGTTATACGTTATAACGTGATACTATATAACGTTATACGTTATAACGCGATACTATATAACGTTATACGTTATAACGTGATACTATATAACCTTATACGTTATAACGTAATACTATGTAACGCAATACGTTATAACGGAATACTATATAACGTTATACGTTATAACGTAATACTATATAACGTTATACGTTATAACGTAATACTTCATAACGTTATACGTTATAACGTATACTATATAACGTAATACGTTTAAACGTGGTACTATATAACATTATACGTTATAACGTGATACTATATAACATTATACGTTATAACGTAATACTATATAACGTTATACGTTATAACGTAATACTATATAACGTTATACGTTATAACGTGATACTATATAACGTTATGAGCTATAACGTGATACTATATAACGTTATACGTTATACAGATATGGTATATAATATTAAACGTTATAACGTGCAGCTATATAACGTAATACGTTATAACGTGATACTACATAACGTTATACGTTATAACGTAGAACTATACAAAGTTGAGCTTTATATCGCAATACTACATAACTTTATACGTTATAACGTGATACTATATAACGTTATACGATATAACGTAGAACTTTATAAAGTTAAGCTTTATAATGGAATACTATATAACGTAATACGTTATTACGTGATACTACATAACGTTATACGTTATAACGTAGAACTATATAAGGTTAAGCTTCATGTCGCAATACTACATAACATTACACGTTATAACGTAATACTATATAAGGTTATACGTTATAACGTAGAACTATATAAAGTTAAGCTTTATATCGCAATACTATATAACGTTATACGTTATAACGTAATACTATATAACGTTATACGTTATACAGATATGGTATATAATATTAAACGTTGTAACGTGCAACTATATAACGTAATACTATATAACGTAATACGCTATAACGTGATACTACATAACGTTATACGATATAACGTAATACTATATAACGTTATACGTCATAACGTAATACTATATAACGTTATGCGTTGTAACGTATAGTATATAACGTAATACGTTATACAGATATGGTATATAATATTAAACGTTATAACGTACAACTATATAACGTAATACGTTATAACGTGACACTACATAACGTTATACGTTATAACGTAGAACTATATAAAGCTAAGCTTTATATCGCAGTACTATATAACGTTATTCGTTATAACGTGATACTATATGACGTTATACGTTATAACGAATAGCTATATAAGGTTATACGTTATAACGTAATACTATATAAGGTTATACGTTATAACGTAGAACTATATAAAGTAAAGCTTTACATCGCAATACTATATAACGTTATACGTTATACGTTATAACGTAATACTATATAACGTTATGCGTTATAACGTGATACTAAATAACGTTATACGTTATACAGATATGGTATATAATATTAAACGTTATAACGTGCATCTATATAACGTAATATTATATAACGTAATACGCTATAACGTGATACTACATAACGTTATACGATATAACGTAATACTATATAACGTAATACTATATAACGTAATACTATATAACGTAATACTATATAACGTAATACGTTATAACGTGATACTACATAACGTTATACGTTATAACGTGATACTATATAACCATATACGTTACAACGTAATACAAAATGACGTAATACGTTATAACGCGATACCACATAACGTTATACGTTATAACGTAGTAATATATAACGTTATACGTTATAACGTAGAACTATATAAAGATGAGATTTATATCGCAATACTATATTTCGTTATACGCTATAACGTGATACTATATAACGTAATACGATATAACGTAGAACTTTATAAAGTTAAGCTTTATAATGTAATACTATATAACGTAATACGTTATTACGTGATACTATATAACGTTATACGTTATACAGATATGGAATATAATATTAAACGTTATAACGTGCAACTATATAACGTAATACGTTATAACGTGATACTACATAACGTTATACGTTATAACGTAGAACTATATGAAGTTAAGCTTTATATCGCAGTACTATATAACATTATACGTTATAACGTGATACTATATAACGTTATACGATATAACGTAGAACTTCATAAAGTTAAGCTTTATAATGTAATACTATATAACGATATACGTTATAACGTAATAATATATAACGTTATACGTTATAACGTAGAACTATATAAAGATGAGCATTATATCGCAATACTATATAACGTTATACGTTATAACGTGATACTATATAACGTTATACGATATAACGTAGAACTTCATAAAGTTAAGCTTTATAATGTAATACTATATAACGTTATACGTTATAACGTAATAATATATAACGTTATACGTTATAACGTAGAACTATATAAAGATGAGCTTTATATCGCAATACTATATAACATTACACGTTATAACGTAATACTATATAACGTTATACGTTATGAAGTGATACTATATAACGTTATAAGTTATAACGTGATACTATATAACGTTATACGTTATACAGATATGGTATATAATATTAAACGTTATAACGTACAACTTTATAACGTAATACGTTATAACGTGATACTACATAACTTTATACGGTATAACGTAGAACTATATGAAGTTAAGCTTTATATCGCAGTTCTATATAACGTTATACGTTATAACGTAATACTATATAACGTTATGCGTTATAACGTGATACTAAATAACGTTATACGTTATACAGGTATGGTATATAATATTAAACGTTATAACGTGCAACTATATAACGTAATACTATATAACGTAATACGCTATAACATGATACTACATAACGTTATACGATATAACGTAATACTATATAACGTACTACTATATAACGTAATACGTTATAACGTGATACTACATAACGTTATACGTTATAACGTGATACTATATAACGATATACGTTACAACGTAATACTATATGACGTAATACGTTATAACGCGATACCACATAACGTTATACGTTATAACGTGATACTATATAACGTTATACGTTATAACGTAATACTATAAAACGTTATACGTTATAACGTAGAGCTATATAAAGTTAAGCTTTGTATGGCAATACTATATAACGTTATACGTTATAAAGTGGCACTATACATAGTTAAGCTTTATATCGCAATACTATATAACGTAATACGTTATAACGTAATTCAGTATAACGTTATACGTTATAACGTAATACTATAAAACGTTATACGTTATAACGTAGAACTATATAAAGATGAGCTTTATATCGCAGTACTATACAACGTTATACGTTATAACGTGATACTATATAACGTTATACTATATAACGTAGAACTTCATAAAGTTAAGCTTTATAATGTAATACTATATAACGTAGTACGTTATAGCGTGATACTACATAACGTTATACGTTATAACGTGATACTACATAACGTTATACGTTATAACGTGATACTATATAACGTTATACGTTATAACGTGATATTATATAACGTTATACGTTATAACGTGATACTACATAACGTTATACGTTATAACGTAATACTATATAACGTAATGCTATATAACATAATACGTTATAACGTGATACTATATAACGTTATACGTAATAACGAAATACTTCATAACCTTATACGTTATAACGTATACTATATAACGTAATACTTTAAAACGTGATACTATATAACGTTATATGTTAGAACGTGATACTACATAACGTTATACGTTGTAACGTAGAACTATATAAAGTTGAGCTTTATATCGTAATAATATATAACGTTATACGATATATCGCAATACTATATAACGTTATACGTTATACTGATATGGAATAAAAAGTTAAAGGTCATAACATACTAATATATAGAGTAATACGTTATAACGCGATACTATATGTCGTTATAAGTTATAACGTGATAATGTATATCGTTTTCCTTATAACGTAATTCTATGTAACGTTATACGTTATAACGTAATAATACTTATGTAACGTTACACGTTATATCGCAATACTATATAACGTAATACTATGTAACGTTATACGTTATGACGTGATAATATATATCGTTTTACGTTATAACGTAATTCTATGTAACGTTATACGTTATAACGTGATACTGGATAACGTAATACGTTTTAACGTGAAACTATATAACGTTATACGTTATACAGATATGGTATATAATATTAAACGTTATAACGTACAACTATATAACGTAATACGTTATAACGTAGAACTATATAAAGTGTTAAGTTATATCGTAATAATACTATATAACGTTACACGTTATATGGCAATACTATATAACGTTATACGTTATAACGTAATACTATATAACGTTATACGTCATAACGAGATACTACATAACATTATATGGTATATCGTATACTATATAACGTAATACGTTATAGCGTGATACTACATAACGTTATACGTTATAACGTGATGCTATATAACGTTATACGTTATAACGTGATACTATATAACGTTATACGTTATAACGTGATACTATATAACGTAATACGTTATATCGTGATAGTACATAACGTTATTCGTTACAACGTGATACTATATATCATTATACGTTATAACGTACACTATATAGCGTAATACGTTATAGCGTGATACTACATAACGTTACACGTTATAACGTGATGATATATAACATTATACGTTATAACGTAATAGTATATAGCGTTATACGTTATAACGTAATTCTTCATAACGTTATACGTTATAACGTATACTATATAACGTAATACGCTATAGCGTGTTACTACATAACGTTATACGTTATAACGTACTACTATATAACGTTATACGTTATAACGTATACTATATAACGTAATACGTTATAGCGAGATACTACATAACGTTATACGTTATAACCTCATACTATATAACGTTATACGTTATAACGTAATGCTATATAGCGTTATACGTTATAACGTAATTCTATATAACGCTATACGTTGTGATATAATACTATATAACGTAATACGTTTTAGCGTGATACTACATAACGTAATACGTCTAAACGTGGTACTATATAACGTTATACGTTATAACGTAATAATTTATAACGTAATACGTTATAACGTAATACTATATAACGTAATACTTTAAAACGTCATACTATAGAACGTTATACGTTTTAACGTGATACTATATGACGTTATATGTTATAACGAATAGCTCTATAAGGTTATACCTTATAACGTAATACTATATAACGTTATCCGTTATAACGTAGAACTATATAAAGTTGAGCTTTATATCGCAATACTATATAACGTTATACGATGTAACGTAGAATTTTATAAAGTTAAGCTTTATAATGTAATACTATATAACGTAATACGTTATTACGTGATACTATAAAACGTTATACATTATACAGATATGGTATATAATATTAAACGTTATAACGTGCAACTATATAACGTAATACGTTATAACGTAAAATATACAACGTAATACTTTAAAACGTGGTTCTATATAACGTAATACTTTAAAACGTGGTACTATATAACGTTATACGTTGTAACGTGGTACTATATAACGTTATACGTTATAACATAATACTATATAACGTAATACGTTTTAGCGTGATACTACATAACGTTATAAATTATAACGTATACTATATAACGTAATACGTTTAAACGTGGTACTATATAACGTTATACGTTATAACGTAATACTATATAACGTAATACGTTATAACGTAATACATCATAACGTTATACGTTATAACGTATACTATATAACGCAATACGTTAAAACGTGGTACCATATAACGTTATACGTTATAACGTAATACTTCATAACGTTATACGTTATAACGTATGCTATATAACGTAATACTTTAAAACGTGGTTCTATATAACGTAATACTTTAAAACGTGGTACTATATAACGTTATACGTTGTAACGTGGTACTATATAACGTTATACGTTATAACGTAATACTATATAAGGTTACACGTTATAACGTAGGACTATATAAAGTTAAGCTTTATATCGCAATACTATATAACGTAATACATTATAACGTAATTCTATATAACGTTATACGTTATAACGTAATACTATATAACGTCATACGTTATAACATAATACTATATAACGTAATACGTTTTAGCGTGATACTACATAACGTTATAAATTATAACGTATACTATATAACGTAATACGTTTAAACGTGGTACTATATAACGTTATACGTTATAACGTAATACTATATAACGTAATACGTTATAACGTAATACATCATAACGTTATACGTTATAACGTATACTATATAACGCAATACGTTAAAACGTGGTACCATATAACGTTATACGTTATAACGTAATACTTCATAACGTTATACGTTATAACGTATGCTATATAACGTAATACTTTAAAACGTGGTTCTATATAACGTAATACTTTAAAACGTGGTACTATATAACGTTATACGTTGTAACGTGGTACTATATAACGTTATACGTTATAACGTAATACTATATAACGTAATACGCTATAATGTGACACTACATAACGTTATACGTTATAACGTGATGCTATATAACCTTATACGTTATAACGCGATACTATATAACGTTATATGTTATAACGTGATACTATATAACGCTACACGTTATAACGCGATACTATATAACGTTATACGTTATAACGTGATACTATATAACGTTATACGTTATAACGTGATACTATATAACGTTATACGTTATAACGCGATACTATATAACGTTATATGTTATAACGTGATACTATATAACGCTACACGTTATAACGCGATACTATATAACGTTATACGTTATAACGTGATACTATATAACGTTATACGTTATAACGTGATACTATATAACGTTATACGTTATAACGCGATACTATATAACGTTATACGTTATAAAGTGATACTATATATCCTTATACGTTATAACGTAATACTATGTAACGCAATACGTTATAACGTAATACTATATAACGTTATACGTTATAACGTAATAGTATATAACGTTATATGTTATAACGCGATACTATATAACGTTATATGTTATAACGTAATACTATATAACGTTATACCTTATAACGTAATACTATATAACGTAATACGTTAAAGCGTGATACTACATAACGTTACACGTTATAACGCGATACTATATAACGTTATATGTTATAACGTGGTACTATATAACGTTATACGTTATAGCGTGATACTACATAACGTTATATGTTACAACGTGATACTATATAACGTTGTACGTTATAACGTGATACTATATAATGTAATACGTTATAACGTAATTCTTTATAACGTTATACGTTATAACGTAGAACTATATAAAGTTAAGCATTATATCGCAATACTATAAAACGTTATACGTTATAACGTGATACTATATAAAGTTATACGTTATAACGTAATACTTCATAACGTTATACGTTATAACGTATACTATATAACGTAATACGTTTAAACGTGGTACTATATAACGTTATACGTTATAACGTAATACTATATAACGTTATACATTATAACGTAATACTATATAACGTAATACGTTAAAGCGTGATACTACATAACGTTACACGTAATAACGTGATACTATATAGCGTTATACGTTATAACGTAATACTATATAACGTAATACGTTATAGCGTGATACTACATAACCTTATACGTTATAGCGTGATACTACATAACGTTATATGTTATAACGTTCTACTATATAACGTTATACGTTATAAGGCGATACTATATAACGTTATACGTTATAACGTGATACTATATAACGCTACACGTTATAACGCGATACTATATAACGTTATACGTTATAACGTGATACTATATAACCTTATACGTTATAACGTGATACTATTTAACGTAATGCTATATAACATAATACGTTATAACGTGATACTATATAACATTATACGTTATAACGTGATACTATATAACGTTATACGTTATAACGTCATACTATATAACGTTATACGTTATAACGTCATACTATTTAACGTAATGCTATATAACATAATACGTTATAACGTGATACTATATAACGTTACACGTTATAACGTAATACTATATAACGCAATACGTTATAGCGTGATACTATATAACGTTACACGTTATAACGTCATACTATATAACGTTATACATTATAACGTAATACTATATAACGTAATACGTTAAAGCGTGATACTACATAACGTTACACGTAATAACGTGATACTATATAACGTTATACGTTATAACGTAATACTATATAACGTTATACGTTATAACGCGATACTATATAACGTTATACGTTATAACGTGATACTATATAACGTTATACGTTATAACGCGATACTATATAACGTTATACGTTATAACGTGATACTATATAACCTTATACGTTATAACGTAATACTATGTAACGCAATACGTTATAACGGAATACTATATAACGTTATACGTTATAACGTAATACTATATAACGTTATACGTTATAACGTAATACTTCATAACGTTATACGTTATAACGTATACTATATAACGTAATACGTTTAAACGTGGTACTATATAACGTTATACGTTATAACGTAATACTATATAACGTAATACGTTATAACGTAATACTATATAACGTTATACGTTATAACGTAGAACTACATAAAGTTAAGCTTTATATCGCAATACTATAAAACGTTATACGTTATAACGTGATACTATATAACGTTATACGTTATAACGTAATACTATATAACGTTATATGTTATAACGTAACACTATATAACGTAATAAGTTACAACATGATACTATATAACGTTATTCGTTATAACGTAATATTTTGTAACGTTATACGTTATAACGTGGTACTATATAACGTTATACGTTATAACGTGATACTATATAACATTATACGTTATAACGTGATACTATATAACATTATACGTTATAACGTAATACTATATAACGTTATACGTTATAACGTGATACTATATAACGTTATGAGCTATAACGTGATACTATATAACGTTATACGTTATACAGATATGGTATATAATATTAAACGTTATAACGTGCAGCTATATAACGTAATACGTTATAACGTGATACTACATAACGTTATACGTTATAACGTAGAACTATACAAAGTTGAGCTTTATATCGCAATACTACATAACTTTATACGTTATAACGTGATACTATATAACGTTATACGATATAACGTAGAACTTTATAAAGTTAAGCTTTATAATGGAATACTATATAACGTAATACGTTATTACGTGATACTACATAACGTTATACGTTATAACGTAGAACTATATAAGGTTAAGCTTCATGTCGCAATACTACATAACATTACACGTTATAACGTAATACTATATAAGGTTATACGTTATAACGTAGAACTATATAAAGTTAAGCTTTATATCGCAATACTATATAACGTTATACGTTATAACGTAATACTATATAACGTTATACGTTATACAGATATGGTATATAATATTAAACGTTGTAACGTGCAACTATATAACGTAATACTATATAACGTAATACGCTATAACGTGATACTACATAACGTTATACGATATAACGTAATACTATATAACGTTATACGTCATAACGTAATACTATATAACGTTATGCGTTGTAACGTATAGTATATAACGTAATACGTTATACAGATATGGTATATAATATTAAACGTTATAACGTACAACTATATAACGTAATACGTTATAACGTGACACTACATAACGTTATACGTTATAACGTAGAACTATATAAAGCTAAGCTTTATATCGCAGTACTATATAACGTTATTCGTTATAACGTGATACTATATGACGTTATACGTTATAACGAATAGCTATATAAGGTTATACGTTATAACGTAATACTATATAAGGTTATACGTTATAACGTAGAACTATATAAAGTAAAGCTTTACATCGCAATACTATATAACGTTATACGTTATACGTTATAACGTAATACTATATAACGTTATGCGTTATAACGTGATACTAAATAACGTTATACGTTATACAGATATGGTATATAATATTAAACGTTATAACGTGCATCTATATAACGTAATATTATATAACGTAATACGCTATAACGTGATACTACATAACGTTATACGATATAACGTAATACTATATAACGTAATACTATATAACGTAATACTATATAACGTAATACTATATAACGTAATACGTTATAACGTGATACTACATAACGTTATACGTTATAACGTGATACTATATAACCATATACGTTACAACGTAATACAAAATGACGTAATACGTTATAACGCGATACCACATAACGTTATACGTTATAACGTAGTAATATATAACGTTATACGTTATAACGTAGAACTATATAAAGATGAGATTTATATCGCAATACTATATTTCGTTATACGCTATAACGTGATACTATATAACGTAATACGATATAACGTAGAACTTTATAAAGTTAAGCTTTATAATGTAATACTATATAACGTAATACGTTATTACGTGATACTATATAACGTTATACGTTATACAGATATGGAATATAATATTAAACGTTATAACGTGCAACTATATAACGTAATACGTTATAACGTGATACTACATAACGTTATACGTTATAACGTAGAACTATATGAAGTTAAGCTTTATATCGCAGTACTATATAACATTATACGTTATAACGTGATACTATATAACGTTATACGATATAACGTAGAACTTCATAAAGTTAAGCTTTATAATGTAATACTATATAACGATATACGTTATAACGTAATAATATATAACGTTATACGTTATAACGTAGAACTATATAAAGATGAGCATTATATCGCAATACTATATAACGTTATACGTTATAACGTGATACTATATAACGTTATACGATATAACGTAGAACTTCATAAAGTTAAGCTTTATAATGTAATACTATATAACGTTATACGTTATAACGTAATAATATATAACGTTATACGTTATAACGTAGAACTATATAAAGATGAGCTTTATATCGCAATACTATATAACATTACACGTTATAACGTAATACTATATAACGTTATACGTTATGAAGTGATACTATATAACGTTATAAGTTATAACGTGATACTATATAACGTTATACGTTATACAGATATGGTATATAATATTAAACGTTATAACGTACAACTTTATAACGTAATACGTTATAACGTGATACTACATAACTTTATACGGTATAACGTAGAACTATATGAAGTTAAGCTTTATATCGCAGTTCTATATAACGTTATACGTTATAACGTAATACTATATAACGTTATGCGTTATAACGTGATACTAAATAACGTTATACGTTATACAGGTATGGTATATAATATTAAACGTTATAACGTGCAACTATATAACGTAATACTATATAACGTAATACGCTATAACATGATACTACATAACGTTATACGATATAACGTAATACTATATAACGTACTACTATATAACGTAATACGTTATAACGTGATACTACATAACGTTATACGTTATAACGTGATACTATATAACGATATACGTTACAACGTAATACTATATGACGTAATACGTTATAACGCGATACCACATAACGTTATACGTTATAACGTGATACTATATAACGTTATACGTTATAACGTAATACTATAAAACGTTATACGTTATAACGTAGAGCTATATAAAGTTAAGCTTTGTATGGCAATACTATATAACGTTATACGTTATAAAGTGGCACTATACATAGTTAAGCTTTATATCGCAATACTATATAACGTAATACGTTATAACGTAATTCAGTATAACGTTATACGTTATAACGTAATACTATATAACGTTATACGTTATAGCATAATACTATATAACGTAATACGTTTTAGCGTGATACTACATAACGTTATACGTTATAACGTGATACTACATAACGTTATACGTTATAACGTAGAACTATATAAAGATGAGCTTTATATCGCAGTACTATACAACGTTATACGTTATAACGTGATACTATATAACGTTATACTATATAACGTAGAACTTCATAAAGTTAAGCTTTATAATGTAATACTATATAACGTAGTACGTTATAGCGTGATACTACATAACGTTATACGTTATAACGTGATACTACATAACGTTATACGTTATAACGTGATACTATATAACGTTATACGTTATAACGTGATATTATATAACGTTATACGTTATAACGTGATACTACATAACGTTATACGTTATAACGTAATACTATATAACGTAATGCTATATAACATAATACGTTATAACGTGATACTATATAACGTTATACGTAATAACGAAATACTTCATAACCTTATACGTTATAACGTATACTATATAACGTAATACTTTAAAACGTGATACTATATAACGTTATATGTTAGAACGTGATACTACATAACGTTATACGTTGTAACGTAGAACTATATAAAGTTGAGCTTTATATCGTAATAATATATAACGTTATACGATATATCGCAATACTATATAACGTTATATGTTATACTGATATGGAATAAAAAGTTAAAGGTCATAACATACTAATATATAGAGTAATACGTTATAACGCGATACTATATGTCGTTATAAGTTATAACGTGATAATGTATATCGTTTTCCTTATAACGTAATTCTATGTAACGTTATACGTTATAACGTAATAATACTTATGTAACGTTACACGTTATATCGCAATACTATATAACGTAATACTATGTAACGTTATACGTTATGACGTGATAATATATATCGTTTTACGTTATAACGTAATTCTATGTAACGTTATACGTTATAACGTGATACTGGATAACGTAATACGTTTTAACGTGAAACTATATAACGTTATACGTTATACAGATATGGTATATAATATTAAACGTTATAACGTACAACTATATAACGTAATACGTTATAACGTAGAACTATATAAAGTGTTAAGTTATATCGTAATAATACTATATAACGTTACACGTTATATGGCAATACTATATAACGTTATACGTTATAACGTAATACTATATAACGTTATACGTCATAACGAGATACTACATAACATTATATGGTATATCGTATACTATATAACGTAATACGTTATAGCGTGATACTACATAACGTTATACGTTATAACGTGATGCTATATAACGTTATACGTTATAACGTGATACTATATAACGTTATACGTTATAACGTGATACTATATAACGTAATACGTTATATCGTGATAGTACATAACGTTATTCGTTACAACGTGATACTATATATCATTATACGTTATAACGTACACTATATAGCGTAATACGTTATAGCGTGATACTACATAACGTTACACGTTATAACGTGATGATATATAACATTATACGTTATAACGTAATAGTATATAGCGTTATACGTTATAACGTAATTCTTCATAACGTTATACGTTATAACGTATACTATATAACGTAATACGCTATAGCGTGTTACTACATAACGTTATACGTTATAACGTACTACTATATAACGTTATACGTTATAACGTATACTATATAACGTAATACGTTATAGCGAGATACTACATAACGTTATACGTTATAACCTCATACTATATAACGTTATACGTTATAACGTAATGCTATATAGCGTTATACGTTATAACGTAATTCTATATAACGCTATACGTTGTGATATAATACTATATAACGTAATACGTTTTAGCGTGATACTACATAACGTAATACGTCTAAACGTGGTACTATATAACGTTATACGTTGTAACGTGGTACTATATAACGTTATACGTTATAACGTAATACTATATAACGTAATACGCTATAATGTGACACTACATAACGTTATACGTTATAACGTGATACTATATAACCTTATACGTTATAACGTTTTACTTCATAACGTTATACGTTATAACGGGATACTATATAACGTTATAAGTTGTAACGTAATACTATATAACGTTATACGTTATAACGTGATACTATATGACGTTATACGTTATAACGAAAAGCTATATAAGGTTATACGTTATAACGTAATACTATATAAGGTTATACGTTATAACGTAGGACTATATAAAGTTAAGCTTTATATCGCAATACTATATAACGTAATACATTATAACGTAATTCTATATAACGTTATACGTTATAACGTAATACTATATAACGTTATACGTTATAACATAATACTATATAACGTAATACGTTTTAGCGTGATACTACATAACGTTATAAATTATAACGTATACTATATAACGTAATACGTTTAAACGTGGTACTATATAACGTTATACGTTATAACGTAATACTATATAACGTAATACGTTATAACGTAATACATCATAACGTTATACGTTATAACGTATACTATATAACGCAATACGTTAAAACGTGGTACCATATAACGTTATACGTTATAACGTAATACTTCATAACGTTATACGTTATAACGTATGCTATATAACGTAATACTTTAAAACGTGGTTCTATATAACGTAATACTTTAAAACGTGGTACTATATAACGTTATACGTTGTAACGTGGTACTATATAACGTTATACGTTATAACGTAATACTATATAACGTAATACGCTATAATGTGACACTACATAACGTTATACGTTATAACGTGATGCTATATAACCTTATACGTTATAACGTTTTACTTCATAACGTTATACGTTATAACGGGATACTATATAACGTTATAAGTTGTAACGTAATACTATATAACGTTATACGTTATAACGTGATACTATATGACGTTATATGTTATAACGAATAGCTCTATAAGGTTATACCTTATAACGTAATACTATATAACGTTATCCGTTATAACGTAGAACTATATAAAGTTGAGCTTTATATCGCAATACTATATAACGTTATACGATGTAACGTAGAATTTTATAAAGTTAAGCTTTATAATGTAATACTATATAACGTAATACGTTATTACGTGATGCTATAAAACGTTATACATTATACAGATATGGTATATAATATTAAACGTTATAACGTGCAACTATATAACGTAATACGTTATAACGTAAACTATACAACGTAATACTTTAAAACGTGGTTCTATATAACGTAATACTTTAAAACGTGGTACTATATAACGTTATACGTTGTAACGTGGTACTATATAACGTTATACGTTATAACGTAATACTATATAACGTAATACGCTATAATGTGACACTACATAACGTTATACGTTATAACGTGATACTATATAACCTTATACGTTATAACGTTTTACTTCATAACGTTATACGTTATAACGGGATGCTATATAACGTTATAAGTTGTAACGTAATACTATATAACGTTATACGCTATAACGTGATACTATATAACATTATACGGTATATCGTAGAACTATATAAAGTTAAGCTTTATATCGCAATACTATATAACGTTATACGTTATAACGTAATACTATGTAACGTTATACGTTATACCGTGGTACTATATAACGTTATACGTCATAGCGAGATACTATATAACATTATACGGTATAACGTATACTATATAACGTAATACGTTATAGCGTGATACTACATAACGTTATACGTTATAACGTGATGCTATATAACGTTATACGTTATAACGTAATACTATATAACATTATATACGCTATAACGTAATACTATATAACGTTATACGTTATAACGTGATACTATATAACGTTATACGTTATAACGAAATACTTCATAACCTTATACGTTATAACGTATACTATATAACGTAATACTTTAAAACGTGATACTATATAACGTTATATGTTAGAACGTGATACTATATAACGTTATACGTTGTAACGTAGAACTATATAAAGTTGAGCTTTATATCGTAATAATATATAACGTTATACGTTATATCGCAATACTATATAACGTTACACGATATATCGCAATACTATATAACGTTATACGTTATACTGATATGGTATATAATATTAAACGTTATAACGTACAACTATATAACGTAATACGTTATAACGTAGAACTATATAAAGTGTTAAGTTATATCGTAATAATACTATATAACGTTACACGTTATATGGCAATACTATATAACGTTATACGTTATAACGTAATACTATATAACGTTATACGTCATAACGAGATACTATATAACATTATACGGTATAACGTATACTATATAACGTAATACGTTATAGCGTGATACTACATAACGTTATACGTTATAACGTGATGCTATATAACGTTATACGTTATAACGTGATACTATATAACATTATACGTTATAACGTAATACTATGTAGCGTCATACGTTATAACGTAGAACTATATGAAGCTTTAAGTTATATCGTAATAATACTATATAACGTTACACGTTATATCGCAATGCTATACAACGATATACGTTATACTGGTATGGTATACAAAGTTAAGCGTTATAACGTAATACTATAAAACGTAATACGTTATAACGTACTACTATATAACGTAATACGTTATGAAGTACTACGTTATAACGTATAAAGTTATATAGTATTACGTTATAACGTATTACGTTATAAATTATTACGTTATGACGTATAACGTTATATAGTACCACGTTTAGACGTATTACGTTATGTAGTATCACGCTAAAACGTATTACGTTATATAGTATTATATCACAACGTATAGCGTTATATAGAATTACGTTATAACGTATTACGTTATATAGTATTGCGATATAAAGCTTAACTTTATATACTGCCACTTTATAACGTATAACGTTATATAGCATTACGTTATAACGTATAACGTTATATAGTATGACGTTATAACGTATAACGTTATGTAGTATCTCGCTATAACGTATTACGTTATATAGTATACGTTATAACGTATAACGTTATATAGTAGTACGTTATAACGTATAATGATATATAGTATCACGTTGTAACGAATAACGTTATGCACTATCACGATATAACGTATTACGTTATATAGTAGTACGTTATAACGTATTACGTTTTGTAGTATTACGTTATAACGCTTAACTTTGTATACCATACCAGTATAACGTATATCGTTGTATAGCATTGCGATATAACGTGTAACGTTATATAGTATTATTACGATATAACTTAAAGCTTCATATAGTTCTACGTTATAACGTATGACGCTACATAGTATTACGTTATAACGTATAACGTTATATAGTATCACGTTATAACGTATAACGTTATATAGCATCACGTTATAACGTATAACGTTATGTAGTATCACGCTATAACGTATTACGTTATATAGTATACGTTATACCGTATAATGTTATATAGTATCTCGTTATGACGTATAACGTTATATAGTATTACGTTATAACGTATAACGTTATATAGTATTGCCATATAACGTGTAACGTTATATAGTATTATTACGATATAACTTAACACTTTATATAGTTCTACGTTATAACGTATTACGTTATATAGTTGTACGTTATAACGTTTAATATTATATACCATATCAGTATAACGTATAACGTTATATAGTATTGCGATATATCGTGTAACGTTATATAGTATTGCGATATAACGTATAACGTTATATATTATTACGATATAAAGCTCAACTTTATATAGTTCTACGTTACAACGTATAACGTTATATAGTATCACGTTCTAACATATAACGTTATATAGTATCACGTTTTAAAGTATTACGTTATATAGTATACGTTATAACGTATAAGGTTATGAAGTATTTCGTTATAACGTATAACGTTATATAGTATCACGTTATAACGTATAACGTTATATAGTATTACGTTATAGCGTATATAATGTTATATAGTATTACGTTATAACGTATAACGTTATATAGCATCACGTTATAACGTATAACGTTATGTAGTATCACGCTATAACGTATTACGTTATATAGTATACGTTATACCGTATAATGTTATATAGTATCTCGCTATGACGTATAACGTTATATAGTACCACGGTATAACGTATAACGTTACATAGTATTACGTTATAACGTATAACGTTATATAGTATTGCGATATAAAGCTTAACTTTATATAGTTCTACGATATAACGTATAATGTTATATAGTATCACGTTATAGCGTATAACGTTATATAGTATTACGTTACAACTTATAACGTTATATAGCATCCCGTTATAACGTATAACGTTATGAAGTAAAACGTTATAACGTATAAGGTTATATAGTATCACGTTATAACGTATAACGTTATGTAGTGTCACATTATAGCGTATTACGTTATATAGTATTACGTTATAACGTATAACGTTATATAGTACCACGTTACAACGTATAACGTTATATAGTACCACGTTTTAAAGTATTACGTTATATAGAACCACGTTTTAAAGTATTACGTTGTATAGTTTACGTTATAACGTATTACGTTATATAGTTGCACGTTATAACGTTTAATATTATATACCATATCTGTATAATGTATAACGTTTTATAGCATCACGTAATAACGTATTACGTTATATAGTATTACATTATAAAGCTTAACTTTATAATATTCTACGTTACACCGTATAACGTAATATAGTATTGCGATATAAAGCTCAACTTTATATAGTTCTACGTTATAACGGATAACGTTATATAGTATTACGTTATAAGGTATAACCTTATAGAGCTATTCGTTATAACATATAACGTCATATAGTATCACGTTATAACGTATAACGTTATATAGTATTACGTTACAACTTATAACGTTATATAGTATCCCGTTATAACGTATAACGTTATGAAGTAAAACGTTATAACGTATAAGGTTATATAGTATCACGTTATAACGTATAACGTTATGTAGTGTCACATTATAGCGTATTACGTTATATAGTATTACGTTATAACGTATAACGTTATATAGTACCACGTTACAACGTATAACGTTATATAGTACCACGTTTTAAAGTATTACGTTATATAGAACCACGTTTTAAAGTATTACGTTATATAGCATACGTTATAACGTATAACGTTATGAAGTATTACGTTATAACGTATAACGTTATATGGTACCACGTTTTAACGTATTGCGTTATATAGTATACGTTATAACGTATAACGTTATGATGTATTACGTTATAACGTATTACGTTATATAGTATTACGTTATAACGTATAACGTTATATAGTACCACGTTTAAACGTATTACGTTATATAGTATAGGTTATAATTTATAACGTTATGTAGTATCACGCTAAAACGTATTACGTTATATAGTATTATGTTATAACGTATAACGTTATATAGTATTACGTTATAACGTATAACGTTATATAGAATTACGTTATAATGTATTACGTTATATAGTATTGCGATATAAAGCTTAACTTTATATAGTCCTACGTTATAACGTATAACCTTATATAGTATTACGTTATAACGTATAACCTTATATAGCTTTTCGTTATAACGTATAACGTCATATAGTATCACGTTATAACGTATAACGTTATATAGTATTACGTTACAACTTATAACGTTATATAGTATCCCGTTATAACGTATAACGTTATGAAGTAAAACGTTATAACGTATAAGGTTATATAGTATCACGTTATAACGTATAACGTTATGTAGTGTCACATTATAGCGTATTACGTTATATAGTATTACGTTATAACGTATAACGTTATATAGTACCAGGTTACAACGTATAACGTTATATAGTACCACGTTTTAAAGTATTACGTTATATAGAACCACGTTTTAAAGTATTACGTTGTATATTTTACGTTATAACGTATTACGTTATATAGTTGCACGTTATAACGTTTAATATTATATACCATATCTGTATAATGTATAACGTTTTATAGTATCACGTAATAACGTATTACGTTATATAGTATTACATTATAAAGCTTAACTTTATAAAATTCTACGTTACATCGTATAACGTTATATAGTATTGCGATATAAAGCTCAACTTTATATAGTTCTACGTTATAACGAATAACGTTATATAGTATTACGTTATAAGGTATAACCTTATAGAGCTATTCGTTATAACATATAACGTCATATAGTATCACGTTAAAACGTATAACGTTCTATAGTATGACGTTTTAAAGTATTACGTTATATAGTATACGTTATAACGTATAACGTTATGAAGTACTACGTTATAACGTATAAAGTTATATAGTATTACGTTATAACGTATTACGTTATAAATTATTACGTTATAACGTATAACGTTATATAGTACCACGTTTAGACGTATTACGTTATGTAGTATCACGCTAAAACGTATTACGTTATATAGTATTATATCACAACGTATAGCGTTATATAGAATTACGTTATAACGTATTACGTTATATAGTATTGCTATATAAAGCTTAACTTTATATAGTGCCACTTTATAACGTATAACGCTATATAGCATTACGTTATAACGTATAACGTTATATAGTATGAGGTTATAACGTATAACGTTATGTAGTATCTCGCTATAACGTATTACGTTATATAGTATACGTTATAACGTATAACGTTATATAGTAGTACGTTATAACGTATAACGTTATGTAGTAACACGCTATAGCGTATTACGTTATATAGTATACGTTACAACGTATAACGTTATGAAGAATTACGTTATAACGTATAACGCTATATAGTATTACGTTATAACGTATAATGTTATATATCATCACGTTATAACGTGTAACGTTATGTAGTATCACGCTATAACGTATTACGCTATATAGTGTACGTTATAACGTATAACGTTATATAGCATCACGTTATAACGTATAACGTTATGTAGTATCACGCTATAACGTATTACGTTATATAGTATACGTTATACCGTATAATGTTATATAGTATCTCGTTATGACGTATAACGTTATATAGTATTACGTTATAACGTATAACGTTATATAGTATTGCCATATAACGTGTAACGTTATATAGTATTATTACGATATAACTTAACACTTTATATAGTTCTACGTTATAACGTATTACGTTATATAGTTGTACGTTATAACGTTTAATATTATATACCATATCAGTATAACGTATAACGTTATATAGTATTGCGATATATCGTGTAACGTTATATAGTATTGCGATATAACGTATAACGTTATATATTATTACGATATAAAGCTCAACTTTATATAGTTCTACGTTACAACGTATAACGTTATATAGTATCACGTTCTAACATATAACGTTATATAGTATCACGTTTTAAAGTATTACGTTATATAGTATACGTTATAACGTATAAGGTTATGAAGTATTTCGTTATAACGTATAACGTTATATAGTATCACGTTATAACGTATAACGTTATATAGTATTACGTTATAGCGTATATAATGTTATATAGTATTACGTTATAACGTATAACGTTATATAGCATCACGTTATAACGTATAACGTTATGTAGTATCACGCTATAACGTATTACGTTATATAGTATACGTTATACCGTATAATGTTATATAGTATCTCGCTATGACGTATAACGTTATATAGTACCACGGTATAACGTATAACGTTATATAGTATTGCGATATAAAGCTTAACTTTATATAGTTCTACGATATAACGTATAATGTTATATAGTATCACGTTATAGCGTATAACGTTATATAGTATTACGTTACAACTTATAACGTTATATAGCATGCCGTTATAACGTATAACGTTATGAAGTAAAACGTTATAACGTATAAGGTTATATAGTATCACGTTATAACGTATAACGTTATGTAGTGTCACATTATAGCGTATTACGTTATATAGTATTACGTTATAACGTATAACGTTATATAGTACCACGTTACAACGTATAACGTTATATAGTACCACGTTTTAAAGTATTACGTTATATAGAACCACGTTTTAAAGTATTACGTTGTATAGTTTACGTTATAACGTATTACGTTATATAGTTGCACGTTATAACGTTTAATATTATATACCATATCTGTATAATGTATAACGTTTTATAGCATCACGTAATAACGTATTACGTTATATAGTATTACATTATAAAGCTTAACTTTATAATATTCTACGTTACACCGTATAACGTAATATAGTATTGCGATATAAAGCTCAACTTTATATAGTTCTACGTTATAACGGATAACGTTATATAGTATTACGTTATAAGGTATAACCTTATAGAGCTATTCGTTATAACATATAACGTCATATAGTATCACGTTATAACGTATAACGTTATATAGTATTACGTTACAACTTATAACGTTATATAGTATCCCGTTATAACGTATAACGTTATGAAGTAAAACGTTATAACGTATAAGGTTATATAGTATCACGTTATAACGTATAACGTTATGTAGTGTCACATTATAGCGTATTACGTTATATAGTATTACGTTATAACGTATAACGTTATATAGTACCACGTTACAACGTATAACGTTATATAGTACCACGTTTTAAAGTATTACGTTATATAGAACCACGTTTTAAAGTATTACGTTATATAGCATACGTTATAACGTATAACGTTATGAAGTATTACGTTATAACGTATAACGTTATATGGTACCACGTTTTAACGTATTGCGTTATATAGTATACGTTATAACGTATAACGTTATGATGTATTACGTTATAACGTATTACGTTATATAGTATTACGTTATAACGTATAACGTTATATAGTACCACGTTTAAACGTATTACGTTATATAGTATAGGTTATAATTTATAACGTTATGTAGTATCACGCTAAAACGTATTACGTTATATAGTATTATGTTATAACGTATAACGTTATATAGTATTACGTTATAACGTATAACGTTATATAGAATTACGTTATAATGTATTACGTTATATAGTATTGCGATATAAAGCTTAACTTTATATAGTCCTACGTTATAACGTATAACCTTATATAGTATTACGTTATAACGTATAACCTTATATAGCTTTTCGTTATAACGTATAACGTCATATAGTATCACGTTATAACGTATAACGTTATATAGTATTACGTTACAACTTATAACGTTATATAGTATCCCGTTATAACGTATAACGTTATGAAGTAAAACGTTATAACGTATAAGGTTATATAGTATCACGTTATAACGTATAACGTTATGTAGTGTCACATTATAGCGTATTACGTTATATAGTATTACGTTATAACGTATAACGTTATATAGTACCAGGTTACAACGTATAACGTTATATAGTACCACGTTTTAAAGTATTACGTTATATAGAACCACGTTTTAAAGTATTACGTTGTATATTTTACGTTATAACGTATTACGTTATATAGTTGCACGTTATAACGTTTAATATTATATACCATATCTGTATAATGTATAACGTTTTATAGTATCACGTAATAACGTATTACGTTATATAGTATTACATTATAAAGCTTAACTTTATAAAATTCTACGTTACATCGTATAACGTTATATAGTATTGCGATATAAAGCTCAACTTTATATAGTTCTACGTTATAACGGATAACGTTATATAGTATTACGTTATAAGGTATAACCTTATAGAGCTATTCGTTATAACATATAACGTCATATAGTATCACGTTAAAACGTATAACGTTCTATAGTATGACGTTTTAAAGTATTACGTTATATAGTATACGTTATAACGTATAACGTTATGAAGTACTACGTTATAACGTATAAAGTTATATAGTATTACGTTATAACGTATTACGTTATAAATTATTACGTTATAACGTATAACGTTATATAGTACCACGTTTAGACGTATTACGTTATGTAGTATCACGCTAAAACGTATTACGTTATATAGTATTATATCACAACGTATAGCGTTATATAGAATTACGTTATAACGTATTACGTTATATAGTATTGCTATATAAAGCTTAACTTTATATAGTGCCACTTTATAACGTATAACGCTATATAGCATTACGTTATAACGTATAACGTTATATAGTATGAGGTTATAACGTATAACGTTATGTAGTATCTCGCTATAACGTATTACGTTATATAGTATACGTTATAACGTATAACGTTATATAGTAGTACGTTATAACGTATAACGTTATGTAGTAACACGCTATAGCGTATTACGTTATATAGTATACGTTATAACGTATAACGTTATGAAGAATTACGTTATAACGTATAACGCTATATAGTATTACGTTATAACGTATAATGTTATATATCATCACGTTATAACGTGTAACGTTATGTAGTATCACGCTATAACGTATTACGCTATATAGTGTACGTTATAACGTATAATGATATATAGTATCACGTTGTAACGAATAACGTTATGTACTATCACGATATAACGTATTACGTTATATAGTATCACGTTATAACGTATAACGTTATATAGTATCACGTTATAACGTATAACGTTATATAGCATCACGTTATAACGTATAACGTTATGTAGTATCACGCTATAACGTATTACGTTATATAGTATACGATATACCATATAATGTTATGTAGTATCTCGTTATGACGTATAACGTTATATAGTATTACGTTATAACGTATAACGTTATATAGTATTGCCATATAACGTGTAACGTTATATAGTATTATTACGATATAACTTAACACTTTATATAGTTCTACGTTATAACGTATTACGTTATATAGTTGTACGTTATAACGTTTAATATTATATACCATATCTGTATAACGTATAACGTTATATAGTATCACGTTAAAACGTATTACGTTATCCAGTATCACGTTATAACGTATAACGTTACATAGAATTACGTTATAACGTAAAACGATATATATTATCACGTTATAACGTATAACGTTACATAGTATTACGTTATATAGTATTGCGATATAACGTGTAACGTTACATAAGTATTATTACGTTATAACGTATAACGTTACATAGAATTACGTTATAAGGAAAACGATATACATTATCACGTTATAACTTATAACGACATATAGTATCGCGTTATAACGTATTACTCTATATATTAGTATGTTATGACCTTTAACTTTTTATTCCATATCAGTATAACGTATAACGTTATATAGTATTGCGATATATCGTATAACGTTATATATTATTACGATATAAAGCTCAACTTTATATAGTTCTACGTTACAACGTATAACGTTATGTAGTATCACGTTCTAACATATAACGTTATATAGTATCACGTTTTAAAGTATTACGTTATATAGTATACGTTATAACGTATAAGGTTATGAAGTATTTCGTTATAACGTATAACGTTATATAGTATCACGTTATAACGTATTATGTTATATAGCATTACGTTATATAGTATTACGTTATAACGTATAACGTTATGTAGTATCACGTTATAACGTATAACGTTATATAATATCACGTTATAACGTATAACGTTATATAGTATCACGTTATAACGTATAACGTTATGTAGTATCACGTTATAACGTATAACGTTATGTAGTATCACGCTATAACGTACTACGTTATATAGTATTACGTTATAACGTATTACGTCATATAGTATCACGTTATAACAAATTACGTTATATAGCATTACGTTATATAGTATTACGTTATAACGTATAACGTTATATAGTATTACGTTATAACGTATAACGTTATATAGCATCACGTTATATCGTATAACGTTATATAGTATCACGTTATAACGTATAACGTTATGTAGTATCACTCTATAACGTATTACGTTATATAGTATTACGTTATAAAGTGTAACGTTATATAGTATCACGTTATAACGTGTAACGTTATGTAGCATCACTCTATAACGTATTACGTTATATAGTATTACGTTATAAAGTGTAACGTTATATAGTATCACGTTATAACGTATTATGTTATATAGCATTACGATATATAGTATTACGTTATAACGTATAACGTTATGTAGTATCACGTTATAACGTATAACGTTATATAGTATCACGTTATAACGTATTATGTTATATAGCATTACGTTATATAGTATTACGTTATAACGTATAACGTTATGTAGTATCACGTTATAACGTATAACGTTATATAATATCACGTTATAACGTATAACGTTATATAGTATCACGTTATAACGTATAACGTTATGTAGTATCACGTTATAACGTATAACGTTATGTAGTATCACGCTATAACGTACTACGTTATATAGTATTGCGTTATAACGTATTACGTCATATAGTATCACGTTATAACAAATTACGTTATATAGCATTACGTTATATAGTATTACGTTATAACGTATCACGTTATAACTTATTATGTTATATAGCATTACGTTATATAGTATTACGTTATAACGTATAACGTTATGTAGTATCACGTTATAACGTATAACGTTATATAATATCACGTTATAACGTATAACGTTATATAGTATCACGTTATAACGTATAACGTTATGTAGTATCGCGTTATAACGTATAACGTTATATAGTATCACGTTATAACATATAACGTTATGTAGTATCACGCTATAACATATAACGTTATGTAGTATCACGCTATAACGTATTACGTTATATAGTATTACGTTATAACGTGTAACGTTATGTAGTATTACTCTATAACGTATTACGTTATATAGTATTACGTTATAACGTGTAACGTTATATAGTATCACGTTATAACGTATTATGTTATATAGCATTACGTTATAAAGTATTACATTATAACGTATAACGTTATATAGTATCACGTTATGTAGTATCACATTATAACGTATAATGTTACGTAGTATCACGATATAACGTATATCGTTATGTAGTATCACGTTATAACGTATAACGTTATGTAGTATAACGCTATAACGTATAACGTTATATAGTATCACGTTATAACGTATAACGTTATGTAGTATCACTCTATAACGTATTACGTTATATAGTATTACGTTCTAACGTGTAACGTTATATAGTATCACGTTATAACGTATTATGTTATATAGCATTACGTTATATAGTATTACGTTATAACGTATAACGTTATGTAGTATCACGTTATAACGTATAACGTTATATAGTATTACGTTATAACGTATAACGTTATGTAGTATCACGTTATAACGTATAATGTTATGTAGTATCACGTTATAACGTATAACGTTATATAGTATCGCGTTATAACGTATAACGTTATATAGTATCACGTTATAACATATAACGTTATGTAGTATCACGCTATAATGTACAACGTTATATAGTTTTACGTTATAACGTTTTACATTATATATTATCACGTTATAACGTGTAACGTTATGTAGCATCACTCTATAACGTATTACGTTATATAGTATTACGTTATAAAGTGTAACGTTATATAGTATCACGTTATAACGTGTAACGTTATGTAGCATCACTCTATAACGTATTACGTTATATAGTATTACGTTATAAAGTGTAACGTTATATAGTATCACGTTATAACGTATTATGTTATATAGCATTACGATATATAGTATTACGTTATAACGTATAACGTTATGTAGTATCACGTTATAACGTATAACGTTATATAGTATCACGTTATAACGTATTATGTTATATAGCATTACGTTATATAGTATTACGTTATAACGTATAACGTTATGTAGTATCACGTTATAACGTATAACGTTATATAATATCACGTTATAACGTATAACGTTATATAGTATCACGTTATAACGTATAACGTTATGTAGTATCACGTTATAACGTATAACGTTATGTAGTATCACGCTATAACGTACTACGTTATATAGTATTGCGTTATAACGTATTACGTCATATAGTATCACGTTATAACAAATTACGTTATATAGCATTACGTTATATAGTATTACGTTATAACGTATCACGTTATAACGTATTATGTTATATAGCATTACGTTATAACGTATAACGTTATATAGTATCACGTTATAACATATAACGTTATGTAGTATCACGCTATAACATATAACGTTATGTAGTATCACGCTATAACGTATTACGATATATAGTATTACGTTATAACGTGTAACGTTATGTAGTATTACTCTATAACGTATTACGTTATATAGTATTACGTTATAACGTGTAACGTTATATAGTATCACGTTATAACGTATTATGTTATATAGCATTACGTTATAAAGTATTACGTTATAACGTATAACGTTATATAGTATCACGTTATGTAGTATCACATTATAACGTATAATGTTACGTAGTATCACGATATAACGTATATCGTTATGTAGTATCACGTTATAACGTATAACGTTATGTAGTATAACGCTATAACGTATAACGTTATATAGTATCACGTTATAACGTATAACGTTATGTAGTATCACTCTATAACGTATTACGTTATATAGTATTACGTTCTAACGTGTAACGTTATATAGTATCACGTTATAACGTATTATGTTATATAGCATTACGTTATATAGTATTACGTTATAACGTATAACGTTATGTAGTATCACGTTATAACGTATAACGTTATATAGTATTACGTTATAACGTATAACGTTATGTAGTATCACGTTATAACGTATAATGTTATGTAGTATCACGTTATAACGTATAACGTTATATAGTATCGCGTTATAACGTATAACGTTATATAGTATCACGTTATAACATATAACGTTATGTAGTATCACGCTATAATGTACAACGTTATATAGTTTTACGTTATAACGTTTTACATTATATATTATCACGTTATAACGTATAACATTATATAGTATCACGTTATAACGTATAACGTTATGCAGTATCACACTATAACATATAACGTTATATAGTATGACGCTATAACGTGTAGCGTTATATAGTATCACGCTATAACGTATTACGTTATATAGTATTACGTTATAAAGTGTAACGTTATATAGTATCACGTTATAACGTATTATGTTATATAGCATTACGTTATATAGTATTACGTTATAACGTATAACGTTATGTAGTATCACGTTATAACGTATAACGTTATATAATATCACGTTATAACGTATAACGTTATATAGTATCACGTTATAACGTATAACGTTATGTAGTATCACGTTATAACGTATAACATTATGTAGTATCACGCTATAACGTACTACGTTATATAGTATTACGTTATAACGTATTACGTCATATAGTATCACGTTATAACGTATTACGTTATATAGCATTACGTTATATAGTATTACGTTATAACGTATAACGTTATATAGTATCACGTTATAACGTAGAACGTTATATAGTATCGCGTTATAACGTATAATGTTATATAGTATCACGTTATAACATATAACGTTATGTAGTATCACGCTATAACATATAACGTTATGTAGTATCACGCTATAACGTATAACGTTATATAGTATCACGTTATAACGTATAACGTTATGTAGTATCACTCTATAACGTATTACGTTATATAGTATTACGTTCTAACGTGTAACGTTATATAGTATCACGTTATAACGTATTATGTTATATAGCATTACGTTATATAGTATTACGTTATAACGTATAACGTTATGTAGTATCACGTTATAACGTATAACGTTATATAGTATTACGTTATAACGTATAACGTTATGTAGTATCACGTTATAACGTATAATGTTATGTAGTATCACGTTATAACGTATAACGTTATATAGTATCGCGTTATAACGTATAACGTTATATAGTATCGCGTTATAACGTATAACGTTATATAGTATCACGTTATAACATATAACGTTATGTAGTATCACGCTATAATGTACAACGTTATATAGTTTTACGTTATAACGTATTACATTATATAGTATCACGTTATAACGTATAACGTTATATAGTATCACGTTATAACGTATAACGTTATGCAGTATCACGCTATAACATATTACGTTATATAGTATGACGCTATAACGTGTAGCGTTATATAGTATCACGCTATAACGTATTGCGTTATATATTATTACGTTATATAGTATTACGTTATAACGTATAACGTTATGTAGTATCACGTTATAACGTACAATGTTATGTAGTATCATGTTATAAAGTATAACGTTATATATTATCACGTTATAACGTATAACGTTATGCAGTATCACGCTATAACGTATTACGTTATATAGTATGACGTTATAACGTGTAACGTTATAACGTATAACGTTATATAGGATTACGTTATAACGTATAACGTTATATAGGATTACGTTATAACGTATAACGTTATATAGCGTCAAGTTATAACGTATAACGTTATATAGTATCACGTTATAACGTATAACGTTATGCAGTATCACGCTATAACGTATTACGTTATATAGTGTCACGCTATAACGTATTGCGTTATATATTATTACGTTATAACGTGTAACGTTATATAGTATCACGTTATATCGTATTATGTTATATAGCATTACGTTATAAAGTATTACGTTATAACGTATAATGATATATAGTATCTCGTTATGACGTATAACGTTATATAGTATTACGTTCTAACGTATAACGTTACGTAGTATCACGCTAAAACGTATTACGTTATATAGTATTATATCACAACGTATAACGTTATGTAGTATCACGCTATAACGTATTACGTTATAAAGTATGACGTTATAACGTATAACGTTATATGGTATCACGTTATAACGTATAACGTTACATAATTGTACGTTATAGCGTATTACGTTATATTGTATTACGTTATAACGTATAACGTTATATAGTTCCACGTTTAGACGTATTACGTTATATAGTATACGTTATAACGTATAACGTCATATAGCATTACGCTATAACGTATAACGTTATGTAGTATCACTTTATAACGTATTACGTTATATAGTATACGTTATAGCGTGTAACGTTGAATAGTATTACGTTATAACGTATAACGTTATATAGTATTGCGATATAAAGCTTAACTTTATATAGTTCGACGTTATAACGTATAACGTCATATAGTTCTACGATATAACGTATAACGTTAGATAGTATACGTTATAACGTATAACGTTATATGGTATCACGTTATAACGTATAACGTTACATAATTGTACGTTATAGCGTATTACGTTATATTGTATTACGTTATAACGTATAACGTTATATAGTTCCACGTTTAGACGTATTACGTTATATAGTATACGTTATAACGTATAACGTCATATAGCATTACGCTATAACGTGTAACGTTATGTAGTATCACTCTATAACGTATTACGTTATATAGTATTACGTTATAAAGTGTAACGTTATATAGTATCACGTTATAACGTATTATGTTATATAGCATTACGTTATATAGTATTACGTTATAACGTATAACGTTATGTAGTATCACGTTATAACGTATAACGTTATATAATATCACGTTATAACGTATAACGTTATATAGTATCACGTTATAACGTATAACGTTATGTAGTATCACGTTATAACGTATAACGTTATGTAGTATCACGCTATAACGTATTACGTTATATAGTATTACGTTATAACGTGTAACGTTATGTAGTATCACTCTATAACGTATTACGTTATATAGTATTACGTTATAACGTGTAACGTTATATAGTATCACGTTATAACGTATTATGTTATATAGCATTACGTTATAAAGTATTACGTTATAACGTATAACGTTATATAGTATCACGTTATGTAGTATCACATTATAATGTATAATGTTACGTAGTATCACGATATAACGTATAACGTTATGTAGTATCACGTTATAACGTATAACGTTATGTAGTATAACGCTAAAACGTATAACGTTATATAGTATCGCGTTATAACGTATAACGTTATATAGTATCACGTTATAACATATAACGTTATGTAGTATCACGCTATAACATATAACGTTATGTAGTATCACTCTATAACGTATTACGTTATATAGTATTACGTTATAAAGTGTAACGTTATATAGTATCACGTTATAACGTATTATGTTATATAGCATTACGTTATATAGTATTGCGTTATAACGTATTACGTTATAACGTATAACGTTATATAGTATCACGTTATGTAGTATCACATTATAACGTATAATGTTACGTAGTATCACGATATAACGTATAACGTTATGTAGTATCACGTTATAACGTATAACGTTATGTAGTATAACGCTATAACGTATAACGTTATATAGTATCACGTTATAACGTATAACGTTATGTAGTATCACTCTATAACGTATTACGTTATATAGTATTACGTTCTAACGTGTAACGTTATATAGTATCACGTTATAACGTATTATGTTATATAGCATTACGTTATATAGTATTACGTTATAACGTATAACGTTATGTAGTATCACGTTATAACGTATAACGTTATATAGTATTACGTTATAACGTATAACGTTATGTAGTATCACGTTATAACGTATAATGTTATGTAGTATCACGTTATAATGTACAACGTTATATAGTTTTACGTTATAACGTATTACATTATATAGTATCACGTTATAACGTATAACATTATATAGTATCACGTTATAACGTATAACGTTATGCAGTATCACGCTATAACATATTACGTTATATAGTATGACGCTATAACGTGTAGCGTTATATAGTATCACGCTATAACGTATTACGTTATATAGTATTACGTTATAAAGTGTAACGTTATATAGTATCACGTTATAACGTATTATGTTATATAGCATTACGTTATATAGTATTGCGTTATAACTTATAACGTTATGTAGTATCACGTTATAACGTATAACGTTATATAATATCACGTTATAACGTATAACGTTATATAGTATCACGTTATAACGTATAACGTTATGTAGTATCACGTTATAACGTATAACGTTATGTAGTATCACGCTATAACGTACTACGTTATATGGTATTACGTTACAACGTATTACGTCATATAGTATCACGTTATAACGTATTACGTTATATAGCATTACGTTATATAGTATTACGTTATAACGTATAACGTTATATAGTATCACGTTATAACGTATAACGTTATATAGTATCGCGTTATAACGTATAACGTTATATAGTATTACGTTATAACGTATTACGTCATATAGTATCACGTTATAACATATTACGTTATATAGCATTACGTTATATAGTATGACGCTATAACGTGTAGCGTTATATAGTATCACGTTATAACGTATTATGTTATATAGCATTACGTTATATAGTATTACGTTATAACGTATAACGTTATGTAGTATCACGTTATAACGTATAACGTTATATAGGATTACGTTATAACGTATAACGTTATATAGCGTCAAGTTATAACGTATAACGTTATATAGTATCACGTTATAACGTATAACGTTATGCAGTATCACGCTATAACGTATTACGTTATATAGTGTCACGCTATAACGTATTGCGTTATATATTATTACGTTATAACGTGTAACGTTATATAGTATCACGTTATATCGTATTATGTTATATAGCATTACGTTATAAAGTATTACGTTATAACGTATAATGATATATAGTATCTCGTTATGACGTATAACGTTATATAGTATTACGTTCTAACGTATAACGTTATGTAGTATCACGCTAAAACGTATTACGTTATATAGTATTATATCACGACGTATAACGTTATGTAGTATCACGCTATAACGTATTACGTTATAAAGTATGACGTTATAACGTATAACGTTATATGGTATCACGTTATAACGTATAACGTTACATAATTGTACGTTATAGCGTATTACGTTATATTGTATTACGTTATAACGTATAACGTTATATAGTTCCACGTTTAGACGTATTACGTTATATAGTATACGTTATAACGTATAACGTCATATAGCAATACGCTATAACGTATAACGTTATGTAGTATCACTTTATAACGTATTACGTTATATAGTATACGTTATAGCGTGTAACGTTGAATAGTATTACGTTATAACGTATAACGTTATATAGTATTGCGATATAAAGCTTAACTTTATATAGTTCGACGTTATAACGTATAACGTTATATAGTTCTACGATATAACGTATAACGTTATATAGTATACGTTATAACGTATATCGTTATATGGTATCACGTTATAACGTATAACGTTACATAATAGTACGTTATAACGAATAACGTTATATAGTATTACGTTATAACGTATAACGTTATGTAGCATAACGTTATGTAGTATCACGCTATAACATATTATGTTATGTAGTATACGTTATACCGTATAATGTTTTATAGTATCTCGTTATGACGTATAACGTTATATAGTATTACGTTATAACGTTTAACGTTATGTAGTATCACGCTAAAACGTATTACGTTGTATAGTAGTACGTTATAACGTATAACGTTATGTGGTATCACGTTATAACGCATTACGTTATATAGTTTACGTTATAGCGTGTAACGTTATGAAGAATTACGTCATAACGTATAACGTTATATAGTATTACGTTATAACGTATAATGTTATATAGTATCACGTTGTAACGTATAACGTTATGTACTATCACGATATAACGTATAACGTTATATAGTATCACGTTATAACGTATAACGTTATATAGCATCACGTTATAACGTATAACGTTATGTAGTATCACGCTATAACGTATTACGTTATATAGTAGTACGTTATAACGTATAACGTTATGTAGTAACACGCTATAACGTATTACGTTATATAGTATACGTTATAACGTATAACGTTACGAAGAATTACGTTATAACGTATAACGTTAAATAGTATTACGTTATAACGTATAATGATATAGTATCACGCTATAACGTATTACGTTATATAGTAAACGTTTTAACGTATAACGTTATGAAGAATTACTTTATAACGTATAACGTTATATGGTATCACGTTATAACGTATAACGTTACATAATGGTACGTTATAGCGTATTACGTTATATTGTATTACGTTATAACGTATAACGTTACATAATAGTACGTTATAACGAATAACGTTATATAGTATTACGTTATAACGTATAACGTTATGTACTATCACACTATAACGTATTACGTTATATATAATTACGTTATAACGTATAACGTTATATAGTACCACGTTTAGACGTATTACGTTATATAGTATACGTTATAACGTATAACGTCATATAGCATTACGCTATAACGTATAACGTTATGTAGTGTCACTTTATAACGTATTACGTTATATAGTATACGTTATAGCGTGTAACGTTGAATAGTATTACGTTATAACGTATAACGTTATATAGTATTGCGATATAAAGCTTAACTTTATATAGTTCGACGTTATAACGTATAACGTTATATAGTTCTACGATATAACGTATAACGTTATATAGTATACGTTATAACGTATCACGTTATATGGTATCACGTTATAACGTGTAACGTTACATAATAGTACGTTATAACGAATAATGTTATATAGTATTACGTTATAACGTATAACGTTATGTAGTATCACACTATAACGTATTACGTTATATATAATTACGTTATAACGTATAACGTTATATAGTACCACGTTTAGACGTATTACGTTATATTGTATACGTTATAACGTATAACGTTATGAAGTATTACGTTATAACGTATAAAGTTATATAGTACCACGTTATAACGTATAACGTTATATGGTATTACGTTATAACGTACAACGTTATATAGTACCACGTTTTAACGTATTGCGTTATATTGTATACGTTATAACGTATAACGTCATATAGCATTACGCTATAACGTATAACGTTATACAGTATTACGTTATAACGTATAAAGTTATATAGTATTACGTTATAACGTGTAACGTTATAACGTATAACGTTATGTAGTATCACGTTATAACGTATGACGTTATGCAGTATCACGCTATAACCTATTACGTTATAAAGTATGACGTTATAACGTATTACATTATATAGTATCACGTTATAACGTATAACGTTATGAAGAATTACGTTATAACGTATAACGTTATATAGTATTACGTTATAACGTATAATGATATAGTATCACGCTATAACGTATTACGTTATATAGTATACGTTATAACATATAACGTTATATAGTATCATGTTGTAACTTATTACGTTATATAGTAGTACGTTATAACGTATAACGTTATATAGCATCACGTTGTAACGTATAACGTTATATAGTATCACGCTATAACGCTTAACTTTGTATACCATGTCAGTATAACGTATATCGTTGTATAGCATTGCGTTATAACGTGTACGTTATATAGTATCACGTTATAACGTAGAACGCTATATAGTATCACGTTATAACGTATTACGTTATATAGTATACGTTATAACGTGTAACGTTATGAAGAATTACGTCATAACGTATAACGTTATATAGTATCACGTTATAACGTATAACGTTATGTAGCATCACGTTATGTAGTATCACGCTAGAACGTATTACGTTATATAGTAAACGTTATAACGTATAACGTTACGAAGAATTACGTTATAACGTATAACGTTAAATAGTATTACGTTATAACGTAGAACGGTATATAGTATCACGTTATAACGCATTACGTTATATAGTATCACGTTATAACGCATTACGTTATATAGTATCACGTTATAACGTATAACGTTATATAGTATTACGTTATAACGTATAATGTTATATAGTATCACGTTGTAACGTATAACGTTATGTACTATCACGATATAACGTATAACGTTATATAGTATCACGTTATAACGTATTACGTTATATAGCATCACGTTATAACATATAACGTTATGTAGTACCACGCTATAACGTATTACGTTATATATTAGTACGTTATAACGTATATCGTTATATAGCATCACGGTGTAACGTATAACGTTATATACTATCACGCTATAACGCTTAACTTTGTATACCATGTCAGTATAACGTATATCGTTGTATAGCATTGCGTTATAACGTGTACGTTATATAGTATCACCTTATAACGTATTGCGTTATATAGTAGTACGTTATAACGTATAAGGTTATATAGTATTACGTTATAACGTATAACGTTATATAGTATCACGTTATAACGTAGAACGTTATGTAGTTTCACGCTATAACGTATTACGTTATATAGTATACGTTATAACGTATAACGTTATATAGCATCACGTTATAACGTATAACGTTATATAGTATTACGTTATAACGTTTAACGTTATGTAGTATCATGTTGTAACTTATTACGTTATATAGTAGTACGTTATAACTCTTAACTAAATATACCATATCAGTATAACGTATGTCATATAGTGTTGCGATATAACGTGTAAAGTTATATAGTATCACGTTATAGGGTATAACGTTACATAGTATTACGTTATAACGTTCAAGGTTATATAGTATTACGTTATAACGTATAACGTTATATAGTATTACGTTATAACGTACAACGTTATATAGTACCACGTTTTAACGTATTGCGTTATATTGTATACGTTATAACGTATAACGTCATATAGCATTACGCTATAACGTATAACGTTATACAGTATTACGTTATAACGTATAACGCTATATAGTATCATGTTGTAACTTATTACGTTATATAGTAGTACGTTATAACCCTTAACTAAATATACCATATCAGTATAACGTATGTCATATAGTGTTGCGATATAACGTGTAAAGTTATATAGTATCACGTTATAGGGTATAACGTTAGATAGTATTACGTTATAACGTATAAAGTTATATAGTATTACGTTATAACGTATTACGTTATATAGTATACGTTATAACATATAACGTTATATAGTATCATGTTGTAACTTATTACGTTATATAGTAGTACGTTATAACCTTTAACTAAATATACCATATCAGTACAACGTATGTCATATAGTGTTGCGATATAACGTGTAAAGTTATATAGTATCACTTTACAACGTATAACGTTATATAGCATTACGTTATAACGTATAACGTTATGTAGCATCACGTTATGTAGTATCACGCTATAACATATTATGTTATGTAGTATACGTTATACCGTATAATGTTATATAGTATCTCGTTATGACGTATAACGTTATATAGTATTACGTTATAACGTTTAACGTTATGTAGTATCACGCTAAAACGTATTACGTTATATAGTAGTACGTTATAACGTATAACGTTATGTGGTATCACGCTAGAACGTATTACGTTATATAGTAAACGTTATAACGTATAACGTTATGAAGAATTACGTTATAACGTATAACGTTATATAGCATTACGTTATAACGTATAATGATATAGTATCACGCTATAACGTATTACGTTATATAG
Source organism: Bombus vestalis (assembly GCA_963556215.1). Taxonomy (NCBI): domain Eukaryota; kingdom Metazoa; phylum Arthropoda; class Insecta; order Hymenoptera; family Apidae; genus Bombus; species Bombus vestalis. Next base: position 3,850,838 of record OY744595.1, read on the forward strand.
TAAACGTTTTAACGTATAACGTTATGAAAAATTACTTTATAACGTATAACGTTATATAGTATTACGTTACAACGTATAATGTTATATAGTATCACGTTATAACGTATAACGTTATATAGTATCACGTTATAACGTAGAACGGTATATAGTATCACGTTATAACGCATTACGTTATATAATATCACGTTATAACGCATTACGTTATATAGTATCACGTTATAACGTAGTACGGTATATAGTATCACGTTATAAAGTATTACGTTATATAGTATACGTTATAACGTGTAACGTTATGAAGAATTACGTCATAACGTATAACGTTATATAGTATTACGTTGTAACGTATAATGTTATATAGTATCACGTTGTAACGTATAACGTTATGTACTATCACGACATAACGTATAACGTTATATAGTATCACGTTATAACGTATAACGTTATATAGCATCACGTTATAACGTATAACGTTATGTAGTATCACGCTATAACGTATTACGTTATATAGTAGTACGTTATAACGTATAACGTTATGTAGTAACACGCTATAACGTATTACGTTATATAGTATACGTTATAACGTATAACGTTATGAAGAATTACGTTATAACGTATTACGTTATATAGTATACGTTATAACATATAACGTTATATAGTATCAGGTTGTAACTTATTACGTTATATAGTAGTACGTTATAACCTTTAACTAAATATACCATATCAGTACAACGTATGTCATATAGTGTTGCGATATAACGTGTAAAGTTATATAGTATCACTTTACAACGTATAACGTTATATAGCATTACGTTATAACGTATAACGTTATGTAGCATCACGTTATGTAGTATCACGCTAGAACGTATTACGTTATATAGTAAACGTTATAACGTATAACGTTACGAAGAATTACGTTATAACGTATAACGTTAAATAGTATTACGTTGTAACGTATAACGTTATGTACTATCACGATATAACGTATAACGTTATATAGTATCACGTTATAACGTATAACGTTATATAGTATCACGTTATAACGTAGAACGGTATATAGTATCACGTTATAACGCATTACGTTATATAATATCACGTTATAACGCATTACGTTATATAGTATCACGTTATAACGTAGTACGGTATATAGTATCACGTTATAAAGTATTACGTTATATAGTATACGTTATAACGTGTAACGTTATGAAGAATTACGTCATAACGTATAACGTTATATAGTATTACGTTGTAACGTATAATGTTATATAGTATCACGTTGTAACGTATAACGTTATGTACTATCACGACATAACGTATAACGTTATATAGTATCACGTTATAACGTATAACGTTATATAGCATCACGTTATAACGTATAACGTTATGTAGTATCACGCTATAACGTATTACGTTATATAGTAGTACGTTATAACGTATAACGTTATGTAGTAACACGCTATAACGTATTACGTTATATAGTATACGTTATAACGTATAACGTTATGAAGAATTACGTTATAACGTATTACGTTATATAGTATACGTTATAACATATAACGTTATATAGTATCAGGTTGTAACTTATTACGTTATATAGTAGTACGTTATAACCTTTAACTAAATATACCATATCAGTACAACGTATGTCATATAGTGTTGCGATATAACGTGTAAAGTTATATAGTATCACTTTACAACGTATAACGTTATATAGCATTACGTTATAACGTATAACGTTATGTAGCATCACGTTATGTAGTATCACGCTAGAACGTATTACGTTATATAGTAAACGTTATAACGTATAACGTTACGAAGAATTACGTTATAACGTATAACGTTAAATAGTATTACGTTGTAACGTATAACGTTATGTACTATCACGATATAACGTATAACGTTATATAGTATCACGTTATAACGTATTACGTTATATAGTATACGTTATAACATATAACGTTATATAGTATCATGTTGTAACTTATTACGTTATATAGTAGTACGTTATAACGTATAACGTTATATAGCATCACGTTGTAACGTATAACGTTATATAGTATCACGCTATAACGCTTAACTTTGTATACCATGTCAGTATAACGTATATCGTTGTATAGCATTGCGTTTTAACGTGTACGTTATATAGTATCACGTTATAACGTAGAACGGTATATAGCATCACGTTATAACGCATTACGTTATATAGTATCACGTTATAACGTATAACGTTATATAGTATTACGTTATAACGTATAATGTTATATAGTATCACGTTGTAACGTATAACGTTATGTACTATCACGATATAACGTATAACGTTATATAGTATCACGTTATAACGTATTACGTTATATAGTATACGTTATAACATATAACGTTATATAGTATCATGTTGTAACTTATTACGTTATATAGTAGTACGTTATAACGTATAACGTTATATAGCATCACGTTGTAACGTATAACGTTATATAGTATCACGCTATAACGCTTAACTTTGTATACCATGTCAGTATAACGTATATCGTTGTATAGCATTGCGTTTTAACGTGTACGTTATATAGTATCACGTTATAACGTAGAACGCAATATAGTATCACGTTATAACGTATTACGTTATATAGTATACGTTATAACGTGTAACGTTATGAAGAATTACGTCATAACGCATAACGTTATATAGTATTACGTTATAACGTATAATGTTATATAGTATCACGTTGTAACGTATAACGTTATATAGTATCTCGTTATGACGTATAACGTTATATAGTATTACGTTATAACGTATAACGTTATGTAGTATCACGCTATAACGTATTACGTTATATAGTAGTACGTTATAACGTATAACGTTATGTAGTATCACGCTATAATGTATTACGTTATATAGTAGTACGTTATAACGTATAACGTTATTTAGTATCACGCTATAATGTATTACGTTATATAGTAAACGTTATAACGTATAACGTTATATTGCATCACGTTATAACGTATAATGTTATATAGTATCTCGTTATGACGTATAACGTTATATAGTATACGTTATAACGTGTAACGTTATGAAGAATTACGTCATAACGCATAACGTTATGTAGTATCACGCTATAACGTATTACGTTATATAGTAGTACGTTATAACGTATAACGTTATTTAGTATCACGCTATAATGTATTACGTTATATAGTAAACGTTATAACGTATAACGTTATATTGCATCACGTTATAACGTATAATGTTATATAGTATCTCGTTATGACGTATAACGTTATATAGTATTACGTTATAACGTATAACGTTATGTAGTATCACGCTATAACGTATTACGTTATATAGTAGTACGTTATAACGTATAACGTTATGTAGTATCACGCTATAATGTATTACGTTATATAGTAAACGTTATAACGTATAACGTTATGTAGTTTCACGCTATAACGTATTACGTTATATAGTATACGTTATAACGTATAACGTTATATAGCATCACGTTATAACGTATAATGTTATATAGTATCTCGTTATGACGTATAACGTTATATAGTATTACGTTATAACGTATAACGTTACGTAGTATCACGCTATAACGTATTACGTTATATAGTATACGTTATAACGTATAACGTTATATAGTATCACGTTATAACGTATAACGTTATGTAGTATCACGCTATAACGTATCACATTATATAGTAAACCTTATAACGTATAACGTTATGAAGAATTACGTTATAACGTATAACGTTATGTAGTATCGCGCTATAACGTATTACGTTGTATAGTAGTACGTTATAACGTATAACGTTATGTAGTATCACGCTATATCGTATTGCGTTATATAGTATGACGTTATAACGTGTAACGTTATGTAGTATCACGCTATAACGTATTACGTTATATAGTATGACGTTATAACGTGTAACGTTATAACGTATAACGTTATGTAGTATCACGTTATAACGTATGACGTTATGCAGTATCACGCTATAACGTATTACGTTATAAAGTATGACGTTATAACGTATTACATTATATAGTATCACGTTATAACGTATAACGTTATATAGTATAACGTTATAACGTATAACGTTATGCAGTATCACGCTATAACATATTACGTTATATAGTATGACGTTATAACGTATAACGTTATGAAGTATTTCGTTATAACGTATAAACTTATATAGTATTGCGATATAAAGCTTCACTTCATATAGTTCTACGTTATAACGTATAACGTTATGTAGTATCACGCTATAACGTATTACGTAATATAGTATCGCGTTATAACGTATAACGTTATATATTATCACGCTATAACTTATAACGTTATATAGTATCACGTTATAACGTATAACGTTATGCAGTATCACGCTATAACGTATTACGTTATATAGTGTCACGCTATAACGTATTGCGTTATATATTATTACGTTATAACGTGTAACGTTATATAGTATCACGTTATATCGTATTATGTTATATAGCATTACGTTATAAAGTATTACGTTATAACGTATTACGTTATATAGTATCACGTTATAACGTTTAATGTTATGTAGTATCACGCTATAACGTATTACATTATATAGTAAACCTTATAACGTATAACGTTATGAAGAATTACGTTATAACGTATAACGTTATATAGTATTACGTTATAACGTATAACGTTATGTAGTATCTCGCTATAACGTATTACGTTATATAGTAGTACGTTATAACGTATAACGTTATGTAGTATCACGCTATAACGTATTACGTTATATAGTAAACTTTATAACGTATAACGTTATGAAGAATTACGTTATAACGTATAACGTTATATAGTATTACGTTATAACGTATAACGTTACATAGTATCACGTTATTACGTATTACGTTATATAGTAGTACGTTATAACGTATAACGTTATGTAGTAACAGGCTATAACGTATTACGTTATATAGTATGCGTTATAACGTATAACGTTATAAAGAATTACGTTATAACGTATAACGTTATGAAGAATTACGTTATAACGTATAAGGCTATATAGTATTACGTTATAACGTATAATGTTATATAGTATCACGTTGTAACGTATAACGTTATGTACTATCACGCTATAACGTATTACGTTATATAATATCACATTATAACGTATAACGTTATGTAGTAACACGCTATAACGTATTACGTTATATAGTATACGTTATAACGTATAACGTTATATACTATTACGTTATAACGTATAACGTTATATAGTATTACGTTATAACGTATAACGTTATGAAGTATTTCGTTATAACGTATAAACATATATAGTATTGCGATATAAAGCTTCACTTCGTATAGTTGTACGTTATAACGTATAACGTTATGTAGTATCACGCTATAACGTATTACGTAATATAGTATCACGTTATAACGTATAACGTTATGTAGTATTACGTTATAACGTATAACGTTATATATTATCACGCTATAACGTATAACGTTATATAGTATCACGTTATAACGTATAACGTTATATAGTATTACGTTATAGCGTATATAATGTTATATAGTATTACGTTATAACGTATAACGTTATATAGTATTACGTTATAACGTATAACGTTATATAGTATCACGTTATAACGTATAACATTATATAGTATTACGTTATAACGTATAACGTTATGAAGTATCACGTTATAACGTATAACGTTAGACAGTATTACGCTATAACGTATATCGTTATATAATATTGCGATATAAAGCTTAACTTTATATAGTTCGACGTAATAACGTATAACGTTATATAGTTCTACGATATAACGTATAACGTTATATAGTATACGTTATAACGTATTAACGTTATATGGTATCACGTTATAACGTATAACGTTACATAATAGTACATTATAACGAATAACGTTATATAGTATTACGTTATAACGTATAACGTTATGTAGTATCACACTATAACGTATTACGTTATATAGTATACGTTATAACGTATAACGTTATATAGAATCACGTTATAACGTATAATGTTATATAGTATCTCGTTATGACGTATAACGTTATATAGTAGTACGTTATACCGTATAACGTTATGTAGTATCACGCTATAATGTATTACGTTATATAGTAAACGTTATAACGTATAACGTTATGTAGTTTCACGCTATAACGTATTACGTTATATAGTATACGTTATAACGTATAACGTTATATAGCATCACGTTATAACGTATAATGTTATATAGTATCTCGTTATGACGTATAACGTTATATAGTATTACGTTATAACGTATAACGTTACGTAGTATCACGCTATAACGTATTACGTTATATAGTATACGTTATAACGTATAACGTTATATAGTATCACGTTATAACGTATAACGTTATGTAGTATCACGCTATAACGTATCACATTATATAGTAAACCTTATAACGTATAACGTTATGAAGAATTACGTTATAACGTATAACGTTATGTAGTATCGCGCTATAACGTATTACGTTGTATAGTAGTACGTTATAACGTATAACGTTATGTAGTATCACGCTATATCGTATTGCGTTATATAGTATGACGTTATAACGTGTAACGTTATGTAGTATCACGCTATAACGTATTACGTTATATAGTATGACGTTATAACGTGTAACGTTATAACGTATAACGTTATGTAGTATCACGTTATAACGTATGACGTTATGCAGTATCACGCTATAACGTATTACGTTATAAAGTATGACGTTATAACGTATTACATTATATAGTATCACGTTATAACGTATAACGTTATATAGTATAACGTTATAACGTATAACGTTATGCAGTATCACGCTATAACATATTACGTTATATAGTATGACGTTATAACGTATAACGTTATGAAGTATTTCGTTATAACGTATAAACTTATATAGTATTGCGATATAAAGCTTCACTTCATATAGTTCTACGTTATAACGTCTAACGTTATGTAGTATCACGCTATAACGTATTACGTAATATAGTATCGCGTTATAACGTATAACGTTATGTAGTATCACGCTATAACGTATTACGTTATATAGTATACGTTATAACGTATAACGTTATATAGTATTACGTTATAACGTATAACGTTATGAAGAATTACGTTATAGCGTATATAATGTTATATAGTATTACGTTATAACGTATAAATTTATGAAGAATTACGTTATAGCGTATAACGTTATATAGTATCACGTTATAACGTATAACGTTATATAGTATCACGTTATAACGTATAACGTTATGCAGTATCACGCTATAACGTATTACGTTATATAGTGTCACGCTATAACGTATTGCGTTATATATTATTACGTTATAACGTGTAACGTTATATAGTATCACGTTATATCGTATTATGTTATATAGCATTACGTTATAAAGTATTACGTTATAACGTATTACGTTATATAGTATCACGTTATAACGTTTAATGTTATGTAGTATCACGCTATAACGTATTACATTATATAGTAAACCTTATAACGTATAACGTTATGAAGAATTACGTTATAACGTATAACGTTATATAGTATTACGTTATAACGTATAACGTTATGTAGTATCTCGCTATAACGTATTACGTTATATAGTAGTACGTTATAACGTATAACGTTATGTAGTATCACGCTATAACGTATTACGTTATATAGTAAACTTTATAACGTATAACGTTATGAAGAATTACGTTATAACGTATAACGTTATATAGTATTACGTTATAACGTATAACGTTACATAGTATCACGTTATTACGTATTACGTTATATAGTAGTACGTTATAACGTATAACGTTATGTAGTAACAGGCTATAACGTATTACGTTATATAGTATGCGTTATAACGTATAACGTTATAAAGAATTACGTTATAACGTATAACGTTATGAAGAATTACGTTATAACGTATAAGGCTATATAGTATTACGTTATAACGTATAATGTTATATAGTATCACGTTGTAACGTATAACGTTATGTACTATCACGCTATAACGTATTACGTTATATAATATCACATTATAACGTATAACGTTATGTAGTAACACGCTATAACGTATTACGTTATATAGTATACGTTATAACGTATAACGTTATATACTATTACGTTATAACGTATAACGTTATATAGTATTACGTTATAACGTATAACGTTATGAAGTATTTCGTTATAACGTATAAACATATATAGTATTGCGATATAAAGCTTCACTTCGTATAGTTGTACGTTATAACGTATAACGTTATGTAGTATCACGCTATAACGTATTACGTAATATAGTATCACGTTATAACGTATAACGTTATGTAGTATTACGTTATAACGTATAACGTTATATATTATCACGCTATAACGTATAACGTTATATAGTATCACGTTATAACGTATAACGTTATATAGTATTACGTTATAGCGTATATAATGTTATATAGTATTACGTTATAACGTATAACGTTATATAGTATTACGTTATAACGTATAACGTTATATAGTATCACGTTATAACGTATAACATTATATAGTATTACGTTATAACGTATAACGTTATGAAGTATCACGTTATAACGTATAACGTTAGACAGTATTACGCTATAACGTATATCGTTATATAATATTGCGATATAAAGCTTCACTTCATATAGTATCACGCTATAACGTATAACGTTATATAGTATTACGTTATAGCGTATAACGTTATATAGTATCACGTTATAACGTATAACGTTATGTAGTATCGCGCTATAACGTATTACGTTATATAGTAGTACGTTATAACGTATAACGTTATGTAGTATCACGCTATAACGTATTACGTTATATAGTAAACTTTATAACGTATAACGTTATGAAGAATTACGTTATAACGTATAACGTTATATAGTATTACGTTATAACGTATAACGTTACATAGTATCACGTTATTACGTATTACGTTATATAGTAGTACGTTATAACGTATAACGTTATGTAGTAACAGGCTATAACGTATTACGTTATATAGCATCACGTTATAACGTATAACGTTATGTAGTATCACGCAATAACGTATTACGTTATATAGTAGTACGTTGTAACGTATAACGTTATGTAGTAACACGCTATAACGTATTACGTTATATAGTATACGTTATAACGTATAACGTTATGAAGAATTACGTTATAACGTATTACGTTATATAGTATACGTTATAACATATAACGTTATATAGTATCATGTTGTAACTTATTACGTTATATAGTAGTACGTTATAACCTTTAACTAAATATACCATATCAGTATAACGTATGTCATATAGTGTTGCGATATAACGTGTAAAGTTATATAGTATCACTTTACAACGTATAACGTTACATAGTATCACGTTATTACGTATTACGTTATATAGTATTACGTTATAACGTATAACGTTACGTAGTATCACGCTATAACGTATTACGTTATATAGTATATGTTATAACGTATAACGTTATATAGTATCACGTTATAAAGTATAACGTTATGTAGTATCAAGCTATAACGTATTACATTATATAGTAAACCTTATAACGTATAACGTTATGAAGAATTACGTTATAACGTATAACGTTATATAGTATTACGTTATAACGTATAACGTTATGTAGTATCGCGCTATAACGTATTACGTTATATAGTAGTACGTTATAACGTATAACGTTATGTAGTATCACGCTATAACGTATTACGTTATATAGTAAACTTTATAACGTATAACGTTATGAAGAATTACGTTATAACGTATAACGTTATATAGTATTACGTTATAACGTATAACGTTACATAGTATCACGTTATTACGTATTACGTTATATAGTAGTACGTTATAACGTATAACGTTATGTAGTAACAGGCTATAACGTATTACGTTATATAGTATGCGTTATAACGTATAACGTTATAAAGAATTACGTTATAACGTATAACGTTATGAAGAATTACGTTATAACGTATAACGTTATATAGTATTACGTTATAACGTATAATGTTATATAGTATCACGTTGTAACGTATAACGTTATGTACTATCACGATATAACGTATAACGTTATATAGTATCACGTTATAACGTATAACGTTATATAGCATCACGTTATAACGTATAACGTTATGTAGTATCACGCAATAACGTATTACGTTATATAGTAGTACGTTGTAACGTATAACGTTATGTAGTATCACGCAATAACGTATTACGTTATATAGTAGTACGTTGTAACGTATAACGTTATGTAGTATCACGCTAGAACGTATTACGTTATATAGTAAACGATATAACGTATAACGTTACGAAGAATTACGTTATAGCGTATAACGTTAAATAGTATTACGTTATAACGTATAATGATATAGTATCACGCTATAACGTATTACGTTATAAAGTATGACGTTATAACGTATAACGTTATATGGTATCACGTTATAACGTATAACGTTACATAATGGTACGTTATAGCGTATTACGTTATATTGTATTACGTTATAACGTATAACGTTATATAGTTCCACGTTAGACGTATTACGTTATATAGTATACGTTATAACGTATAACGTCATATAGCATTACGCTATAACGTATAACGTTATGTAGTATCACTTTATAACGTATTACGTTATATAGTATACGTTATAGCGTGTAACGTTGAATAGTATTACGCTATAACGTATAACGTTATATAGTATTGCGATATAAAGCTTAACTTTATATAGTTCGACGTAATAACGTATAACGTTATATAGTTCTACGATATAACGTATAACGTTATATAGTATACGTTATAACGTATAACGTTATATGGTATCACGTTATAACGTATAACGTTACATAATAGTACATTATAACGAATAACGTTATATAGTATTACGTTATAACGTATAACGTTATGTAGTATCACACTATAACGTATTACGTTATATAGTATACGTTATAACGTATAACGTTATATAGCATCACGTTATAACGTATAATGTTATATAGTATCTCGTTATGACGTATAACGTTATATAGTAGTACGTTATAACGTATAACGTTATGTAGTATCACGCTATAATGTATTACGTTATATAGTAAACGTTATAACGTATAACGTTATGTAGTTTCACGCTATAACGTATTACGTTATATAGTATACGTTATAACGTATAACGTTATATAGCATCACGTTATAACGTATAATGTTATATAGTATCTCGTTATGACGTATAACGTTATATAGTATTACGTTATAACGTATAACGTTACGTAGTATCACGCTATAACGTATTACGTTATATAGTATACGTTATAACGTATAACGTTATATAGTATCACGTTATAACGTATAACGTTATGTAGTATCACGCTATAACGTATCACGTTATATAGTAAACCTTATAACGTATAACGTTATGAAGAATTACGTTATAACGTATAACGTTATGTAGTATCGCGCTATAACGTATTACGTTGTATAGTAGTACGTTATAACGTATAACGTTATGTAGTATCACGCTATATCGTATTGCGTTATATAGTATGACGTTATAACGTGTAACGTTATGTAGTATCACGCTATAACGTATTACGTTATATAGTATGACGTTATAACGTGTAACGTTATAACGTATAACGTTATGTAGTATCACGTTATAACGTATGACGTTATGCAGTATCACGCTATAACGTATTACGTTATAAAGTATGACGTTATAACGTATTACATTATATAGTATCACGTTATAACGTATAACGTTATATAGTATAACGTTATAACGTATAACGTTATGCAGTATCACGCTATAACATATTACGTTATATAGTATGACGTTATAACGTATAACGTTATGAAGTATTTCGTTATAACGTATAAACTTATATAGTATTGCGATATAAAGCTTCACTTCATATAGTTCTACGTTATAACGTATAACGTTATGTAGTATCACGCTATAACGTATTACGTAATATAGTATCGCGTTATAACGTATAACGTTATGTAGTATCACGCTATAACGTATTACGTTATATAGTATACGTTATAACGTATAACGTTATATAGTATTACGTTATAACGTATAACGTTATGAAGAATTACGTTATAGCGTATATAATGTTATATAGTATTACGTTATAACGTATAAATTTATGAAGAATTACGTTATAGCGTATAACGTTATATAGTATCACGTTATAACGTATAACGTTATATAGTATTACGTTATAGCGTATATAATGTTATATAGTATTACGTTATAACGTATAACGTTATATAGTATCACGTTATAACGTATAACGTTATGCAGTATCACGCTATAACGTATTACGTTATATAGTGTCACGCTATAACGTATTGCGTTATATATTATTATGTTATAACGTGTAACGTTATATAGTATCACGTTATATCGTATTATGTTATATAGCATTACGTTATAAAGTATTACGTTATAACGTATTACGTTATATAGTATCACGTTATAACGTTTAATGTTATGTAGTATCACGCTATAACGTATTACATTATATAGTAAACCTTATAACGTATAACGTTATGAAGAATTACGTTATAACGTATAACGTTATATAGTATTACGTTATAACGTATAACGTTATGTAGTATCTCGCTATAACGTATTACGTTATATAGTAGTACGTTATAACGTATAACGTTATGTAGTATCACGCTATAACGTATTACGTTATATAGTAAACTTTATAACGTATAACGTTATGAAGAATTACGTTATAACGTATAACGTTATATAGTATTACGTTATAACGTATAACGTTACATAGTATCACGTTATTACGTATTACGTTATATAGTAGTACGTTATAACGTATAACGTTATGTAGTAACAGGCTATAACGTATTACGTTATATAGTATGCGTTATAACGTATAACGTTATAAAGAATTACGTTATAACGTATAACGTTATGAAGAATTACGTTATAACGTATAAGGCTATATAGTATTACGTTATAACGTATAATGTTATATAGTATCACGTTGTAACGTATAACGTTATGTACTATCACGCTATAACGTATTACGTTATATAATATCACATTATAACGTATAACGTTATGTAGTAACACGCTATAACGTATTACGTTATATAGTATACGTTATAACGTATAACGTTATATACTATTACGTTATAACGTATAACGTTATATAGTATTACGTTATAACGTATAACGTTATGAAGTATTTCGTTATAACGTATAAACATATATAGTATTGCGATATAAAGCTTCACTTCGTATAGTTGTACGTTATAACGTATAACGTTATGTAGTATCACGCTATAACGTATTACGTAATATAGTATCACGTTATAACGTATAACGTTATGTAGTATTACGTTATAACGTATAACGTTATATATTATCACGCTATAACGTATAACGTTATATAGTATCACGTTATAACGTATAACGTTATATAGTATTACGTTATAGCGTATATAATGTTATATAGTATTACGTTATAACGAATAACGTTATATAGTATTACGTTATAACGTATAACGTTATATAGTATCACGTTATAACGTATAACATTATATAGTAATACGTTATAACGTATAACGTTATGAAGTATCACGTTATAACGTATAACGTTAGACAGTATTACGCTATAACGTATATCGTTATATAATATTGCGATATAAAGCTTCACTTCATATAGTATCACGCTATAACGTATAACGTTATATAGTATTACGTTATAGCGTATAACGTTATATAGTATCACGTTATAACGTATAACGTTATGTAGTATCGCGCTATAACGTATTACGTTATATAGTAGTACGTTATAACGTATAACGTTATGTAGTATCACGCTATAACGTATTACGTTATATAGTAAACTTTATAACGTATAACGTTATGAAGAATTACGTTATAACGTATAACGTTATATAGTATTACGTTATAACGTATAACGTTACATAGTATCACGTTATTACGTATTACGTTATATAGTAGTACGTTATAACGTATAACGTTATGTAGTAACAGGCTATAACGTATTACGTTATATAGCATCACGTTATAACGTATAACGTTATGTAGTATCACGCAATAACGTATTACGTTATATAGTAGTACGTTGTAACGTATAACGTTATGTAGTAACACGCTATAACGTATTACGTTATATAGTATACGTTATAACGTATAACGTTATGAAGAATTACGTTATAACGTATTACGTTATATAGTATACGTTATAACATATAACGTTATATAGTATCATGTTGTAACTTATTACGTTATATAGTAGTACGTTATAACCTTTAACTAAATATACCATATCAGTATAACGTATGTCATATAGTGTTGCGATATAACGTGTAAAGTTATATAGTATCACTTTACAACGTATAACGTTATATAGCATTACGTTATAACGTATAACGTTATGTAGCATCACGTTATAACGTATAATGTTATATAGTATCTCGTTATGACGTATAACGTTATATAGTATTACGTTATAACGTATAACGTTACGTAGTATCACGCTATAACGTATTACGTTATATAGTATATGTTATAACGTATAACGTTATATAGTATCACGTTATAAAGTATAACGTTATATAGTATTACGTTATAACGTATAACGTTATGTAGTATCGCGCTATAACGTATTACGTTATATAGTAGTACGTTATAACGTATAACGTTATGTAGTATCACGCTATAACGTATTACGTTATATAGTAAACTTTATAACGTATAACGTTATGAAGAATTACGTTATAACGTATAACGTTATATAGTATTACGTTATAACGTATAACGTTACATAGTATCACGTTATTACGTATTACGTTATATAGTAGTACGTTATAACGTATAACGTTATGTAGTAACAGGCTATAACGTATTACGTTATATAGTATGCGTTATAACGTATAACGTTATAAAGAATTACGTTATAACGTATAACGTTATGAAGAATTACGTTATAACGTATAACGTTATATAGTATTACGTTATAACGTATAATGTTATATAGTATCACGTTGTAACGTATAACGTTATGTACTATCACGATATAACGTATAACGTTATATAGTATCACGTTATAACGTATAACGTTATATAGCATCACGTTATAACGTATAACGTTATGTAGTATCACGCAATAACGTATTACGTTATATAGTAGTACGTTGTAACGTATAACGTTATGTAGTATCACGCAATAACGTATTACGTTATATAGTAGTACGTTGTAACGTATAACGTTATGTAGTATCACGCTAGAACGTATTACGTTATATAGTAAACGATATAACGTATAACGTTACGAAGAATTACGTTATAGCGTATAACGTTAAATAGTATTACGTTATAACGTATAATGATATAGTATCACGCTATAACGTATTACGTTATAAAGTATGACGTTATAACGTATAACGTTATATGGTATCACGTTATAACGTATAACGTTACATAATGGTACGTTATAGCGTATTACGTTATATTGTATTACGTTATAACGTATAACGTTATATAGTTCCACGTTAGACGTATTACGTTATATAGTATACGTTATAACGTATAACGTCATATAGCATTACGCTATAACGTATAACGTTATGTAGTATCACTTTATAACGTATTACGTTATATAGTATACGTTATAGCGTGTAACGTTGAATAGTATTACGTTATAACGTATAACGTTATATAGTATTGCGATATAAAGCTTAACTTTATACAGTTCGACGTAATAACGTATAACGTTATATAGTTCTACGATATAACGTATAACGTTATATAGTATACGTTATAACGTATAACGTTATATGGTATCACGTTATAACGTATAACGTTACATAATAGTACATTATAACGAATAACGTTATATAGTATTACGTTATAACGTATAACGTTATGTAGTATCACACTATAACGTATTACGTTATATATAATTACGTTATAACGTATAACGTTATATAGTACCACGTTTAGACGTATTACGTTATATAGTATACGTTATAACGTATAACGTTATGAAGTATTACGTTATAACGTATAAAGTTATATAGTACCACGTTATAACGTATAACGTTATATGGTATTACGTTATAACGTACAACGTTATATAGTACCACGTTTTAACGTATTGCGTTATATTGTATACGTTATAACGTATAACGTCATATAGCATTACGCTATAACGTATAACGTTATACAGTATTACGTTATAACGTATAACGTTATATAGTATCATGTTGTAACTTATTACGTTATATAGTAGTACGTTATAACCCTTAACTAAATATACCATATCAGTATAACGTATGTCATATAGTGTTGCGATATAACGTGTAAAGTTATATAGTATCACGTTATAGGGTATAACGTTACATAGTATTACGTTATAACGTATAAAGTTATATAGCATTACGTTATAACGCATTACGTTATATAGTATACGTTATAACATATAGCGTTATATAGTATCATGTTGTAACTTATTACGTTATATAGTAGTACGTTATAACCTTTAACTAAATATACCATATCAGTACAACGTATGTCATATAGTGTTGCGATATAACGTGTAAAGTTATATAGTATCACTTTACAACGTATAACGTTATATAGCATTACGTTATAACGTATAACGTTATGTAGCATCACGTTATGTAGTATCACGCTATAACATATTATGTTATGTAGTATACGTTATACCGTATAATGTTATATAGTATCTCGTTATGACGTATAACGTTATATAGTATTACGTTATAGCGTTTAACGTTATGTAGTATCACGCTATAACGTATTACGTTATATAGTATACGTTATAACGTATAACGTTATATAGCATCACGTTATAACGTATAATGTTATATAGTATCTCGTTATGACGTATAACGTTATATAGTATTACGTTATAACGTATAACGTTACGTAGTATCACGCTATAACGTATTACGTTATATAGTATATGTTATAACGTATAACGTTATATAGTATCACGTTATAAAGTATAACGTTATGTAGTATCAAGCTATAACGTATTACATTATATAGTAAACCTTATAACGTATAACGTTATGAAGAATTACGTTATAACGTATAACGTTATATAGTATTACGTTATAACGTATAACGTTATATAGTATCACGTTATAACGTATAACGTTATGCAGTATCACGCTATAACATATTACGTTATATAGTATGACGCTATAACGTGTAGCGTTATATAGTATCACGCTATAACGTATTGCGTTATATATTATTACGTTATATAGTATTACGTTATAACGTATAACGTTATGTAGTATCACGTTATAACGTATAACGCTATGTAGTATCACGTTATAACGTATAATGTTATGTAGTATCACGTTATAAAGTATAACGTTATATAGTATCACGTTATAACGTATAACGTTATGCAGTATCACGCTATAACGTACAACGATATATAGTTTTACGTTATAACGTATTACATTATATAGTATCACGTTATAACGTATAACGTTATATAGTATCACGTTATAACGTATTATGTTATATAGCATTACGTTATATAGTATTACGTTATAACGTATAACGTTATATAGCATCACGTTATATCGTATAACGTTATATAGTATCACGATATAACGTATAACGTTATGTAGTATCACTATATAACGTATTACGTTATATAGTATTACGTTATAAAGTGTAACGTTATATAGTATCACGTTATAACGTATTATGTTATATAGCATTACGTTATATAGTATTACGTTATAACGTATAACGTTATGTAGTATCACGTTATAACGTATAACGTTATATAATATCACGTTATAACGTATAACGTTATATAATATCACGTTATAACGTATAACGTTATGTAGTATCACGTTATAACGTATAACGTTATGTAGTATCACGCTATAACGTATAACGTTATATAGTATCACGTTATAACGTATAACGTTATGTAGTATCACTCTATAACGTATTACGTTATATAGTATTACGTTATAACGTGTAACGTTATATAGCATCACCTTATAACGTATTATGTTATATAGCATTACGTTATATAGTATTACGTTATAACGTATAACGTTATGTAGTATCACGTTATAACGTATAACGTTATATAGTATTACGTTATAACGTATAACGTTATGTAGTATCACGTTATAACGTATAACGTTATGTAGTATCACGTTATAACGTATAATGTTATGTAGAATCACGTTATAAAGTATAACGTTATATAGTATCACGTTATAACGTATAACGTTATGCAGTATCACGCTATAACGTATTACGTTATATAGTATGACGTTATAACGTGTAACGTTATAACGTATAATGTTATGTAGTATCACTCTATAACGTATTACGTTATATAGTATTACGTTATAACGTGTAACGTTATATAGCATCACCTTATAACGTATTATGTTATATAGCATTACGTTATATAGTATTACGTTATAACGTATAACGTTATGTAGTATCACGTTATAAAGTATAACGTTATATAGTATCACGTTATAACGTATAACGTTATGCAGTATCACGCTATAACATATTACGTTATATAGTATGACGCTATAACGTGTAGCGTTATATAGTATCACGCTATAACGTATTGCGTTATATATTATTACGTTATATAGTATTACGTTATAACGTATAACGTTATGTAGTATCACGTTATAACGTATAACGTTATGTAGTATCACGTTATAACGTATAACGTTATGTAGTATCACGTTATAAAGTATAACGTTATATAGTATCACGTTATAACGTATAACGTTATGCAGTATCACGTTATAACGTATAACGTTATATAGTATCACGTTATAACGTATTATGTTATATAGCATTACGTTATATAGTATTACGTTATAACGTTTAACGTTATGTAGTATCACGTTATAACGTATAACGTTATATAGTATCACGTTATAACGTATTATGTTATGCAGTATCACGCTATAACGTATTACGTTATATAGCATTACGTTATAAAGTATTACGTTATAACGTATAACGTTATATAGTATCACGTTATAACGTATAATGTTATGTAGTATCACGTTATAACGTATAATGTTATGTAGATTCACGTTATAACGTATAATATTATGTAGTATCACGTTATAACGTATAATGTTATGTAGAATCACGTTATAAAGTATAACGTTATATAGTATCACGTTATAACGTATAACGTTATGCAGTATCACGCTATAACGTATTACGTTATATAGTATGACGTTATAACGTGTAACGTTATAACGTATAATGTTATGTAGTATCACTCTATAACGTATTACGTTATATAGTATTACGTTATAACGTGTAACGTTATATAGCATCACCTTATAACGTATTATGTTATATAGCATTACGTTATATAGTATTACGTTATAACGTATAACGTTATGTAGTATCACGTTATAACGTATAACGTTATGTAGTATCACGCTATAACGTACAACGATATATAGTTTTACGTTATAACGTATTACATTATATAGTATAACGTTATAACGTATAACGTTATATAGTATCACGTTATAACGTATAACGTTATGCAGTATCACGCTATAACATATTACGTTATATAGTATGACGCTATAACGTGTAGCGTTATATAGTATCACGCTATAACGTATTGCGTTATATATTATTACGTTATATAGTATTACGTTATAACGTATAACGTTATGTAGTATCACGTTATAACGTATAACGTTATGTAGTATCACGTTATAACGTATAATGTTATGTAGTATCACGTTATAAAGTATAACGTTATATAGTATCACGTTATAACGTATAACGTTATGCAGTATCACGTTATAACGTATAACGTTATGTAGTATCACGTTATAACGTATAATGTTATGTAGTATCACGTTATAAAGTATAACGTTATATAGTATCACGTTATAACGTATAACGTTATGCAGTATCACGCTATAACATATTACGTTATATAGTATGACGCTATAACGTGTAGCGTTATATAGTATCACGCTATAACGTATTGCGTTATATATTATTACGTTATATAGTATTACGTTATAACGTATAACGTTATGTAGTATCACGTTATAACGTATAACGTTATGTAGTATCACGTTATAACGTATAACGTTATGTAGTATCACGTTATAAAGTATAACGTTATATAGTATCACGTTATAACGTATAACGTTATGCAGTATCACGTTATAACGTATAACGTTATATAGTATCACGTTATAACGTATTATGTTATATAGCATTACGTTATATAGTATTACGTTATAACGTTTAACGTTATGTAGTATCACGTTATAACGTATAACGTTATATAGTATCACGTTATAACGTATTATGTTATGCAGTATCACGCTATAACGTATTACGTTATATAGCATTACGTTATAAAGTATTACGTTATAACGTATAACGTTATATAGTATCACGTTATAACGTATAATGTTATGTAGTATCACGTTATAACGTATAATGTTATGTAGATTCACGTTATAACGTATAATATTATGTAGTATCACGCTATAACGTATTACGTTATGTAGTATCACGCTATAACGTATTACGTTATATAGTAGTACGTTATAACGTATAACGTTATGTAGTAACACGCTATAACGTATTACGTTATATAGTATACGTTATAACGTATAACGTTATCAAGAATTACGTTATAACGTATTACGTTATATAGTAAACGTTTTAACGTATAACGTTATGAAGAATTACTTTATAACGTATAACGTTATATAGTATCACGTTATAACGCATTACGTTATATAGTATCACGTTATAACGTAGAACGCTATATAGTATCACGTTATAACGTATTACGTTATATAGTATACGTTATAACGTGTAACGTTATGAAGAATTACGTCATAACGTATAACGTTATATAGTATTACGTTATAACGTATAATGTTATATAGTATCACGTTGTAACGTATAACGTTATGTACTATCACGATATAACGTATAACGTTATATAGTATCACGTTATAACGTATAACGTTATATAGCATCACGTTATAACGTATAACGTTATGTAGTATCACGCTATAACGTATTACGTTATATAGTAGTACGTTATAACGTATAACGTTATATAGCATCACGTTGTAACGTATAACGTTATATAGTATCACGCTATAACGCTTAACTTTGTATACCATGTCAGTATAACGTATATCGTTGTATAGCATTGCGTTATAACGTGTACGTTATATAGTATCACCTTATAACGTATTGCGTTATATAGTAGTACGTTATAACGTATAACGTTATATAGTATTACGTTATAACGTATAACGTTATATAGTATCACGTTATAACGTAGAACGTTATGTCGTTTCACGCTATAACGTATTACGTTATATAGTATACGTTATAACGTATAACGTTATATAGCATCACGTTATAACGTATAATGTTATATAGTATCTCGTTATGACGTATAACGTTATATAGTATTACGTTATAACGTATAACGTTATGTAGTATCACGCTATAACGTATTACGTTATATAGTATACGTTATAACGTATAACGTTATGTAGTATCACGCTATAATGTATTACGTTATATAGTAAACGTTATAACGTATAACGTTATGTAGTTTCACGCTATAACGTATTACATTATATAGTATACGTTATAACGTATAACGTTATATAGCATCACGTTATAACGTATAATGTTATATAGTATCTCGTTATGACGTATAACGTTATATAGTATTACGTTATAACGTATAACGTTACGTAGTATCACGCTATAACGTATTACGTTATATAGTATACGTTATAACGTATAACGTTATATAGTATCACGTTATAACGTATTACGTTATATAGTAGTACGTTATAACGTATAACGTTATATAGCATCACGTTGTAACGTATAACGTTATATAGTATCACGCTATAACGCTTAACTTTGTATACCATGTCAGTATAACGTATATCGTTGTATAGCATTGCGTTATAACGTGTACGTTATATAGTATCACCTTATAACGTATTGCGTTATATAGTAGTACGTTATAACTTATAACGTTATATAGTATTACGTTATAACGTATAACGTTATATAGTATCACGTTATAACGTAGAACGTTATGTCGTTTCACGCTATAACGTATTACGTTATATAGTATACGTTATAACGTATAACGTTATATAGCATCACGTTATAACGTATAATGTTATATAGTATCTCGTTATGACGTATAACGTTATATAGTATTACGTTATAACGTATAACGTTATGTAGTATCACGCTATAACGTATTACGTTATATAGTAGTACGTTATAACGTATATCGTTATGTAGTATCACGCTATAATGTATTACGTTATATAGTAAACGTTATAACGTATTACGTTATATAGTATAAGTTATAACGTATAACGTTATGTAGTATCACGCTATAATGTATTACGTTATATAGTAAACGTTATAACGTATAACGTTATGTAGTTTCACACTATAACGTATTACGTTATATAGTAGTACGTTATAACGTATATCGTTATGTAGTATCACGCTATAATGTATTACGTTATATAGTAAACGTTATAACGTATTACGTTATATAGTATACGTTATAACGTATAACGTTATGTAGTATCACGCTATAACGTATTACGTTATATAGTATACGTTATAACGTATAACGTTATAAAGAATTACGTTATAACGTATAACGTTATGAAGAATTACGTTATAACGTATAACGCTATATAGTATTACGTTATAACGTATAATGTTATATAGTATACGTTATAACGTATAACGTTATAAAGAATTACGTTATAACGTATAACGTTATGTAGTATCACGCTATAACGTATTACGTTATATAATATCACGTTATAACGTATAACGTTATGTAGTAACACGCTATAACGTATAATGTTATATAGTATCACGTTGTAACGTATAACGTTATGTACTATCATGCTATAACGTATTACGTTATATAATATCACGTTATAACGTATAACGTTATGAAGTATTTCGTTATAACGTATAAACATATATAGTATTGCGATATAAAGCTTCACTTCATATAGTTCTACGTTATAACGTATAACGTTATGTAGTATCACGCTATAACGTATTACGTAATATAGTATCACGTTATAACGTATAACGTTATGTAGTATCACGCTATAACGTATTACGTTATATAGTATACGTTATAACGTATAACGTTATATAGTATTACGTTATAACGTATAACGTTATGTAGTTTCACGCTATAACGTATTACGTTATATAGTATACGTTATAACGTATAACGTTATGAAGAATTACGTTATAACATATAACGTTATCTAGTATCACGTTATAACGTATAATGTTATATAGTGTCACGTTATAACGTATAACGTTATATAGTATTACGTTATAACGTATAACGTTATGAAGAATTACGTTATAACGTATAACGTTATGAAGTATTTCGTTATAACGTATAACGTTATATAGTATTACGTTATAACGTATATATTTATGAAGAATTACGTTATAACGTATAACGTTATATAGTATCACGTTATAACGTATAACATTATATAGTATTACGTTATAACGTATAACGTTATGAAGTATCACGTTATAACGTATAACGTTATATAGTATCACGCTATAACGTATAACGTTATATAGTATCACGTTATAACCTATAACGTTATATAGTATTACGTTATAGCGTATATAATGTTATATAGTATTACGTTATAACATATAACGTTATATAGTATTACGTTATAACGTATAACGTTATGAAGTATCACGTTATAACGTATAACGTTATATAGTATCACGCTATAACGTATAACGTTATATAGTATCACGTTATAACCTATAACGTTATATAGTATTACGTTATAGCGTATATAATGTTATATAGTATTACGTTATAACATATAACGTTATATAGTATTACGTTATAACGTATAACGTTATATAGTATCACGTTATAACGTATAACGTTATATAGTATTACGTTATAGCGTATAACGGTATATAGTATCACGTTATAACGTATAACGTTATATAGTATTAAGTTATAATGTATAACGTTATATAGTATTACGTTATAGCGTATATAATGTTATATAGTATTACGTTATAACGTATAACGTTATATAGTATTACGTTATAACGTATAACGTTATGAAGAATTACGTTATATAGTATTACGTTATAACGTATAACGTTATATAGTATCACGTTATAACGTATTATGTTATATAGCATTACGTTATATAGTATACGTTATAACGTATAACGTTATGAAGAATTACGTTATAACATATAACGTTATCTAGTATCACGTTATAACGTATAATGTTATATAGTGTCACGTTATAACGTATAACGTTATATAGTATTACGTTATAACGTATAACGTTATGAAGAATTACGTTATAACGTATAACGTTATGAAGTATTTCGTTATAACGTATAACGTTATATAGTATTACGTTATAACGTATATATTTATGAAGAATTACGTTATAACGTATAACGTTATGAAGAATTACGTTATAACGTATAACGTTATGAAGTATTACGTTATAACGTATAATGTTATATTTTATTAGCTTATAACGTATAACGTTATATAGTATTACGTTATAACGTATAACGTTATATAGTATCACGCTATAACGTATAACGTTATATAGTATCACGTTATAACCTATAACGTTATATAGTATTACGTTATAGCGTATATAATGTTATATAGTATTACGTTATAACATATAACGTTATATAGTATTACGTTATAACGTATAACGTTATATAGTATCACGTTATAACGTATAACATTATATAGTATTACGTTATAACGTATAACGTTATGAAGTATCACGTTATAACGTATAACGTTATATAGTATCACGCTATAACGTATAACGTTATATAGTATCACGTTATAACCTATAACGTTATATAGTATTACGTTATAGCGTATATAATGTTATATAGTATTACGTTATAACATATAACGTTATATAGTATTACGTTATAACGTATAACGTTATATAGTATCACGTTATAACGTATAACGTTATATAGTATTACGTTATAGCGTATAACGGTATATAGTATCACGTTATAACGTATAACGTTATATAGTATTAAGTTATAATGTATAACGTTATATAGTATTACGTTATAGCGTATATAATGTTATATAGTATTACGTTATAACGTATAACGTTATATAGTATTACGTTATAACGTATAACGTTATGAAGAATTACGGTATATAGTATTACGTTATAACGTATAACGTTATATAGTATCACGTTATAACGTATTATGTTATATAGCATTACGTTATATAGTATCACGTTATAACGTATAACGTTATGTAGTATCACTCTATAACGTATTACGTTATATAGTATTACGTTATAAAGTGTAACGTTATATAGTATCACGTTATAACGTATTATGTTATATACCATTACGTTATATAGTATTACGTTATAACGTATAACGTTATGTAGTATCACGTTATAACGTATAACGTTATATAATATCACGTTATAACGTATAACGTTATATAGTATCACGTTATAACGTATAACGTTATGTAGTATCACGTTATAACGTATAACGTTATGTAGTATCACGCTATAACGTACTACGTTATATAGTATTACGTTATAACGTATTACGTCATATAGTATCACGTTATAACGTATTACGTTATATAGCATTACGTTATATAGTATTACGTTATAACGTATAACGTTATATAGTATCACGTTATAACGTATAACGTTATATAGTATCGCGTTATAACGTATAACGTTATATAGTATCACGTTATAACATATAACGTTATGTAGTATCACGCTATAACATATAACGTTATGTAGTATCACGCTATAACGTATTACGTTATATAGTATTACGTTATAACGTGTAACGTTATGTAGTATCACTCTATAACGTATTACGTTATATAGTATTACGTTATAACGTGTAACGTTATATAGTATCACGTTATAACGTATTATGTTATATAGCATTACGTTATAAAGTATTACGTTATAACGTATAACGTTATATAGTATCACGTTATGTAGTATCACATTATAACGTATAATGTTACGTAGTATCACGATATAACGTGTAACGTTATGTAGTATCACGTTATAATGTATAACGTTATGTAGTATCACGCTATAACGTATAACGTTATATAGTATCACGTTATAACGTATAACGTTATGTAGTATCACTCTATAACGTATTACGTTATATAGTATTACGTTATAACGTGTAACGTTATATAGCATCACGTTATAACGTATTATGTTATATAGCATTACGTTATATAGTATTACGTTATAACGTATAACGTTATGTAGTATCACGTTACAACGTATACCGTTATATAGTATTACGTTATAACGTATAACGTTATGTAGTATCACGTTATAACGTATAATGTTATGTAGTATCACGTTATAACGTATAACGTTATATAGTATCGCGTTATAACGTATAACGTTATATAGTATCACGTTATAACATATAACGTTATGTAGTATCACGCTATAACGTACAACGTTATATAGTTTTACGTTATAACGCATTACATTATATAGTATCACGTTATAACGTATAACGTTATATAGTATCACGTTATAACGTATAACGTTATGCAGTATCACGCTATAACGTATTACGTTATATAGCATGACGTTATAACGTGTAACGTTATAACGTATAACGTTATATAGGATTACGTTATAACGTATAACGTTTTATAGGATTACGTTATAACGTATAACGTTATATAGCGTCACGTTATAACGTATAACGTAATATAGTATCACGTTATAACGTATAACGTTATGCAGTATCACGCTATAACGTATTACGTTATATAGTGTCACGCTATAACGTATTGCGTTATATATTATTACGTTATAACGTGTAACGTTATATATTATTACGTTATATAGTATTACGTTATAACGTATAACGTTATGTGGTATCACGTTATAACGTATAATGTTATGTAGTATCACGTTATAAAGTATAACGTTATATAGTATCACGTTATAACGTATAACGTTATGCAGTATCACGCTATAACGTATTACGTTATATAGCATTACGTTATAAAGTATTACGTTATAACGTATAACGTTATATAGTACCACGTTATAACGTATAATGTTATGTAGTATCACGTTATAACGTGTAATGTTATGTAGATTCACGTTATAACGTATAATATTATGTAGTATCACGCTATAACGTATTACGTTATATAGTATCACGTTATAACGTTTAATGTTATGTAGTATCACGCTATAACGTATTACGTTATATAGTATTACGTTATAACGTGTAACGTTATATAGTATCACGCTATAACGTATTGCGTTATATAGTATTACGATATAACGTGTAACGTTATATAGTATCACGTTATAACGTATTATGTTATATAGCATTACGTTATATAGTATGACGTTATAACGTATAACGTTATATAGTATCACGATATAACGTATAATGTTATGTAGTTTCACGTAATAACGTATAATGTTATGTAGTATCACGCTATAACGTATTACGTTATATAGTATCACGTTATAACGTTTAATGTTATGTAGTATCACGCTATAACGTATTACGTTATATAGTATTACGTTATAACGTGTAGCGTTATATAGTATCACGCTATAACGTATTGCGTTATATAGTATTGCGATATAACGTGTAACGTTATATAGTATCACGTTATAACGTATTATGTTATATAGCATTACGTTATATAGTATGACGTTATAACGTATAACGTTATATAGTATCACGTTATAACGTATAATGTTATGTAGTTTCACGTAATAACGTATAATGTTATGTAGTATCACGCTATAACGTATTACGTTATATAGTATCACGTTATATCATATAACGTTATGTAGTATCACGCTATAACGTACAACGTTATATAGTTTTACGTTATAACGTATTACATTATATAGTATCACGTTATAACGTATAACGTTATATAGTATCACGTTATAACGTATAACGTCATGTAGTATCACGTTATAACGTATAATGTTATGTAGTATCACGTTATAACGTATAACGTTATATAGTATCGCGTTATAACGTATAACGTTATATAGTATCACGTTATAACACATAACGTTATGTAGTATCACGCTATAACGTACAACGATATATAGTTTTACGTTATAACGTATTACATTATATAGTATAACGTTATAACGTATAACGTTATATAGTATCACGTTATAACGTATAACGTTATGCAGTATCACGCTATAACATATTACGTTATATAGTATGACGCTATAACGTGTAGCGTTATATAGTATCACGCTATAACGTATTGCGTTATATATTATTACGTTATATAGTATTACGTTATAACGTATAACGTTATGTAGTATCACGTTATAACGTATAACGCTATGTAGTATCACGTTATAACGTATAATGTTATGTAGTATCACGTTATAAAGTATAACGTTATATAGTATCACGTTATAACGTATAACGTTATGCAGTATCACGCTATAACGTATTACGTTATATAGTATGACGTTATAACGTGTAACGTTATAACGTATAACGTTATATAGGATTACGTTATAACGTATAACGTTATATAGGATTACGTTATAACGTATAACGTTATATAGCATCACGTTATAACGTATAACGTTATATAGTATCACGTTATAACGTATAACGTTATGCAGTATCACGCTATAACGTATTACGTTACATAGTATGACGTTATAACGTGTAACGTTATATCGTATAACGTTATATAGTATCACGATATAACGTATAACGTTATATAGTATCACGTTATAACGTATAACGTTATATAGCATCACGTTATAACGTATAACGTTATGTAGTATCACGCTATAACGCTTAACTTTGTATACCATGTCAGTATAACGTATATCGTTGTATAGCATTGCGTTATAACGTGTACGTTATATAGTATCACCTTATAACGTATTGCGTTATATAGTAGTACGTTATAACGTATAACGTTATATAGTATTACGTTATAACGTATAACGTTATATAGTATCACGTTATAACGTATAACGTTATATAGTATCACGTTATAACGTATAACGTTATGTAGTATCACGTTATAACGTATAATGTTATGTAGTATCACGTTATAACGTATAACGTTATATAGTATCACGTTATAACGTATTATGTTATATACCATTACGTTATATAGTATTACGTTATAACGTATAACGTTATGTAGTATCACGTTATAACGTATAACGTTATATAATATCACGTTATAACGTATAACGTTATATAGTATCACGTTATAACGTATAACGTTATATAGTATCACGTTATAACGTATAACGTTATGAAGTATCACGTTATAACGTATAACGTTAGACAGTATTACGCTATAACGTATAACGTTATATAATATTGCGATATAAAGCTTCACTTCATATAGTATCACGCTATAACGTATAACGTTATATAGTATTACGTTATAGCGTATAACGGTATATAGTATCACGTTATAACGTATAACGTTATATAGTATTAAGTTATAATGTATAACGTTATATAGTATTACGTTATAGCGTATATAATGTTATATAGTATTACGTTATAACGTATAACGTTATATAGTATTACGTTATAACGTATAACGTTATGAAGAATTACGTTATATAGTATTACGTTATAACGTATAACGTTATATAGTATCACGTTATAACGTATTATGTTATATAGCATTACGTTATATAGTATCACGTTATAACGTATAACGTTATGTAGTATCACTCTATAACGTATTACGTTATATAGTATTACGTTATAAAGTGTAACGTTATATAGTATCACGTTATAACGTATTATGTTATATACCATTACGTTATATAGTATTACGTTATAACGTATAACGTTATGTAGTATCACGTTATAACGTATAACGTTATATAATATCACGTTATAACGTATAACGTTATATAGTATCACGTTATAACGTATAACGTTATGTAGTATCACGTTATAACGTATAACGTTATGTAGTATCACGCTATAACGTACTACGTTATATAGTATTACGTTATAACGTATTACGTCATATAGTATCACGTTATAACGTATTACGTTATATAGCATTACGTTATATAGTATTACGTTGTAACGTATAACGTTATATAGTATCACGTTATAACGTGTAACGTTATATAGTATCGCGTTATAACGTATAACGTTATATAGTATCACGTTATAACATATAACGTTATGTAGTATCACGCTATAACATATAACGTTATGTAGTATCACGCTATAACGTATTACGTTATATAGTATTACGTTATAACGTGTAACGTTATGTAGTATCACTCTATAACGTATTACGTTATAACGTGTAACGTTATATAGTATCACGTTATAACGTATTATGTTATATAGCATTACGTTATAAAGTATTACGTTATAACGTATAACGTTATATAGTATCACGTTATGTAGTATCACATTATAACGTATAATGTTACGTAGTATCACGATATAACGTGTAACGTTATGTAGTATCACGTTATAATGTATAACGTTATGTAGTATCACGCTATAACGTATAACGTTATATAGTATCACGTTATAACGTATAACGTTATGTAGTATCACTCTATAACGTATTACGTTATATAGTATTACGTTATAACGTGTAACGTTATATAGCATCACGTTATAACGTATTATGTTATATAGCATTACGTTATATAGTATTACGTTATAACGTATAACGTTATGTAGTATCACGTTATAACGTATAACGTTATATAGTATTACGTTATAACGTATAACGTTATGTAGTATCACGTTATAACGTATAACGTTATGTAGTATCACGTTATAACGTATAATGTTATGTAGTATCACGTTATAAAGTATAACGTTATATAGTATCACGTTATAACGTATAACGTTATGCAGTATCACGCTATAACGTATTACGTTATATAGTATGACGTTATAACGTGTAACGTTATAACGTATAACGTTATATAGGATTACGTTATAACGTATAACGTTTTATAGGGTTACGTTATAACGTATAACGTTATATAGCGTCACGTTATAACGTATAACGTTATATAGTATCACGTTATAACGTATAACGTTATGCAGTATCACGCTATAACGTATTACGTTATATAGTGTCACGCTATAACGTATTGCGTTATATATTATTACGTTATAACGTGTAACGTTATATATTATTACGTTATATAGTATTACGTTATAACGTATAACGTTATGTGGTATCACGTTATAACGTATAATGTTATGTAGTATCACGTTATAAAGTATAACGTTATATAGTATCACGTTATAACGTATAACGTTATGCAGTATCACGCTATAACGTATTACGTTATATAGCATTACGTTATAAAGTATTACGTTATAACGTATAACGTTATATAGTACCACGTTATAACGTATAATGTTATGTAGTATCACGTTATAACGTGTAATGTTATGTAGATTCACGTTATAACGTATAATATTATGTAGTATCACGCTATAACGTATTACGTTATATAGTATCACGTTATAACGTTTAATGTTATGTAGTATCACGCTATAACGTATTACGTTATATAGTATTACGTTATAACGTGTAACGTTATATAGTATCACGCTATAACGTATTGCGTTATATAGTATTACGATATAACGTGTAACGTTATATAGTATCACGTTATAACGTATTATGTTATATAGCATTACGTTATATAGTATGACGTTATAACGTATAACGTTATATAGTATCACGTTATAACGTATAATGTTATGTAGTTTCACGTAATAACGTATAATGTTATGTAGTATCACGCTATAACGTATTACGTTATATAGTATCACGTTATAACGTTTAATGTTATGTAGTATCACGCTATAACGTATTACGTTATATAGTATTACGTTATAACGTGTAGCGTTATATAGTATCACGCTATAACGTATTGCGTTATATAGTATTGCGATATAACGTGTAACGTTATATAGTATCACGTTATAACGTATTATGTTATATAGCATTACGTTATATAGTATGACGTTATAACGTATAACGTTATATAGTATCACGTTATAACGTATAATGTTATGTAGTTTCACGTAATAACGTATAATGTTATGTAGTATCACGCTATAACGTATTACGTTATATAGTATCACGTTATATCATATAACGTTATGTAGTATCACGCTGTAACGTACAACGTTATATAGTTTTACGTTATAACGTATTACATTATATAGTATCACGTTATAACGTATAACGTTATATAGTATCACGTTATAACGTATAACGTTATATAGTATCACGTTATAACGTATTATGTTATATAGCATTACGTTATATAGTATGACGTTATAACGTATAACGTTATATAGTATCACGTTATAACGTATAATGTTATGTAGTTTCACGTAATAACGTATAATGTTATGTAGTATCACGCTATAACGTATTACGTTATATAGTATCACGTTATATCATATAACGTTATGTAGTATCACGCTGTAACGTACAACGTTATATAGTTTTACGTTATAACGTATTACATTATATAGTATCACGTTATAACGTATAACGTTATATAGTATCACGTTATAACGTATAACGTTATGTAGTATCACGTTATAACGTATAATGTTATGTAGTATCACGTTATAACGTATAACGTTATATAGTATCGCGTTATAACGTATAACGTTATATAGTATCACGTTATAACACATAACGTTATGTAGTATCACGCTATAACGTACAACGATATATAGTTTTACGTTATAACGTATTACATTATATAGTATAACGTTATAACGTATAACGTTATATAGTATCACGTTATAACGTATAACGTTATGCAGTATCACGCTATAACATATTACGTTATATAGTATGACGCTATAACGTGTAGCGTTATATAGTATCACGCTATAACGTATTGCGTTATATATTATTACGTTATATAGTATTACGTTATAACGTATAACGTTATGTAGTATCACGTTATAACGTATAACGCTATGTAGTATCACGTTATAACGTATAATGTTATGTAGTATCACGTTATAAAGTATAACGTTATATAGTATCACGTTATAACGTATAACGTTATGCAGTATCACGCTATAACGTATTACGTTATATAGTATGACGTTATAACGTGTAACGTTATAACGTATAACGTTATATAGGATTACGTTATAACGTATAACGTTATATAGGATTACGTTATAACGTATAACGTTATATAGCATCACGTTATAACGTATAACGTTATATAGTATCACGTTATAACGTATAACGTTATGCAGTATCACGCTATAACGTATTACGTTACATAGTATGACGTTATAACGTGTAACGTTATATCGTATAACGTTATATAGTATCACGATATAACGTATAACGTTATATAGTATCACGTTATAACGTATAACGTTATATAGCATCACGTTATAACGTATAACGTTATGTAGTATCACGCTATAACGTATTACGTTATATAGTAGTACGTTATAACGTATAACGTTATATAGCATCACGTTGTAACGTATAACGTTATATAGTATCACGCTATAACGCTTAACTTTGTATACCATGTCAGTATAACGTATATCGTTGTATAGCATTGCGTTATAACGTGTACGTTATATAGTATCACCTTATAACGTATTGCGTTATATAGTAGTACGTTATAACGTATAACGTTATATAGTATTACGTTATAACGTATAACGTTATATAGTATCACGTTATAACGTAGAACGTTATGTCGTTTCACGCTATAACGTATTACGTTATATAGTATACGTTATAACGTATAACGTTATATACCATCACGTTATAACGTATAATGTTATATAGTATCTCGTTATGACGTATAACGTTATATAGTATTACGTTATAACGTATAACGTTATGTAGTATCACGCTATAACGTATTACGTTATATAGTAGTACGTTATAACGTATATCGTTATGTAGTATCACGCTATAATGTATTACGTTATATAGTAAACGTTATAACGTATTACGTTATATAGTATACGTTATAACGTATAACGTTATGTAGTATCACGCTATAATGTATTACGTTATATAGTAAACGTTATAACGTATAACGTTATGTAGTTTCACGCTATAACGTATTACGTTATATAGTATACGTTATAACGTATAACGTTATATAGCATCACGTTATAACGTATAATGTTATATAGTATCTCGTTATGACGTATAACGTTATATAGTATTACGTTATAACGTATAACGTTATATAGTATTACGTTATAACGTGTAACGTTATGTAGTATCACTCTATAACGTATTACGTTATATAGTATTACGTTATAACGTGTAACGTTATATAGTATCACGTTATAACGTATTATGTTATATAGCATTACGTTATAAAGTATTACGTTATAACGTATAACGTTATATAGTATCACGTTATGTAGTATCACATTATAACGTATAATGTTACGTAGTATCACGATATAACGTGTAACGTTATGTAGTATCACGTTATAACGTATAACGTTATGTAGTATCACGCTATAACGTATAACGTTATATAGTATCACGTTATAACGTATAACGTTATATAGTATCACGTTATAACGTATTATGTTATATAGCATTACGTTATAAAGTATTACGTTATAACGTATAACGTTATATAGTATCACGTTATGTAGTATCACATTATAACGTATAATGTTACGTAGTATCACGATATAACGTGTAACGTTATGTAGTATCACGTTATAACGTATAACGTTATGTAGTATCACGCTATAACGTATAACGTTA
Source organism: Bombus vestalis (assembly GCA_963556215.1). Taxonomy (NCBI): domain Eukaryota; kingdom Metazoa; phylum Arthropoda; class Insecta; order Hymenoptera; family Apidae; genus Bombus; species Bombus vestalis. The sequence continues at coordinate 3,885,849 of OY744595.1, forward strand.
TATAGTATCACGTTATAACGTATAACGTTATGTAGTATCACTCTATAACGTATTACGTTATATAGTATTACGTTATAACGTATAACGTTATATAGCGTCACGTTATAACGTATAACGTTATATAGTATCACGTTATAACGTATAACGTTATGCAGTATCACGCTATAACGTATTACGTTATATAGTGTCACGCTATAACGTATTGCGTTATATATTATTACGTTATAACGTGTAACGTTATATATTATTACGTTATATAGTATTACGTTATAACGTATAACGTTATGTGGTATCACGTTATAACGTATAATGTTATGTAGTATCACGTTATAAAGTATAACGTTATATAGTATCACGTTATAACGTATAACGTTATGCAGTATCACGCTATAACGTATTACGTTATATAGCATTACGTTATAAAGTATTACGTTATAACGTATAACGTTATATAGTACCACGTTATAACGTATAATGTTATGTAGTATCACGTTATAACGTGTAATGTTATGTAGATTCACGTTATATCGTATAATATTATGTAGTATCACGCTATAACGTATTACGTTATATAGTATCACGTTATAACGTTTAATGTTATGTAGTATCACGCTATAACGTATTACGTTATATAGTATTACGTTATAACGTGTAACGTTATATAGTATCACGCTATAACGTATTGCGTTATATAGTATTACGATATAACGTGTAACGTTATATAGTATCACGTTATAACGTATTATGTTATATAGCATTACGTTATATAGTATGACGTTATAACGTATAACGTTATATAGTATCACGTTATAACGTATAATGTTATGTAGTTTCACGTAATAACGTATAATGTTATGTAGTATCACGCTATAACGTATTACGTTATATAGTATCACGTTATAACGTTTAATGTTATGTAGTATCACGCTATAACGTATTACGTTATATAGTATTACGTTATAACGTGTAGCGTTATATAGTATCACGCTATAACGTATTGCGTTATATAGTATTGCGATATAACGTGTAACGTTATATAGTATCACGTTATAACGTATTATGTTATATAGCATTACGTTATATAGTATGACGTTATAACGTATAACGTTATATAGTATCACGTTATAACGTATAATGTTATGTAGTTTCACGTAATAACGTATAATGTTATGTAGTATCACGCTATAACGTATTACGTTATATAGTATCACGTTATATCATATAACGTTATGTAGTATCACGCTATAACGTATTACGTTATATAGTATTACGTTATAACGTGTAGCGTTATATAGTATCACGCTATAACGTATTGCGTTATATAGTATTGCGATATAACGTGTAACGTTATATAGTATCACGTTATAACGTATTATGTTATATAGCATTACGTTATATAGTATGACGTTATAACGTATAACGTTATGTAGTATCACGCTATAACGTACAACGTTATATAGTTTTACGTTATAACGTATTACATTATATAGTATCACGTTATAACGTATAACGTTATATAGTATCACGTTATAACGTATAACGTTATGTAGTATCACGTTATAACGTATAATGTTATGTAGTATCACGTTATAACGTATAACGTTATATAGTATCGCGTTATAACGTATAACGTTATATAGTATCACGTTATAACACATAACGTTATGTAGTATCACGCTATAACGTACAACGATATATAGTTTTACGTTATAACGTATTACATTATATAGTATAACGTTATAACGTATAACGTTATATAGTATCACGTTATAACGTATAACGTTATGCAGTATCACGCTATAACATATTACGTTATATAGTATGACGCTATAACGTGTAGCGTTATATATTATCACGCTATAACGTATTGCGTTATATATTATTACGTTATATAGTATTACGTTATAACGTATAACGTTATGTAGTATCACGTTATAACGTATAACGCTATGTAGTATCACGTTATAACGTATAATGTTATGTAGTATCACGTTATAAAGTATAACGTTATATAGTATCACGTTATAACGTATAACGTTATGCAGTATCACGCTATAACGTATTACGTTATATAGTATGACGTTATAACGTGTAACGTTATAACGTATAACGTTATATAGGATTACGTTATAACGTATAACGTTATATAGGATTACGTTATAACGTATAACGTTATATAGCATCACGTTATAACGTATAACGTTATATAGTATCACGTTATAACGTATAACGTTATGCAGTATCACGCTATAACGTATTACGTTACATAGTATGACGTTATAACGTGTAACGTTATATCGTATAACGTTATATAGTATCACGATATAACGTATAACGTTATATAGTATCACGTTATAACGTATAACGTTATATAGCATCACGTTATAACGTATAACGTTATGTAGTATCACGCTATAACGTATTACGTTATATAGTATACGTTATAACGTATAACGTTATATAGCATCACGTTATAACGTGTACGTTATATAGTATCACCTTATAACGTATTGCGTTATATAGTAGTACGTTATAACGTATAACGTTATATAGTATTACGTTATAACGTATAACGTTATATAGTATCACGTTATAACGTAGAACGTTATGTCGTTTCACGCTATAACGTATTACGTTATATAGTATACGTTATAACGTATAACGTTATATAGCATCACGTTATAACGTATAATGTTATATAGTATCTCGTTATGACGTATAACGTTATATAGTATTACGTTATAACGTATAACGTTATGTAGTATCACGCTATAACGTATTACGTTATATAGTAGTACGTTATAACGTATATCGTTATGTAGTATCACGCTATAATGTATTACGTTATATAGTAAACGTTATAACGTATTACGTTATATAGTATACGTTATAACGTATAACGTTATGTAGTATCACGCTATAACGTATTACGTTATATAGTATACGTTATAACGTATAACGTTATAAAGAATTACGTTATAACGTATAACGTTATGAAGAATTACGTTATAACGTATAACGCTGTATAGTATTACGTTATAACGTATAATGTTATATAGTATACGTTATAACGTATAACGTTATAAAGAATTACGTTATAACGTATAACGTTATGTAGTATCACGCTATAACGTATTACGTTATATAATATCACGTTATAACGTATAACGTTATGTAGTAACACGCTATAACGTATAATGTTATATAGTATCACGTTGTAACGTATAACGTTATGTACTATCACGCTATAACGTATTACGTTATATAATATCACGTTATAACGTATAACGTTATGAAGTATTTCGTTATAACGTATAAACATATATAGTATTGCGATATAAAGCTTCACTTCATATAGTTCTACGTTATAACGTATAACGTTATGTAGTATCACGCTATAACGTATTACGTAATATAGTATCACGTTATAATGTATAACGTTATGTAGTATCACGCTATAACGTATTACGTTATATAGTATACGTTATAACGTATAACGTTATATAGTATTACGTTATAACGTATAACGTTATGTAGTTTCACGCTATAACGTATTACGTTATATAGTATACGTTATAACGTATAACGTTATGAAGAATTACGTTATAACATATAACGTTATCTAGTATCACGTTATAACGTATAATGTTATATAGTGTCACGTTATAACGTATATATTTATGAAGAATTACGTTATAACGTATAACGTTATGAAGAATTACGTTATAACGTATAACGTTATGAAGTATTACGTTATAACGTATAATGTTATATTTTATTAGGTTATAACGTATAACGTTATATAGTATTACGTTATAACGTATAACGTTATATAGTATCACGCTATAACGTATAACGTTATATAGTATCACGTTATAACCTATAACGTTATATAGTATTACGTTATAGCGTATATAATGTTATATAGTATTACGTTATAACGTATAACGTTATATAGTATTACGTTATAACGTATAACGTTATATAGTATCACGTTATAACGTATAACATTATATAGTATTACGTTATAACGTATAACGTTATGAAGTATCACGTTATAACGTATAACGTTAGACAGTATTACGCTATAACGTATAACGTTATATAATATTGCGATATAAAGCTTCACTTCATATAGTATCACGCTATAACGTATAACGTTATATAGTATTACGTTATAGCGTATAACGGTATATAGTATCACGTTATAACGTGTAACGTTATATAGTATTAAGTTATAATGTATAACGTTATATAGTATTACGTTATAGCGTATATAATGTTATATAGTATTACGTTATAACGTATAACGTTATATAGTATTACGTTATAACGTATAACGTTATGAAGAATTACGTTATATAGTATTACGTTATAACGTATAACGTTATATAGTATCACGTTATAACGTATTATGTTATATAGCATTACGTTATATAGTATCACGTTATAACGTATAACGTTATGTAGTATCACTCTATAACGTATTACGTTATATAGTATTACGTTATAAAGTGTAACGTTATATAGTATCACGTTATAACGTATTATGTTATATACCATTACGTTATATAGTATTACGTTATAACGTATAACGTTATGTAGTATCACGTTATAACGTATAACGTTATATAATATCACGTTATAACGTATAACGTTATATAGTATCACGTTATAACGTATAACGTTATGTAGTATCACGTTATAACGTATAACGTTATGTAGTATCACGTTATAACGTATAACGTTATGTAGTATCACGCTATAACGTACTACGTTATATAGTATTACGTTATAACGTATTACGTCATATAGTATCACGTTATAACGTATTACGTTATATAGCATTACGTTATATAGTATTACGTTATAACGTATAACGTTATATAGTATCACGTTATAACGTATAACGTTATATAGTATCGCGTTATAACGTATAACGTTATATAGTATCACGTTATAACATATAACGTTATGTAGTATCACGCTATAACATATAACGTTATGTAGTATCACGCTATAACGTATTACGTTATATAGTATTACGTTATAACGTGTAACGTTATGTAGTATCACTCTATAACGTATTACGTTATATAGTATTACGTTATAACGTGTAACGTTATATAGTATCACGCTATAACGTATTGCGTTATATAGTATTACGATATAACGTGTAACGTTATATAGTATCACGTTATAACGTATTACGTTATATAGCATTACGTTATATAGTATGACGTTATAACGTATAACGTTATATAGTATCACGTTATAACGTATAATGTTATGTAGTTTCAAGTAATAACGTATAATGTTATGTAGTATCACGCTATAACGTATTACGTTATATAGTATCACGTTATAACGTTTAATGTTATGTAGTATCACGCTATAACGTATTACGTTATATAGTATTACGTTATAACGTGTAGCGTTATATAGTATCACGCTATAACGTATTGCGTTATATAGTATTGCGATATAACGTGTAACGTTATATAGTATCACGTTATAACGTATTATGTTATATAGCATTACGTTATATAGTATGACGTTATAACGTATAACGTTATATAGTATCACGTTATAACGTATAATGTTATGTAGTTTCACGTAATAACGTATAATGTTATGTAGTATCACGCTATAACGTATTACGTTATATAGTATCACGTTATATCATATAACGTTATGTAGTATCACGCTATAACGTACAACGTTATATAGTTTTACGTTATAACGTATTACATTATATAGTATCACGTTATAACGTATAACGTTATATAGTATCACGTTATAACGTATAACGTTATGTAGTATCACGTTATAACGTATAATGTTATGTAGTATCACGTTATAACGTATAACGTTATATAGTATCGCGTTATAACGTATAACGTTATATAGTATCACGTTATAACACATAACGTTATGTAGTATCACGCTATAACGTACAACGATATATAGTTTTACGTTATAACGTATTACATTATATAGTATCACGTTATAACGTATAACGTTATATAGTATCACGTTATAACGTATAACGTTATGCAGTATCACGCTAAAACATATTACGTTATATAGTATGACGCTATAACGTGTAGCGTTATATAGTATCACGCTATAACGTATTGCGTTATATATTATTACGTTATATAGTATTACGTTATAACGTATAACGTTATGTAGTATCACGTTATAACGTATAACGCTATGTAGTATCACGTTATAACGTATAATGTTATGTAGTATCACGTTATAAAGTATAACGTTACATAGTATCACGTTATAACGTATAACGTTATGCAGTATCACGCTATAACGTATTACGTTATATAGTATGACGTTATAACGTGTAACGTTATAACGTATAACGTTATATAGGATTACGTTATAACGTATAACGTTATATAGGATTACGTTATAACGTATAACGTTATATAGCATCACGTTATAACGTATAACGTTATATAGTATCACGTTATAACGTATAACGTTATGCAGTATCACGCTATAACGTATTACGTTACATAGTATGACGTTATAACGTGTAACGTTATATCGTATAACGTTATATAGTATCACGTTATAACGTATAACGTTATGTAGTATCACTCTATAACGTATTACGTTATATAGTATTACGTCATAAAGTGTAACGTTATATAGTATCACGTTATAACGTATTATGTTATATAGCATTACGTTATATGGTATTACGTTATAACGTATAACGTTATGTAGTATCACGTTATAACGTATAACGTTATATAGTATCACGTTATAACGTATTATGTTATATAGCATTACGTTATATAGTATTACGTTATAACGTATAACGTTATATAGCATCACGTTATATCGTATAACGTTATATAGTAACACGATATAACGTATAACGTTATGTAGTATCACTCTATAACGTATTACGTTATATAGTATTACGTTATAAAGTGTAACGTTATATAGTATCACGTTATAACGTATTATGTTATATAGCATTACGTTATATAGTATTACGTTATAACGTATAACGTTATGTAGTATCACGTTATAACGTATAACGTTATATAATATCACGTTATAACGTATAACGTTATATAGTATCACGTTATAACGTATAACGTTATGTAGTATCACGTTATAACGTATAACGTTATGTAGTATCACGCTATAACGTATAACGTTATATAGTATCACGTTATAACGTATAACGTTATGTAGTATCACTCTATAACGTATTACGTTATATAGTATTACGTTATAACGTGTAACGTTATATAGCATCACCTTATAACGTATTATGTTATATAGCATTACGTTATATAGTATTACGTTATAACGTATAACGTTATGTAGTATCACGTTATAACGTATAACGTTATATAGTATTACATTATAACGTATAACGTTATGTAGTATCACGTTATAACGTATAACGTTATGTAGTATCACGTTATAACGTATAATGTTATGTAGTATCACGTTATAAAGTATAACGTTATATAGTATCACGTTATAACGTATAACGTTATGCAGTATCACGCTATAACGTATTACGTTATATAGTATGACGTTATAACGTGTAACGTTATAACGTATAACGTTATGTAGTATCACTCTATAACGTATTACGTTATATAGTATTACGTTATAACGTGTAACGTTATATAGCATCACCTTATAACGTATTATGTTATATAGCATTACGTTATATAGTATTACTTTATAACGTATAACGTTATGTAGTATCACGTTATAACGTATAACGTTATATAGTATTACGTTATAACGTATAACGTTATGTAGTATCACGTTATAACGTATAACGTTATGTAGTATCACGTTATAACGTATAACGTTATGCAGTATCACGCTATAACATATTACGTTATATAGTATGACGCTATAACGTGTAGCGTTATATAGTATCACGCTATAACGTATTGCGTTATATATTATTACGTTATATAGTATTACGTTATAACGTATAACGTTATGTAGTGTCACGTTATAACGTATAACGTTATGTAGTATCACGTTATAACGTATAATGTTATGTAGTATCACGTTATAAAGTATAACGTTATATAGTATCACGTTATAACGTATAACGTTATGCAGTATCACGCTATAACGTATTACGTTATATAGTATGACGTTATAACGTGTAACGTTATAACGTATAACGTTATATAGGATTACGTTATAACGTATAACGTTATATAGGATTACGTTATAACGTATAACGTTATATAGCATCACGTTATAACGTATAACGTTATATAGTATCACGTTATAACGTATAACGTTATGCAGTATCACGCTATAACGTATTACGTTACATAGTATGACGTTATAACGTGTAACGTTATATCGTATAACGTTATATAGTATCACGATATAACGTATAACGTTATATAGTATCACGTTATAACGTATAACGTTATATAGCATCACGTTATAACGTATAACGTTATGTAGTATCACGCTATAACGTATTACGTTATATAGTAGTACGTTATAACGTATAACGTTATATAGCATCACGTTGTAACGTATAACGTTATATAGTATCACGCTATAACGCTTAACTTTGTATACCATGTCAGTATAACGTATATCGTTGTATAGCATTGCGTTATAACGTGTACGTTATATAGTATCACCTTATAACGTATTGCGTTATATAGTAGTACGTTATAACGTATAACGTTATATAGTATTACGTTATAACGTATAACGTTATATAGTATCACGTTATAACGTAGAACGTTATGTCGTTTCACGCTATAACGTATTACGTTATATAGTATACGTTATAACGTATAACGTTATATAGCATCACGTTATAACGTATAATGTTATATAGTATCTCGTTATGACGTATAACGTTATATAGTATTACGTTATAACGTATAACGTTATGTAGTATCACGCTATAACGTATTACGTTATATAGTAGTACGTTATAACGTATATCGTTATGTAGTATCACGCTATAATGTATTACGTTATATAGTAAACGTTATAACGTATTACGTTATATAGTATACGTTATAACGTATAACGTTATGTAGTATCACGCTATAACGTATAACGTTATATAGTATCACGTTATAACGTATAACGTTATATAGTATCACGTTATAACGTATTATGTTATATAGCATTACGTTATATAGTATGACGTTATAACGTATAACGTTATATAGTATCACGTTATAACGTATAATGTTATGTAGTTTCACGTAATAACGTATAATGTTATGTAGTATCACGCTATAACGTATTACGTTATATAGTATCACGTTATATCATATAACGTTATGTAGTATCACGCTATAACGTATTACGTTATATAGTATCACGTTATATCATATAACGTTATGTAGTATCACGCTATAACGTATAACGTTATGTAGTATCACGCTATAACGTATAACGTTATATAGTATCACGTTATAACGTATAACGTTATATAGTATCACGTTATAACGTATTATGTTATATAGCATTACGTTATAAAGTATTACGTTATAACGTATAACGTTATATAGTATCACGTTATGTAGTATCACATTATAACGTATAATGTTACGTAGTATCACGATATAACGTGTAACGTTATGTAGTATCACGTTATAACGTATAACGTTATGTAGTATCACGCTATAACGTATAACGTTATATAGTATCACGTTATAACGTATAACGTTATGTAGTATCACTCTATAACGTATTACGTTATATAGTATTACGTTATAACGTATAACGTTATATAGCGTCACGTTATAACGTATAACGTTATATAGTATCACGTTATAACGTATAACGTTATGCAGTATCACGCTATAACGTATTACGTTATATAGTGTCACGCTATAACGTATTGCGTTATATATTATTACGTTATAACGTGTAACGTTATATATTATTACGTTATATAGTATTACGTTATAACGTATAACGTTATGTGGTATCACGTTATAACGTATAATGTTATGTAGTATCACGTTATAAAGTATAACGTTATATAGTATCACGTTATAACGTATAACGTTATGCAGTATCACGCTATAACGTATTACGTTATATAGCATTACGTTATAAAGTATTACGTTATAACGTATAACGTTATATAGTACCACGTTATAACGTATAATGTTATGTAGTATCACGTTATAACGTGTAATGTTATGTAGATTCACGTTATAACGTATAATATTATGTAGTATCACGCTATAACGTATTACGTTATATAGTATCACGTTATAACGTTTAATGTTATGTAGTATCACGCTATAACGTATTACGTTATATAGTATTACGTTATAACGTGTAACGTTATATAGTATCACGCTATAACGTATTGCGTTATATAGTATTACGATATAACGTGTAACGTTATATAGTATCACGTTATAACGTATTATGTTATATAGCATTACGTTATATAGTATGACGTTATAACGTATAACGTTATATAGTATCACGTTATAACGTATAATGTTATGTAGTTTCACGTAATAACGTATAATGTTATGTAGTATCACGCTATAACGTATTACGTTATATAGTATCACGTTATAACGTTTAATGTTATGTAGTATCACGCTATAACGTATTACGTTATATAGTATTACGTTATAACGTGTAGCGTTATATAGTATCACGCTATAACGTATTGCGTTATATAGTATTGCGATATAACGTGTAACGTTATATAGTATCACGTTATAACGTATTATGTTATATAGCATTACGTTATATAGTATGACGTTATAACGTATAACGTTATATAGTATCACGTTATAACGTATAATGTTATGTAGTTTCACGTAATAACGTATAATGTTATGTAGTATCACGCTATAACGTATTACGTTATATAGTATCACGTTATATCATATAACGTTATGTAGTATCACGCTATAACGTATTACGTTATATAGTATTACGTTATAACGTGTAGCGTTATATAGTATCACGCTATAACGTATTGCGTTATATAGTATTGCGATATAACGTGTAACGTTATATAGTATCACGTTATAACGTATTATGTTATATAGCATTACGTTATATAGTATGACGTTATAACGTATAACGTTATGTAGTATCACGCTATAACGTACAACGTTATATAGTTTTACGTTATAACGTATTACATTATATAGTATCACGTTATAACGTATAACGTTATATAGTATCACGTTATAACGTATAACGTTATGTAGTATCACGTTATAACGTATAATGTTATGTAGTATCACGTTATAACGTATAACGTTATATAGTATCGCGTTATAACGTATAACGTTATATAGTATCACGTTATAACACATAACGTTATGTAGTATCACGCTATAACGTACAACGATATATAGTTTTACGTTATAACGTATTACATTATATAGTATAACGTTATAACGTATAACGTTATATAGTATCACGTTATAACGTATAACGTTATGCAGTATCACGCTATAACATATTACGTTATATAGTATGACGCTATAACGTGTAGCGTTATATAGTATCACGCTATAACGTATTGCGTTATATATTATTACGTTATATAGTATTACGTTATAACGTATAACGTTATGTAGTATCACGTTATAACGTATAACGCTATGTAGTATCACGTTATAACGTATAATGTTATGTAGTATCACGTTATAAAGTATAACGTTATATAGTATCACGTTATAACGTATAACGTTATGCAGTATCACGCTATAACGTATTACGTTATATAGTATGACGTTATAACGTGTAACGTTATAACGTATAACGTTATATAGGATTACGTTATAACGTATAACGTTATATAGGATTACGTTATAACGTATAACGTTATATAGCATCACGTTATAACGTATAACGTTATATAGTATCACGTTATAACGTATAACGTTATGCAGTATCACGCTATAACGTATTACGTTACATAGTATGACGTTATAACGTGTAACGTTATATCGTATAACGTTATATAGTATCACGATATAACGTATAACGTTATATAGTATCACGTTATAACGTATAACGTTATATAGCATCACGTTATAACGTATAACGTTATGTAGTATCACGCTATAACGTATTACGTTATATAGTATACGTTATAACGTATAACGTTATATAGCATCACGTTATAACGTGTACGTTATATAGTATCACCTTATAACGTATTGCGTTATATAGTAGTACGTTATAACGTATAACGTTATATAGTATTACGTTATAACGTATAACGTTATATAGTATCACGTTATAACGTAGAACGTTATGTCGTTTCACGCTATAACGTATTACGTTATATAGTATACGTTATAACGTATAACGTTATATAGCATCACGTTATAACGTATAATGTTATATAGTATCTCGTTATGACGTATAACGTTATATAGTATTACGTTATAACGTATAACGTTATGTAGTATCACGCTATAACGTATTACGTTATATAGTAGTACGTTATAACGTATATCGTTATGTAGTATCACGCTATAATGTATTACGTTATATAGTAAACGTTATAACGTATTACGTTATATAGTATACGTTATAACGTATAACGTTATGTAGTATCACGCTATAACGTATTACGTTATATAGTATACGTTATAACGTATAACGTTATAAAGAATTACGTTATAACGTATAACGTTATGAAGAATTACGTTATAACGTATAACGCTGTATAGTATTACGTTATAACGTATAATGTTATATAGTATACGTTATAACGTATAACGTTATAAAGAATTACGTTATAACGTATAACGTTATGTAGTATCACGCTATAACGTATTACGTTATATAATATCACGTTATAACGTATAACGTTATGTAGTAACACGCTATAACGTATAATGTTATATAGTATCACGTTGTAACGTATAACGTTATGTACTATCACGCTATAACGTATTACGTTATATAATATCACGTTATAACGTATAACGTTATGAAGTATTTCGTTATAACGTATAAACATATATAGTATTGCGATATAAAGCTTCACTTCATATAGTTCTACGTTATAACGTATAACGTTATGTAGTATCACGCTATAACGTATTACGTAATATAGTATCACGTTATAATGTATAACGTTATGTAGTATCACGCTATAACGTATTACGTTATATAGTATACGTTATAACGTATAACGTTATATAGTATTACGTTATAACGTATAACGTTATGTAGTTTCACGCTATAACGTATTACGTTATATAGTATACGTTATAACGTATAACGTTATGAAGAATTACGTTATAACATATAACGTTATCTAGTATCACGTTATAACGTATAATGTTATATAGTGTCACGTTATAACGTATATATTTATGAAGAATTACGTTATAACGTATAACGTTATGAAGAATTACGTTATAACGTATAACGTTATGAAGTATTACGTTATAACGTATAATGTTATATTTTATTAGGTTATAACGTATAACGTTATATAGTATTACGTTATAACGTATAACGTTATATAGTATCACGCTATAACGTATAACGTTATATAGTATCACGTTATAACCTATAACGTTATATAGTATTACGTTATAGCGTATATAATGTTATATAGTATTACGTTATAACGTATAACGTTATATAGTATTACGTTATAACGTATAACGTTATATAGTATCACGTTATAACGTATAACATTATATAGTATTACGTTATAACGTATAACGTTATGAAGTATCACGTTATAACGTATAACGTTAGACAGTATTACGCTATAACGTATAACGTTATATAATATTGCGATATAAAGCTTCACTTCATATAGTATCACGCTATAACGTATAACGTTATATAGTATTACGTTATAGCGTATAACGGTATATAGTATCACGTTATAACGTGTAACGTTATATAGTATTAAGTTATAATGTATAACGTTATATAGTATTACGTTATAGCGTATATAATGTTATATAGTATTACGTTATAACGTATAACGTTATATAGTATTACGTTATAACGTATAACGTTATGAAGAATTACGTTATATAGTATTACGTTATAACGTATAACGTTATATAGTATCACGTTATAACGTATTATGTTATATAGCATTACGTTATATAGTATCACGTTATAACGTATAACGTTATGTAGTATCACTCTATAACGTATTACGTTATATAGTATTACGTTATAAAGTGTAACGTTATATAGTATCACGTTATAACGTATTATGTTATATACCATTACGTTATATAGTATTACGTTATAACGTATAACGTTATGTAGTATCACGTTATAACGTATAACGTTATATAATATCACGTTATAACGTATAACGTTATATAGTATCACGTTATAACGTATAACGTTATGTAGTATCACGTTATAACGTATAACGTTATGTAGTATCACGTTATAACGTATAACGTTATGTAGTATCACGCTATAACGTACTACGTTATATAGTATTACGTTATAACGTATTACGTCATATAGTATCACGTTATAACGTATTACGTTATATAGCATTACGTTATATAGTATTACGTTATAACGTATAACGTTATATAGTATCACGTTATAACGTATAACGTTATATAGTATCGCGTTATAACGTATAACGTTATATAGTATCACGTTATAACATATAACGTTATGTAGTATCACGCTATAACATATAACGTTATGTAGTATCACGCTATAACGTATTACGTTATATAGTATTACGTTATAACGTGTAACGTTATGTAGTATCACTCTATAACGTATTACGTTATATAGTATTACGTTATAACGTGTAACGTTATATAGTATCACGCTATAACGTATTGCGTTATATAGTATTACGATATAACGTGTAACGTTATATAGTATCACGTTATAACGTATTATGTTATATAGCATTACGTTATATAGTATGACGTTATAACGTATAACGTTATATAGTATCACGTTATAACGTATAATGTTATGTAGTTTCAAGTAATAACGTATAATGTTATGTAGTATCACGCTATAACGTATTACGTTATATAGTATCACGTTATAACGTTTAATGTTATGTAGTATCACGCTATAACGTATTACGTTATATAGTATTACGTTATAACGTGTAGCGTTATATAGTATCACGCTATAACGTATTGCGTTATATAGTATTGCGATATAACGTGTAACGTTATATAGTATCACGTTATAACGTATTATGTTATATAGCATTACGTTATATAGTATGACGTTATAACGTATAACGATATATAGTATCACGTTATAACGTATAATGTTATGTAGTTTCACGTAATAACGTATAATGTTATGTAGTATCACGCTATAACGTATTACGTTATATAGTATCACGTTATATCATATAACGTTATGTAGTATCACGCTATAACGTACAACGTTATATAGTTTTACGTTATAACGTATTACATTATATAGTATCACGTTATAACGTATAACGTTATATAGTATCACGTTATAACGTATAACGTTATGTAGTATCACGTTATAACGTATAATGTTATGTAGTATCACGTTATAACGTATAACGTTATATAGTATCGCGTTATAACGTATAACGTTATATAGTATCACGTTATAACACATAACGTTATGTAGTATCACGCTATAACGTACAACGATATATAGTTTTACGTTATAACGTATTACATTATATAGTATCACGTTATAACGTATAACGTTATATAGTATCACGTTATAACGTATAACGTTATGCAGTATCACGCTAAAACATATTACGTTATATAGTATGACGCTATAACGTGTAGCGTTATATAGTATCACGCTATAACGTATTGCGTTATATATTATTACGTTATATAGTATTACGTTATAACGTATAACGTTATGTAGTATCACGTTATAACGTATAACGCTATGTAGTATCACGTTATAACGTATAATGTTATGTAGTATCACGTTATAAAGTATAACGTTACATAGTATCACGTTATAACGTATAACGTTATGCAGTATCACGCTATAACGTATTACGTTATATAGTATGACGTTATAACGTGTAACGTTATAACGTATAACGTTATATAGGATTACGTTATAACGTATAACGTTATATAGGATTACGTTATAACGTATAACGTTATATAGCATCACGTTATAACGTATAACGTTATATAGTATCACGTTATAACGTATAACGTTATGCAGTATCACGCTATAACGTATTACGTTACATAGTATGACGTTATAACGTGTAACGTTATATCGTATAACGTTATGTAGTATCACGTTATAACGTATAACGTTATGTAGTATCACTCTATAACGTATTACGTTATATAGTATTACGTCATAAAGTGTAACGTTATATAGTATCACGTTATAACGTATTATGTTATATAGCATTACGTTATATGGTATTACGTTATAACGTATAACGTTATGTAGTATCACGTTATAACGTATAACGTTATATAGTATCACGTTATAACGTATTATGTTATATAGCATTACGTTATATAGTATTACGTTATAACGTATAACGTTATATAGCATCACGTTATATCGTATAACGTTATATAGTAACACGATATAACGTATAACGTTATGTAGTATCACTCTATAACGTATTACGTTATATAGTATTACGTTATAAAGTGTAACGTTATATAGTATCACGTTATAACGTATTATGTTATATAGCATTACGTTATATAGTATTACGTTATAACGTATAACGTTATGTAGTATCACGTTATAACGTATAACGTTATATAATATCACGTTATAACGTATAACGTTATATAGTATCACGTTATAACGTATAACGTTATGTAGTATCACGTTATAACGTATAACGTTATGTAGTATCACGCTATAACGTATAACGTTATATAGTATCACGTTATAACGTATAACGTTATGTAGTATCACTCTATAACGTATTACGTTATATAGTATTACGTTATAACGTGTAACGTTATATAGCATCACCTTATAACGTATTATGTTATATAGCATTACGTTATATAGTATTACGTTATAACGTATAACGTTATGTAGTATCACGTTATAACGTATAACGTTATATAGTATTACATTATAACGTATAACGTTATGTAGTATCACGTTATAACGTATAACGTTATGTAGTATCACGTTATAACGTATAATGTTATGTAGTATCACGTTATAAAGTATAACGTTATATAGTATCACGTTATAACGTATAACGTTATGCAGTATCACGCTATAACGTATTACGTTATATAGTATGACGTTATAACGTGTAACGTTATAACGTATAACGTTATGTAGTATCACTCTATAACGTATTACGTTATATAGTATTACGTTATAACGTGTAACGTTATATAGCATCACCTTATAACGTATTATGTTATATAGCATTACGTTATATAGTATTACTTTATAACGTATAACGTTATGTAGTATCACGTTATAACGTATAACGTTATATAGTATTACGTTATAACGTATAACGTTATGTAGTATCACGTTATAACGTATAACGTTATGTAGTATCACGTTATAACGTATAACGTTATGCAGTATCACGCTATAACATATTACGTTATATAGTATGACGCTATAACGTGTAGCGTTATATAGTATCACGCTATAACGTATTGCGTTATATATTATTACGTTATATAGTATTACGTTATAACGTATAACGTTATGTAGTGTCACGTTATAACGTATAACGTTATGTAGTATCACGTTATAACGTATAATGTTATGTAGTATCACGTTATAAAGTATAACGTTATATAGTATCACGTTATAACGTATAACGTTATGCAGTATCACGCTATAACGTATTACGTTATATAGTATGACGTTATAACGTGTAACGTTATAACGTATAACGTTATATAGGATTACGTTATAACGTATAACGTTATATAGGATTACGTTATAACGTATAACGTTATATAGCATCACGTTATAACGTATAACGTTATATAGTATCACGTTACAACGTATAACGTTATGCAGTATCACGCTATAACGTATTACGTTACATAGTATGACGTTATAACGTGTAACGTTATATCGTATAACGTTATATAGTATCACGTTATAACGTATAACGTTATGTAGTATCACTCTATAACGTATTACGTTATATAGTATTACGTCATAAAGTGTAACGTTATATAGTATCACGTTATAACGTATTATGTTATATAGCATTACGTTATATAGTATTACGTTATTACGTATAACGTTATGTAGTATCACGTTATAACGTATAACGTTATATAGTATCACGTTATAACGTATTATGTTATATAGCATTACGTTATATAGTATTACGTTATAACGTATAACGTTATATAGCATCACGTTATATCGTATAACGTTATATAGTATCACGATATAACGTATAACGTTATGTAGTATCACTCTATAACAAATTACGTTATATAGTATTACGTTATAAAGTGTAACGTTATATAGTATCACGTTATAACGTATTATGTTATATAGCATTACGTTATATAGTATTACGTTATAACGTATAACGTTATGTAGTATTACGTTATAACGTATAACGTTATATAGCATCACGTTATATCGTATAACGTTATATAGTATCACGTTATAACGTATAACGTTATGTAGTATCACTCTATAACGTATTACGTTATATAGTATTACGTTATAACGTGTAACGTTATATAGCATCACCTTATAACGTATTATGTTATATAGCATTACGTTATATAGTATTACGTTATAACGTATAACGTTATGTAGTATCACGTTATAACGTATAACGTTATATAGTATTACGTTATAACGTATAACGTTATGTAGTATCACGTTATAACGTATAATGTTATGTAGTATCACGTTATAACGTATAACGTTATATAGTATCGCGTTATAACGTATAACGTTATATAGCATCACGTTATAACATATAACGTTATGTAGTGTCACGCTATAACGTACAACTTTATATAGTTTTACGTTATAAAGTATTACATTATATAGTATCACGTTATAACGTATAACGTTATATATTATCACGTTATAACGTATAACGTTATGCAGTATCACGCTATAACATATTACGTTATATAGTATGACGCTATAACGTGTAGCGTTATATAGTATCACGCTATAACGTATTGCGTTATGTATTATTACGTTATATATTATTACGTTATAACGTATAACGTTATGTAGTATCACGTTATAACGTATAATGTTATGTAGTATCACGTTATAAAGTATAACGTTATATAGTGTCACGCTATAACGTATTGCGTTATATATTATTACGTTATAACGTGTAACGTTATATATTATTACGTTATATAGTATTACGTTATAACGTATAACGTTATGTAGTATCACGTTATAACGTATAATGTTATGTAGTATCACGTTATAACGTATAATGTTATGTAGTATCACGTTATAAAGTATAACGTTATATAGTATCACGTTATAACGTATAACGTTATGCAGTATCACGCTATAACGTATTACGTTATATAGCATTACGT
This sequence comes from Bombus vestalis, assembly GCA_963556215.1. NCBI lineage: Eukaryota > Metazoa > Arthropoda > Insecta > Hymenoptera > Apidae > Bombus > Bombus vestalis. The sequence continues at coordinate 3,905,393 of OY744595.1, forward strand.
TATAAAGTATTACGTTATAACGTATAACGTTATATAGTATCACGTTATAACGTATAATGTTATGTAGTATCACGTTATAACGTATAATGTTATGTAGATTCACGTTATAACGTATAATATTATGTAGTATCACGCTATAACGTATTGCGTTATATAGTATCACGTTATAACGTTTAATGTTGTGTAGTATCACGCTATAACGTATTACGTTATATAGTATTACGTTATAACGTGTAACGTTATATAGTATCACGCTATAACGTATTGCGTTATATAGTATTACGATATAACGTGTAACGTTATATAGTATCACGTTATAACGTATAACGTTATATATTATCACGTTATAACGTATAACGTTATGCAGTATCACGCTATAACATATTACGTTATATAGTGTCACGCTATAACGTATTGCGTTATATATTATTACGTTATAACGTGTAACGTTATATATTATTACGTTATATAGTATTACGTTATAACGTATAACGTTATGTAGTATCACGTTATAACGTATAATGTTATGTAGTATCACGTTATAAAGTATAACGTTATATAGTATCACGTTATAACGTATAACGTTATGCAGTATCACGCTATAACGTATTACGTTATATAGCATTACGTTATAAAGTATTACGTTATAACGTATAACGTTATATAGTATCACGTTATAACGTATAATGTTATGTAGTATCACGTTATAACGTATAATGTTATGTAGATTCACGTTATAACGTATAATATTATGTAGTATCACGCTATAACGTATTGCGTTATATAGTATCACGTTATAACGTTTAATGTTGTGTAGTATCACGCTATAACGTATTACGTTATATAGTATTACGTTATAACGTGTAACGTTATATAGTATCACGCTATAACGTATTGCGTTATATAGTATTACGATATAACGTGTAACGTTATATAGTATCACGTTATAACGTATTATGTTATATAGCGTTACGTTATATAGTATGACGTTATAACGTATAACGTTATATAGTATCACGTTATAACGTATAATGTTATGTAGTTTCACGTAATAACGTATAATGTTATGTAGTATCACGCTATAACGTATTACGTTATATAGTATCACGTTATAACGTTTAATGTTGTGTAGTATCACGCTATAACGTATTACGTTATATAGTATTACGTTATAACGTGTAACGTTATATAGTATCACGCTATAACGTATTGCGTTATATAGTATTACGATATAACGTGTAACGTTATATAGTATCACGTTATAACGTATTATGTTATATAGCGTTACGTTATATAGTATGACGTTATAACGTATAACGTTATATAGTATCACGTTATAACGTATAATGTTATGTAGATTCACGTTATAACGTATAATATTATGTAGTATCACGCTATAACGTATTGCGTTATATAGTATCACGTTATAACGTTTAATGTTGTGTAGTATCACGCTATAACGTATTACGTTATATAGTATTACGTTATAACGTGTAACGTTATATAGTATCACGCTATAACGTATTGCGTTATATAGTATTACGATATAACGTGTAACGTTATATAGTATCACGTTATAACGTATTATGTTATATAGCATTACGTTATATAGTATGACGTTATAACGTATAACGTTATATAGTATCACGTTATAACGTATAATGTTATGTAGTTTCACGTAATAACGTATAATGTTATGTAGTATCACGCTATAACGTATTACGTTATATAGTATCACGTTATATCATATAACGTTATGTAGTATCACGCTATAACGTACAACGTTATATAGTTTTACGTTATAACGTATTACATTATATAGTATCACGTTATAACGTATAACGTTATATAGTATCACGTTATAACGTATAACGTTATGTAGTATCACGTTATAACGTATAATGTTATGTAGTGTCACGTTATAACGTATAACGTTATATAGTATCACGTTATAACGTATAACGTTATATAGTATCACGTTATAACGTATAACGTTATGCAGTATCACGCTATAACATATTACGTTATATAGTATGACGCTATAACGTGTAGCGTTATATAGTATCACGCTATAACGTATTGCGTTATATATTATTACGTTATATAGTATTACGTTATAACGTATAACGTTATGTAGTATCACGTTATAACGTATAACGTTATGTAGTATCACGTTATAACGTATAACGTTATGTAGTATCACGTTATAACGTATAATGTTATGTAGTATCACGTTATAAAGTATAACGTTATATAGTATCACGTTATAACGTATAACGTTATGCAGTATCACGCTATAACGTATTACGTTATATAGTATGACGTTATAACGTGTAACGTTATAACGTATAACGTTATATAGGATTACGTTATAACGTATAACGTTATATAGGATTACGTTATAACGTATAACGTTATATAGCGTCACGTTATAACGTATAACGTTATATAGTATCACGTTATAACGTGTAACGTTATATAGTATCACGCTATAACGTATTGCGTTATATAGTACTACGATATAACGTGTAACGTTATATAGTATCACGTTATAACGTGTAACGTTATATCGTATCACGTTATAACGTATTATGTTATATAGCATTACGTTATACAGTATTACGTTATAACGTATAACGTTATGTAGTATCACGCTATAACGTATAACGTTATATAGTATCACGTTATAACGTATAACGTTATGTAGTATCACTCTATAACGTATTACGTTATATAGTGTCACGCTATAACGTATTGCATTATATATTATTACGTTATAACGTATAACGTTATATAGTATCACGTTATAACGTATAATGTTATGCAGTATCACGCTATAACGTATTACGTTATATAGTGTCACGCTATAACGTATTGCATTATATATTATTACGTTATAACGTGTAACGTTATATAGTATCACGTTATATCGTATTATGTTATATAGCATTACGTTATAAAGTATTACGTTATAACGTATAAAGTTATATAGTATCACGTTATAACGTATAATGTTATGTAGTATCACGTTATAACGTATAATGTTATGTAGATTCACGTTATAACGTATAATGTTATGTAGTATCACGCTATAACGTATTACGTTATATAGTATCACGTTATAACGTTTAATGTTATGTAGTATCACGCTATAACGTATTACGTTATATAGTATTACGTTATAACGTGTAACGTTATATAGTATTACGCTATAACGTATTGCGTTATATAGTACTACGATATAACGTGTAACGTTATATAGTATCACGTTATAACGTATTATGTTATATAGCATTACGTTATATAGTATGACGTTATATAGTATCACGTTATAACGTATAACGTTATGCAGTATCACGCTATAACGTATTACGTTATATAGTATGACGTTATAACGTGTAACGTTATATCGTATCACGTTATAACGTATTATGTTATATAGCATTACGTTATACAGTATTACGTTATAACGTATAACGTTATGTAGTATCACGCTATAACGTATAACGTTATATAGTATCACGTTATAACGTATAACGTTATGTAGTATCACTCTATAACGTATTACGTTATATAGTATTACGTTATAACGTGTAACGTTATATAGTATCACGTTATAACGTATAATGTTATGTAGCATCACGCTATAACGTATTACGTTATATAGTATTACGTTATAACGTGTAACGTTATATAGTATCACGCTATAACGTATTACGTTATATAGTATTACGTTATAACGTGTAACGTTATATAGTGTCACGTTATAACGTATTATGTTATATAGCAATACGTTATATAGTATTACGTTATAACGTATAAAATTATGTAGTATCACGTTATAAGGTATAATGTTATGTAGTATCACGTTACAACGTATAACGTTATATAGTATCGCGTTATAACGTATAACGTTATATAGTATCACGTTATAACATATAACGTTATGTAGTATCACGCTATAACGTACAACGTCATATAGTTTTACGTTATAACGTATTACATTATATAGTATCACGTTATAACGTATAACGTTATATAGTATCACGTTATAACGTATAACGTTATGCAGTATCACGCTATAACACATTACGTTATATAGTATGACGTTATAACGTGTAACGTTATATAGTATCACGCTATAACGTATTGCGTTATATATTATTACGTTATATAGTATTACGTTATAACGTGTAACGTTATATAGTATCACGCTATAACGTATTGCGTTATATAGTAATACGTTATAACGTGTAACGTTATATAGTATCACGTTATAACTTATTATGTTATATAGCATTACGTTATATAGTATGACGTTATAACGTATAACGTTATATACTATCACGTTATAACGTATAATGTTATGTAGTATCACGTTATAACGTATAATGTTATGTAGATTCACGTTATAACGTATAATGTTATGTAGTATCACGCTATAACGTATTACGTTATATAGTATCACGTTATAACGTTTAATGTTATGTAGTATCACGCTATAACGTATTACGTTATATAGTATTACGTTATAACGTGTAACGTTATATAGTATCACGCTATAACGTATTGCGTTATATAGTACTACGATATAACGTGTAACGTTATATAGTATCACGTTATAACGTATTATGTTATATAGCATTACGTTATATAGTATGACGTTATATAGTATCACGTTATAACGTATAACGTTATGCAGTATCACGCTATAACGTATTACGTTATATAGTATGACGTTATAACGTGTAACGTTATATCGTATCACGTTATAACGTATTATGTTATATAGCATTACGTTATACAGTATTACGTTATAACGTATAACGTTATGTAGAATCACGCTATAACGTATAACGTTATATAGTATCACGTTATAACGTATAACGTTATGTAGTATCACTCTATAACGTATTACGTTATATAGTATTACGTTATAACGTGTAACGTTATATAGTATCACGTTATAACGTATAATGTTATGTAGCATCACGCTATAACGTATTACGTTATATAGTATTACGTTATAACGTGTAACGTTATATAGTATCACGCTATAACGTATTACGTTATATAGTATTACGTTATAACGTGTAACGTTATATAGTGTCACGTTATAACGTATTATGTTATATAGCAATACGTTATATAGTATTACGTTATAACGTATAAAATTATGTAGTATCACGTTATAAGGTATAATGTTATGTAGTATCACGTTACAACGTATAACGTTATATAGTATCGCGTTATAACGTATAACGTTATATAGTATCACGTTATAACATATAACGTTATGTAGTATCACGCTATAACGTACAACGTCATATAGTTTTACGTTATAACGTATTACATTATATAGTATCACGTTATAACGTATAACGATATATAGTATCACGTTATAACGTATAACGTTATGCAGTATCACGCTATAACACATTACGTTATATAGTATGACGTTATAACGTGTAACGTTATATAGTATCACGCTATAACGTATTGCGTTATATATTATTACGTTATATAGTATTACGTTATAACGTGTAACGTTATATAGTATCACGCTATAACGTATTGCGTTATATAGTAATACGTTATAACGTGTAACGTTATATAGTATCACGTTATAACTTATTATGTTATATAGCATTACGTTATATAGTATGACGTTATAACGTATAACGTTATATACTATCACGTTATAACGTATAATGGTATGTAGTATCACGTTATAACGTATAAGGTTATATAGTATCACGTTATAACGTATAACGTTATGTAGTATCACGCTTTAACGTATAACGTTATATAGTATTACGTTATAACGTGTAACGTTATATAGTATCACGCTATAACGTATTGCGTTATATAGTATTACGTTATAACGTGTAACGTTATATAGTATCACGTTATAACTTATTATGTTATATGGCATTAGCTTATATAGTATTACGTTATACAGTATCACGTTATAACGTATAAGGTTATATAGTATCACGTTATAACGTATAATGTTATGTAGTATCACGTTATAACGTGTAACGTTATGTAGTATCACGCTTTAACGTATTACGTTATATAGTATTACGTTATAATGTATAACGTTATATAGTATCACGTTATAACGTATTACGTTATATAGTAGTACGTTTTAAAGTATAAAGTTATATAGTACTACGTTATAACGTATAACGTTATGTATATCACGCTATAACGTATAACGTTATATAGTATCGCGTTATAACGTATAACGTTATATATTATTACGTTATAACGTATAACGTTATATAGTATCACGTTATAACGTATAACGTTATATAGTATCACGTCATAACGTATTATGTTATATATCATTACGTTATATAGTATGACGTTATAACGTATAACCTTATATAGTATCACGTTATAACGTATAATGTTATGTAGTATCACGTTATAAAGTGTAACGTTATATAGTATCACGCTATAACGTATTGCGTTATATAGTATTACGTTATAACGTGTAACGTTATATAGTATCACGTTATAACTTATTATGTTATATGGCATTAGCTTATATAGTATTACGTTATACAGTATCACGTTATAACGTGTAAGGTTATATAGTATCACGTTATAACGTATAACGTTATATAGTATCGCGTTATAACGTATAACATTATGTAGTATCACGTTATAACGTATAATGTAATGTAGTATCACGTTATAACGTGTACCGTTATGTAGTATCACGCTTTAATGTATTACCTTATATAGTATTACGTTATAATGTATAACGTTATATAGTATCACGTTATTACGTGTAACGTTATGTAGTATCACGCTTTAACGTATAACGTTGTATAGTATCGCGTTATAACGTATAACGTTATATAGTATTACGTTGTAACGTATAACGTTATATAGTATCGCGTTATAACGTATAACGTTATGTAGTATCACGTTATAACGTATAATGTAATGTAGTATCACGTTATAACGTGTACCGTTATGTAGTATCACGCTTTAATGTATTACGTTATATAGTATTACGTTATAATGTATAACGTTATATAGTATCACGTTATTACGTGTAACGTTATGTAGTATCACGCTTTAACGTATTACGTTATATAGCATCAAGTTATAACGTACAACGTTATATAGTATCACGTTATAACGTATAATGTTATGTAGTATCACGTTATAACGTATAACGTTATATAGCATCACGTTATAGCGTACAACGTTATATAGTATCACGTTATAACGTATAACGTTATGTAGTATCACGTTATAACGTATAATGTTATGTAGTATCACGTTATAACGTATAATGTTATGTAGTATCACGTTATAACGTATAACGTTGTATAGTATCGCGTTATAACGTATAACGTTATATAGTATTACGTTGTAACGTATAACGTTATATAGTATCGCGTTATAACGTATAACGTTATGTAGTATCACGTTATAACGTATAATGTAATGTAGTATCACGTTATAACGTGTACCGTTATGTAGTATCACGCTTTAATGTATTACGTTATATAGTATTACGTTATAATGTATAACGTTATATAGTATCACGTTATTACGTGTAACGTTATGTAGTATCACGCTTTAACGTATTACGTTATATAGTATTACGTTATAATGTATAACGTTATATAGTATCACGTTATAACGTATTACGTTATATAGTAGTACGTTTTAACGTATAAAGTTATATAGTACTACGTTATAACGTATAACGTTATGTAGTATCACGCTATAACGTATAACGTTATATAGTATCGCGTTATAACGTATAACGTTATATATTATTACGTTATAACGTATAACGTTATATAGCATCACGTTATAACGTACAACGTTATATAGTATCACGTTATAACGTATTATGTTATATATCATTACGTTATATAGTATGACGTTATAACGTATAACGTTATATAGTATCACGTTATAACGTATAATGTTATGTAGTATCACGTTATAACGTATAACGTTATATAGTATCACGCTATAACGTACAACGTTATATAGTATCACGTTATAACGTATAATGTTATGTAGTATCACGTTATAACGTATAACGTTGTATAGTATCGCGTTATAACGTATAACGTTATATAGTATTACGTTGTAACGTATAACGTTATATAGTATCGCGTTATAACGTATAACGTTATGTAGTATCACGTTATAACGTATAACGTTATGTAGTATCACGTTATAACGTATAACATTATGTAGTATCACGCTATAACGTACAACGTTATATAGTATCACGTTATAACGTATTATGTTATATATCATTACGTTATATAGTATGACGTTATAACGTATAACGTTATATAGTATCACGTTATAACGTATAACGTTATATAGCATCACGTTATAACGTACAACGTTATATAGTATCGCGTTATAACGTATAACGTTATATAGTATCACGTTATAACATATAACGTTATGTAGTATCACGCTATAACGTACAACGTTATATAGTATCACGTTATAACGTATAATGTTATGTAGTATCACGTTATAACGTATAACGTTGTATAGTATCGCGTTATAACGTATAACGTTATATAGTATTACGTTGTAACGTATAACGTTATATAGTATCGCGTTATAACGTATAACGTTATGTAGTATCACGTTATAACGTATAATGTAATGTAGTATCACGTTATAACGTGTACCGTTATGTAGTATCACGCTTTAATGTATTACGTTATATAGTATTACGTTATAATGTATAACGTTATATAGTATCACGTTATTACGTGTAACGTTATGTAGTATCACGCTTTAACGTATTACGTTATATAGTATTACGTTATAATGTATAACGTTATATAGTATCACGTTATAACGTATTACGTTATATAGTAGTACGTTTTAACGTATAAAGTTATATAGTACTACGTTATAACGTATAACGTTATGTAGTATCACGCTATAACGTATAACGTTATATAGTATCGCGTTATAACGTATAACGTTATATATTATTACGTTATAACGTATAACGTTATATAGCATCACGTTATAACGTACAACGTTATATAGTATCACGTTATAACGTATAACGTTATGTAGTATCACGTTATAACGTATAATGTTATGTAGTATCACGTTATAACGTATAATGTTATGTAGTATCACGTTAAAACGTGTAACGTTATGTAGTATCACGCTTTAACGTATTACGTTATATAGTAATACGTTATAATGTATAACGTTATATAGTATCACGTTATAACGTATTACGTTATATAGTAGTACGTTTTAACGTATAAAGTTATATAGTACTACGTTATAACGTATAACGTTATGTAGTATCACGCTATAACGTATAACGTTATATAGTATCGCGTTATAACGTATAACGTTATATAGTATTACGTTGTAACGTATAACGTTATATAGCATCACGTTATAACGTACAACGTTATATAGTATCACGTTATAACGTATAACGTTATATAGTATCACGTCATAACGTATTATGTTATATATCATTACGTTATATAGTATGACGTTATAACGTATAACGTTATATAGTATCACGTTATAACGTATAATGTTATGTAGTATCACGTTATAACGTATAACGTTATATAGTATCACGCTATAACGTATTGCGTTATATAGTATTACGTTATAACGTGTAACGTTATATAGTATCACGTTATAACGTATTATGTTATATAGCATTACCTTATATAATATTACGTAATATATAGTATCACGTTATAACGTATAAGGTCATATAGTATCACGCTATATCGTATTGCGTTATATATTATTACGTTATAACGTATAACGTTATATAGTATCACGTTATTACGTGTACCGTTATGTAGTATCACGCTTTAACGTATTACGTTATATAGTATCACGTTATTACGTGTAACGTTATGTAGTAACCCGCTTTAACGTATTACGTTATATAGTATCAGGTTATAACGTATAACGTTATGTAGTATCACGTTATAACGTATAACGTTATATAGTATCACGCTATAACGTATTGCGTTATATAGTATTACGTTATAACGTGTAACGTTATATACTATCACGTTATAACGTATAATGTTATGTAGTATTACGTTATAACGTATAACGTTATATAGTATCACGTTATAACATATAACGTTATGTAGTATCACGCTATAACGTACAACGTTATATGGTATCACGTTATAACGTATAACGTTATATAGTATGACGTTATAACGTATAACGTTATATACTATCACGTTATAACGTATAATGTTATGTAGTATTACGTTATAACGTATAACGTTATATAGTATCACGTTATAACATATAACGTTATGTAGTATCACGCTATAACGTACAACGTTATATGGTATCACGTTATAACGTATAACGTTATATAGTATGACGTTATAACGTATAACGTTATATACTATCACGTTATAACGTATAATGTTATGTAGTATTACGTTATAACGTATAAGGTTATATAGTATCACGTTATAACGTATAACGTTATGTAGTATCACGCTTTAATGTATTACGTTATATAGTATTACGTTATAACGTATAACGTTATATAGCATCACGTTATAACGTATAACGTTATATTGTATCACGTTATAACGTATAACGTTATATAGCATCACGTTATAACGTATAACGTTAAATTGTATCACGTTATAACGTATAACGTTATGTAGTATCACGTTATAACGTATAATGTTATGTAGTATCACAATAAAGTATAATGTTATGTAGTATCACGTTATAACGTGTAACGTTATGTAGTATCACGCTTTAACGTATTACGTTATATAGTATTACGTTATAATGTATAACGTTATATAGTATCACGTTATAACATATAACGTTATGTAGTATCACGCTATAACGTATAACGTTATATAGTATCGCGTTATGACGTATAACGTTAAATTGTATCACGTTATAACGTATAACGTTATGTAGTATCACGTTATAACGTATAATGTTATGTAGTATCACAATAAAGTATAATGTTATGTAGTATCACGTTATAACGTGCAACGTTATGTAGCATCACGTTATAACGTACAACGTTATATAGTATCACGTTATAACGTATAACGTTATGTAGTATCACGTTATAACGTATAATGTTATGTAGTATCACGTTATAACGTATAATGTTATGTAGTATCACGTTATAACGTGTAACGTTATGTAGCATCACGCTTTAACGTATTACGTTATATAGTATTACGTTATAATGTATAACGTTATATAGTATCACGTTATAACGTATTACGTTATATAGTAGTACGTTTTAACGTATAAAGTTATATAGTACTACGTTATAACGTATAACGTTATGTAGTATCACGTTATAACGTATAATGTTATGTAGTATCACGTTATAACGTATAATGTTATGTAGTATCACGCTATAACGTATTGCGTTATATAGTATTACGTTATAACGTGTAACGTTATATAGTATCACGCTATAACGTATTGCGTTATATAGTATGACGATATAACGTATAACGTTATGTAGTATCACGTTATAACGTATTATGTTCTATAGCATTACGTTATATAGTATTACGTTATTACGTGTATCGTTATGTAGTATCACGTTATAACGTATAACGTTATATAGTATCACGTTATAACATATAACGTTATGTAGTATCACGCTATAACGTACAACGTTATATGGTATCACGTTATAACGTATAACGTTATATAGTATGACGTTATAACGTATAACGTTATATACTATCACGTTATAACGTATAATGTTATGTAGTATTACGTTATAACGTATAAGGTTATATAGTATCACGTTATAACGTATAACGTTATGTAGTATCACGCTTTAATGTATTACGTTATATAGTATTACGTTATAACGTATAACGTTATATAGCATCACGTTATAACGTATAACGTTATATTGTATCACGTTATAACGTATAACGTTATATAGCATCACGTTATAACGTATAACGTTAAATTGTATCACGTTATAACGTATAACGTTATGTAGTATCACGTTATAACGTATAATGTTATGTAGTATCACAATAAAGTATAATGTTATGTAGTATCACGTTATAACGTGTAACGTTATGTAGTATCACGCTTTAACGTATTACGTTATATAGTATTACGTTATAATGTATAACGTTATATAGTATCACGTTATAACATATAACGTTATGTAGTATCACGCTATAACGTATAACGTTATATAGTATCGCGTTATGACGTATAACGTTAAATTGTATCACGTTATAACGTATAACGTTATGTAGTATCACGTTATAACGTATAATGTTATGTAGTATCACAATAAAGTATAATGTTATGTAGTATCACGTTATAACGTGCAACGTTATGTAGCATCACGTTATAACGTACAACGTTATATAGTATCACGTTATAACGTATAACGTTATGTAGTATCACGTTATAACGTATAATGTTATGTAGTATCACGTTATAACGTATAATGTTATGTAGTATCACGTTATAACGTGTAACGTTATGTAGCATCACGCTTTAACGTATTACGTTATATAGTATTACGTTATAATGTATAACGTTATATAGTATCACGTTATAACGTATTACGTTATATAGTAGTACGTTTTAACGTATAAAGTTATATAGTACTACGTTATAACGTATAACGTTATGTAGTATCACGTTATAACGTATAATGTTATGTAGTATCACGTTATAACGTATAATGTTATGTAGTATCACGCTATAACGTATTACGTTATATAGTATTACGTTATAACGTATAACGTTATATAGTATCACGTTATAACGTATTACGTTATATAGTAGTACGTTTTAACGTATAAAGTTATATAGTACTACGTTATAACGTATAACGTTATATAGTATCACGCTATAACGTATTGCGTTATATATTATTACGTTATATAGTATTACGTTATAACGTGTAACGTTATATAGTATCACGCTATAACGTATTGCGTTATATAGTAATACGTTATAACGTGTAACGTTATATAGTATCACGTTATAACTTATTATGTTATATAGCATTACGTTATATAGTATGACGTTATAACGTATAACGTTATATACTATCACGTTATAACGTATAATGTTATGTAGTATCACGTTATAACGTATAAGGTTATATAGTATCACGTTATAACGTATAACGTTATGTAGTATCACGCTTTAACGTATAACGTTATATAGTATTACGTTATAACGTGTAACGTTATATAGTATCACGCTATAACGTATTGCGTTATATAGTATTACGTTATAACGTGTAACGTTATATAGTATCACGTTATAACTTATTATGTTATATGGCATTAGCTTATATAGTATTACGTTATACAGTATCACGTTATAACGTATAAGGTTATATAGTATCACGTTATAACGTATAATGTTATGTAGTATCACGTTATAACGTGTAACGTTATGTAGTATCACGCTTTAACGTATTACGTTATATAGTATTACGTTATAATGTATAACGTTATATAGTATCACGTTATAACGTATTACGTTATATAGTAGTACGTTTTAAAGTATAAAGTTATATAGTACTACGTTATAACGTATAACATTATGTATATCACGCTATAACGTATAACGTTATATAGTATCGCGTTATAACGTATAACGTTATATATTATTACGTTATAACGTATAACGTTATATAGTATCACGTTATAACGTATAACGTTATATAGTATCACGTCATAACGTATTATGTTATATATCATTACGTTATAACGTATAACCTTATATAGTATCACGTTATAACGTATAACGTTATATATTATTACGTTATAACGTGTAACGTTATATAGTATCACGTTATAACGTGTAACGTTATGTAGTATCACGCTTTAACGTATAACGTTGTATAGTATCGCGTTATAACGTATAACGTTATATAGTATTACGTTGTAACGTGTACCGTTATGTAGTATCACGCTTTAATGTATTACGTTATATAGTATTACGTTATAATGTATAACGTTATATAGTATCACGTTATTACGTGTAACGTTATATAGTATCACGCTATAACGTATTGCGTTATATAGTATTACGTTATAACGTGTAACGTTATATAGTATCACGTTATAACGTGTAACGTTATGTAGTATCACGCTTTAACGTATAACGTTGTATAGTATCGCGTTATAACGTATAACGTTATATAGTATTACGTTGTAACGTGTACCGTTATGTAGTATCACGCTTTAATGTATTACGTTATATAGTATTACGTTATAATGTATAACGTTATATAGTATCACGTTATTACGTGTAACGTTATGTAGTATCACGCTTTAACGTATTACGTTATATAGTATTACGTTATAATGTATAACGTTATATAGTATCACGTTATAACATATAACGTTATGTAGTATCACGCTATAACGTATAACGTTATATAGTATCGCGTTATGACGTATAACGTTAAATTGTATCACGTTATAACGTATAACGTTATGTAGTATCACGTTATAACGTATAATGTTATGTAGTATCACAATAAAGTATAATGTTATGTAGTATCACGTTATAACGTGCAACGTTATGTAGCATCACGTTATAACGTACAACGTTATATAGTATCACGTTATAACGTATAACGTTATGTAGTATCACGTTATAACGTATAATGTTATGTAGTATCACGTTATAACGTATAATGTTATGTAGTATCACGTTATAACGTGTAACGTTATGTAGCATCACGCTTTAACGTATTACGTTATATAGTATTACGTTATAATGTATAACGTTATATAGTATCACGTTATAACGTATTACGTTATATAGTAGTACGTTTTAACGTATAAAGTTATATAGTACTACGTTATAACGTATAACGTTATGTAGTATCACGTTATAACGTATAATGTTATGTAGTATCACGTTATAACGTATAATGTTATGTAGTATCACGCTATAACGTATTACGTTATATAGTATTACGTTATAACGTATAACGTTATATAGTATCACGTTATAACGTATTACGTTATATAGTAGTACGTTTTAACGTATAAAGTTATATAGTACTACGTTATAACGTATAACGTTATATAGTATCACGCTATAACGTATTGCGTTATATATTATTACGTTATATAGTATTACGTTATAACGTGTAACGTTATATAGTATCACGCTATAACGTATTGCGTTATATAGTAATACGTTATAACGTGTAACGTTATATAGTATCACGTTATAACTTATTATGTTATATAGCATTACGTTATATAGTATGACGTTATAACGTATAACGTTATATACTATCACGTTATAACGTATAATGTTATGTAGTATCACGTTATAACGTATAAGGTTATATAGTATCACGTTATAACGTATAACGTTATGTAGTATCACGCTTTAACGTATAACGTTATATAGTATTACGTTATAACGTGTAACGTTATATAGTATCACGCTATAACGTATTGCGTTATATAGTATTACGTTATAACGTGTAACGTTATATAGTATCACGTTATAACTTATTATGTTATATGGCATTAGCTTATATAGTATTACGTTATACAGTATCACGTTATAACGTATAAGGTTATATAGTATCACGTTATAACGTATAATGTTATGTAGTATCACGTTATAACGTGTAACGTTATGTAGTATCACGCTTTAACGTATTACGTTATATAGTATTACGTTATAATGTATAACGTTATATAGTATCACGTTATAACGTATTACGTTATATAGTAGTACGTTTTAAAGTATAAAGTTATATAGTACTACGTTATAACGTATAACGTTATGTATATCACGCTATAACGTATAACGTTATATAGTATCGCGTTATAACGTATAACGTTATATATTATTACGTTATAACGTATAACGTTATATAGTATCACGTTATAACGTATAACGTTATATAGTATCACGTCATAACGTATTATGTTATATATCATTACGTTATATAGTATGACGTTATAACGTATAACCTTATATAGTATCACGTTATAACGTATAATGTTATGTAGTATCACGTTATAAAGTGTAACGTTATATAGTATCACGCTATAACGTATTGCGTTATATAGTATTACGTTATAACGTGTAACGTTATATAGTATCACGTTATAACTTATTATGTTATATGGCATTAGCTTATATAGTATTACGTTATACAGTATCACGTTATAACGTGTAAGGTTATATAGTATCACGTTATAACGTATAACGTTATATAGTATCGCGTTATAACGTATAACATTATGTAGTATCACGTTATAACGTATAATGTAATGTAGTATCACGTTATAACGTGTACCGTTATGTAGTATCACGCTTTAATGTATTACCTTATATAGTATTACGTTATAATGTATAACGTTATATAGTATCACGTTATTACGTGTAACGTTATGTAGTATCACGCTTTAACGTATAACGTTGTATAGTATCGCGTTATAACGTATAACGTTATATAGTATTACGTTGTAACGTATAACGTTATATAGTATCGCGTTATAACGTATAACGTTATGTAGTATCACGTTATAACGTATAATGTAATGTAGTATCACGTTATAACGTGTACCGTTATGTAGTATCACGCTTTAATGTATTACGTTATATAGTATTACGTTATAATGTATAACGTTATATAGTATCACGTTATTACGTGTAACGTTATGTAGTATCACGCTTTAACGTATTACGTTATATAGCATCAAGTTATAACGTACAACGTTATATAGTATCACGTTATAACGTATAATGTTATGTAGTATCACGTTATAACGTATAACGTTATATAGCATCACGTTATAACGTACAACGTTATATAGTATCACGTTATAACGTATAACGTTATGTAGTATCACGTTATAACGTATAATGTTATGTAGTATCACGTTATAACGTATAATGTTATGTAGTATCACGTTATAACGTATAACGTTGTATAGTATCGCGTTATAACGTATAACGTTATACAGTATTACGTTGTAACGTATAACGTTATATAGTATCGCGTTATAACGTATAACGTTATGTAGTATCACGTTATTACGTATAATGTAATGTAGTATCACGTTATAACGTGTACCGTTATGTAGTATCACGCTTTAATGTATTACGTTATATAGTATTACGTTATAATGTATAACGTTATATAGTATCACGTTATTACGTGTAACGTTATGTAGTATCACGCTTTAACGTATTACGTTATATAGTATTACGTTATAATGTATAACGTTATATAGTATCACGTTATAACGTATTACGTTATATAGTAGTACGTTTTAACGTATAAAGTTATATAGTACTACGTTATAACGTATAACGTTATGTAGTATCACGCTATAACGTATAACGTTATATAGTATCGCGTTATAACGTATAACGTTATATATTATTACGTTATAACGTATAACGTTATATAGCATCACGTTATAACGTACAACGTTATATAGTATCACGTTATAACGTATTATGTTATATATCATTACGTTATATAGTATGACGTTATAACGTATAACGTTATATAGTATCACGTTATAACGTATAATGTTATGTAGTATCACGTTATAACGTATAACGTTATATAGTATCACGCTATAACGTACAACGTTATATAGTATCACGTTATAACGTATAATGTTATGTAGTATCACGTTATAACGTATAACGTTGTATAGTATCGCGTTATAAAGTATAACGTTATATAGTATTACGTTGTAACGTATAACGTTATATAGTATCGCGTTATAACGTATAACGTTATGTAGTATCACGTTATAACGTATAACGTTATGTAGTATCACGTTATAACGTATAACATTATGTAGTATCACGCTATAACGTACAACGTTATATAGTATCACGTTATAACGTATTATGTTATATATCATTACGTTATATAGTATGACGTTATAACGTATAACGTTATATAGTATCACGTTATAACGTATAACGTTATGTAGTATCACGCTATAACGTATAACGTTATATAGTATCGCGTTATAACGTATAACGTTATATATTATTACGTTATAACGTATAACGTTATATAGCATCACGTTATAACGTACAACGTTATATAGTATCACGTTATAACGTATAACGTTATGTAGTATCACGTTATAACGTATAATGTTATGTAGTATCACGTTATAACGTATAATGTTATGTAGTATCACGTTAAAACGTGTAACGTTATGTAGTACCACGCTTTAACGTATTACGTTATATAGTAATACGTTATAATGTATAACGTTATATAGTATCACGTTATAACGTATTACGTTATATAGTAGTACGTTTTAACGTATAAAGTTATAAAGTACTACGTTATAACGTATAACGTTATGTAGTATCACGCTATAACGTATAACGTTATATAGTATCGCGTTATAACGTATAACGTTATATAGTATTACGTTGTAACGTATAACGTTATATAGCATCACGTTATAACGTACAACGTTATATAGTATCACGTTATAACGTATAACGTTATATAGTATCACGTCATAACGTATTATGTTATATATCATTACGTTATATAGTATGACGTTATAACGTATAACGTTATATAGTATCACGTTATAACGTATAACGTTATATAGTATCACGTTATAACATATAACGTTATATAGTATCGCGTTATAACGTATAACGTTATATAGTATCACGTTATAACATATAACGTTATATAGTATCGCGTTATAACGTATTATGTTATACAGCATTACGTTATATAGTATAACGTTATATAGTATCACGTTATAACATATAACGTTATGTAGTATCACGCTATAACGTACAACGTTATATAGTATCACGTTATAACGTATTATGTTATATAGCATTACGTTATATAGTATTACGCTACAACATATAACGTTATATAGTGTCGCGTTATAACGTATAACGTTATATAGTATTACTTTATAACGTATAACGTTATATAGTATCACGTTATTACGTGTAACGTTATGTAGTATCACGCTTTAACGTATTACGTTATAATGTATAACGTTATATAGCATCACGTTATAACGTATAACGTTACATAGTATCACGTTATAACGTATAACGTTATGTAGTATCACGCTATAACGTATTACGTTATATAGTATTACGTTATAACGTGTAACGTTATACAGTATCACGTTATAACGTATTATGTTATATAGCATTACGTTATATAGTATTATGTTATAACGTTTAACGTTATATAGAATCACGTTATAACGTATAACGTTATATAGTATCGCGTTATAACGTATAACGTTATATAGTATCACGTTATAACATATAACGTTATGTAGTATCACGCTATAACGTATAACGTGTTATAGTTTTACGTTATAACGTATTACGTTATATAGTATCACGTTATAACGTATAACGTTATATAGTATCACGTTATAACGTATAACGTTATATAGCATCGTGTTATACCGTATAACGTTATATAGTATCACGTTATAACATATAACGTTATGTAGTATCACGCTATAACGTACAACGTTATATAGTATCACGTTATAACGTATAACGTTATATAGTATCGCGTTATGACGTATAACGTTATATAGTAGCTCGTTATAACATATAACGTTATGTAGTATCACGTTATAACGTATAATGTTATGTAGTATCACGTTATAACGTATAAGGTTATGTAGTATCACGCTATAACGTATTACGTTATATAGTATTACTTTATAACGTGTAACGTTATATAGCATCACGCTATAACGTATAATGTTATGTAGTGTCACGTTATAACGTATAAGGTTATGTAGTATCACGTTATAACATATAACGTTATATAGTATCGCGTTATAACGTATAACGTTATATAGTATCACGTTATAACATATAACGTTATATAGTATCGCGTTATAACGTATAACGTTATATAGTATCACGTTATAACGTATAACGTTATATAGTATCGCGTTATAACGTATTATGTTATACAGCATTACGTTATATAGTATTACGTTATAACATATAACGTTATGTAGTATCACGCTATAACGTATTACGTTATATAGTATCACGTTATAACGTGTAACGTTATATAGTATCACGGTATAACGTATTATGTTATATAGCATTACGTTATATAGTATCACGTTATAACGTATAACGTTATATAGTATCACGTTATAACGTATAACGTTATATAGTATCACGTTATGACGTATAACGTTATATAGTATCACGCTATAACGTATTATGTTACACAGCATTACGTTATATAGTATTACGTTACAACGTATAACGTTATATAGTATCACGTTATAACGTATAAAGTTTTATAGCATCGTGTAATAACGTATAACGTTATATAGTATCACGTTATAACATATAACGTTATGTAGTATCACGCTATAACGTACAACGTTATATAGTATCACGTTATAACGTATAACGTTATATAGTATCGCGTTATAACGGATAACGTTATATAGTAGCACGTTATAACATATAACGTTATGTAGTATCGCGTTATAACGTATAATGTTATGTAGTTTCACGCTATAACGTATAACGTGTTATAGTTTTACGCTATAACGTATTACGTTATATAGTATCACGTTATAACGTATAACGTTATATAGTATCACGTTATGACGTATAACGTTATATACTATTACGTTATAACGTATAACGTTATATAGTATCACGTTATAACGTATAACGTTATATAGTACCACGATTTAACGTATTACGTTATATAGTATCACGTTATAACGTATTATGTTACACAGCATTACGTTATATAGTATTACGTTACAACGTATAACGTTATATAGTATCACGTTATAACGTATAAAGTTATATAGCATCGTGTAATAACGTATAACGTTATATAGTATCACGTTATAACATATAACGTTATGTAGTATCACGCTATAACGTATTACGTTATATAGTATTACGTTATAACGTGTAACGTTATATAGTATCACGTTATAACGTATTATGTTTTATAGCCTTACGTTATATAGTATTACGTTATAACGTATAACGTTATGTAGTATCACGCTATAACGTATAACGTTATATAGTTCTACGTTATAACGTATTACGTTATATAGTATCACGTTATAACGTATAACGTTATATAGTATCACGTTATAACGTATAACGTTATATAGTATCGCGTTATAACGTATTATGTTATACAGCATTACGTTATATAGTATTACGTTATAACGTATAACGTTATATAGTACCACATTATTACGTGTAACGTTATGTAGTATCACGCTTTAACGTATTACGTTATATAGTATTACGTTATAATGTATAACGTTATATAGTATTACGTTATAACGTGTAACGTTATATAGTATCACGCTATAACGTATTACGTTATATAGTATTACGTTATAACGTGTAACGTTATATAGTATCACGTTATAACGTATTATGTTTTATAGCCTTACGTTATATAGTATTACGTTATAACGTATAACGTTATATAGTATCACGTTATAACGTATAAGGTTATGTAGTATCACGTTATAACGTATAATGTTATGTAGTATCACTTTATAACGTATAACGTTATATAGTATTACGTTATAACGTGTAACGTTATATAGTATCACGCTATAACGTATTACGTTATATAGTATTACGTTATAACGTATAACGTTATATAGAATCACGTTATTACGTGTAACGTTATGTAGTATCATGCTTTAACGTATTACGTTATATAGTATTACGTTATAATGTATAACGTTATGTAGTATCACGCTATAACGTATAACGGTATATAGTATCACGTTATAACATATAACGTTATATAGTACCGCGTTATAACGTATAACGTTATATAGTATTACGTTATAACGTATAACGATATATAGTATCACGTTATTACGTGTAACGTTATGTAGTATCACGCTTTAACGTATTACGTTATATAGTATTACGTTATAACGTGTAACGTTATATAGTATCAAGTTATAACGTATTGTGTTATATAGCATTACGTTATATAGTATTACGTTATAACATATAACGTTATATAGTATCGCGTTATAACATATAACGTTATGTAGTATCACACTATAACGTATAACGATATAGCATCACGTTAGAACGTATAACGTTATATAGTATCACGTTATAACGTATAACGTTATATAGTATCACGTTATAACGTATTATGTTATATAGCATTACGTTATACAGTATGACGTTATAACGTATAACGTTATATAGTATTACGTTATAACGTGTAACGTTATATAGTATTACGTTATAACGTATAACGTTATATAGTATCACGTTATTACGTGTAACGTTATGTAGTATCACGCTATAACGTATTACGTTATATAGTATTACGTTATATCGTGTAACGTTATATAGTATCACGTTATAACGTATTATGTTATATAGCATTACGTTATATAGTATCACGTTATAACATATAACGTTATATAGTATCGCGTTATAACGTATAACGTTATATACTATTACGTTATAACGTATAAGGTTATATAGTATCACGTTATAACGTATAACGTTATATAGTTTTACGTTATAACGTATTACGTTATATAGTATCACGTTATAACGTATAACGTTATATAGTATCACGTTATGACGTATAACGTTATATAGTATCACGTTATAACGTATAACGTTATATAGCATCGTGTTATAACGTATAACGTTATATAGTATCACGTTATAACATATAACGTTATGTAGTATCACGCTATAACGTACATTGTTATATAGTATCACGTTATAACGTATAACGTTATATAGTATCGCGTTATGACGTATAACGTTATATAGTAGCTCGTTATAACATATAACGTTATGTAGTATCACGTTATAACGTATAATGTTATGTAGTATCACGTTATAACGTATAAGGTTATGTAGTATCACGCTATAACGTATTACGTTATATAGTATTACGTTATAACGTGTAACGTTATATAGCATCACGCTATAACGTATAATGTTATGTAGTGTCACGTTATAACGTATAAGGTTATGTAGTATCACGTTATAACATATAACGTTATGTAGTATCACGCTATAACGTATAACGTTATATAGTATCACGTTATAACATATAACGTTATGTAGTATCACGCTATAACGTATAACGTTATATAGTTCTACGTTATAACGTATTACGTTATATAGTATCACGTTATAACGTATAACGTTATATAGTATCACGTTATAACGTATAACGTTATATAGTATCGCGTTATAACGTATTATGTTATACAGCATTACGTTATATAGTATTACGTTATAACATATAACGTTATATAGTATCGCGTTATAACGTATAACGTTATATAGTATTACGTTATAACGTATAACGTTATATAGTATCACGTTATTACGTGTAACGTTATGTAGTATCACGCTATAACGTATTACGTTATATAGTATTACGTTATAACGTGTAACGTTATATAGTATCACGGTATATCGTATTATGTTATATAGCATTACGTTATAACATATAACGTTATATAGCATTACGTTATAACATATAACATTATATAGTATCGCGTTATAACGTATAACGTTTTATAGTATCACGTTATAACATATAACGTTATATAGTATCGCGTTATAACGTATAACGTTATATAGTATCACGTTATAACGTATAACGTTATATAGTATCGCGTTATAACGTATTATGTTATACAGCATTACGTTATATAGTATTACATTATAACATATAACGTTATATAGTATCGCGTTATAACGTATAACGTTATATGGTATCACGTTATAACATATAACGTTATATAGTATCGCGTTATAACGTAATATGTTATACAGCATTACGTTATATAGTATTACGTTATAACATATAACGTTATATAGTATCGCGTTATAACGTATAACGTTATATAGTATTACGTTATAACGTATAACGTTATATAGTATCACGTTATTACGTGTAACGTTATGTAGTATCACGCTATAACGTATTACGTTATATAGTATCACGTTATAACGTGTAACGTTATATAGTATCACGGTATAACGTATTATGTTATATAGCATTACGTTATATAGTATCACGTTATAACGTATAACGTTATATAGTATCACGTTATAACGTAAAACGTTATATAGTATCACGTTATGACGTATAACGTTATATAGTATCACGTTATAACGTATTATGTTACACAGCATTACGTTATATAGTATTACGTTACAACGTATAACGTTATATAGTATCACGTTATAACGTATAAAGTTATATAGCATCGTGTAATAACGTATAACGTTATATAGTATCACGTTATAACATATAACGTTATGTAGTATCACGCTATAACGTACAACGTTATATAGTATCACGTTATAACGTATAACGTTATATAGTATCGCGTTATAACGGATAACGTTATATAGTAGCACGTTATAACATATAACGTTATGTAGTATCGCGTTATAACGTATAATGTTATGTAGTATCACGTTATAACGTATAAGGTTTTGTAGTATCACGTTATAACGTATAGCGTTATGTAGTATCACGCTATAACGTATAACTTTATATACTATTACGTTATAACGTATTATGTTATATAGCATTACGTTATATAGTATCACGCTGTAACGTACAACGCTATATAGTATCACGTTATAACGTATAACGTTATATAGTATCGCGTTATGACGTATAACGTTATATAGTAGCTCGTGATAACATATAACGTTATATAGTATCACGTTATAACGTATAATGTTATGTAGTATCACGTTATAACGTATAAGGTTATGTAGTATCACGCTATAACGTATTACGTTATATAGTATTACGTTATAACGTGTAACGTTATACAGTATCACGTTATAACGTATTATGTTATATAGCATTACGTTATATAGTATTACGTTATAACGTTTAACGTTATATAGAATCACGTTATAACGTATAACGTTATATAGTATCGCGTTATAACGTATAACGTTATATAGTATCACGTTATAACATATAACGTTATGTAGTTTCACGCTATAACGTATAACGTGTTATAGTTTTACGTTATAACGTATTACGTTATATAGTATCACGTTATAACGTATAACGTTATACAGTATCACGTTATGACGTATAACGTTATATAGTATCACGTTATAACGTATAACGTTATATAGCATCGTGTTATAACGTATAACGTTATATAGTATCACGTTATAACATATAACGTTATGTAGTATCACGCTATAACGTACAACGTTATATAGTATCACGTTATAACGTATTATGTTATATAGCATTACGTTATATAGTATTACGCTACAACATATAACGTTATATAGTGTCGCGTTATAACGTATAACGTTATATAGTATTACGTTATAACGTATAACGTTATATAGTATCACGTTATTACGTGTAACGTTATGTAGTATCACGCTTTAACGTATTACGTTATAATGTATAACGTTATATAGCATCACGTTATAACGTATAACGTTACATAGTATCACGTTATAACGTATAACGTTATGTAGTATCACGCTATAACGTATTACGTTATATAGTATTACGTTATAACGTGTAACGTTATACAGTATCACGTTATAACGTATTATGTTATATAGCATTACGTTATATAGTATTATGTTATAACGTTTAACGTTATATAGAATCACGTTATAACGTATAACGTTATATAGTATCGCGTTATAACGTATAACGTTATATAGTATCACGTTATAACATATAACGTTATGTAGTATCACGCTATAACGTATAACGTGTTATAGTTTTACGTTATAACGTATTACGTTATATAGTATCACGTTATAACGTATAACGTTATATAGTATCACGTTATAACGTATAACGTTATATAGCATCGTGTTATACCGTATAACGTTATATAGTATCACGTTATAACATATAACGTTATGTAGTATCACGCTATAACGTACAACGTTATATAGTATCACGTTATAACGTATAACGTTATATAGTATCGCGTTATGACGTATAACGTTATATAGTAGCTCGTTATAACATATAACGTTATGTAGTATCACGTTATAACGTATAATGTTATGTAGTATCACGTTATAACGTATAAGGTTATGTAGTATCACGCTATAACGTATTACGTTATATAGTATTACTTTATAACGTGTAACGTTATATAGCATCACGCTATAACGTATAATGTTATGTAGTGTCACGTTATAACGTATAAGGTTATGTAGTATCACGTTATAACATATAACGTTATATAGTATCGCGTTATAACGTATAACGTTATATAGTATCACGTTATAACATATAACGTTATATAGTATCGCGTTATAACGTATAACGTTATATAGTATCACGTTATAACGTATAACGTTATATAGTATCGCGTTATAACGTATTATGTTATACAGCATTACGTTATATAGTATTACGTTATAACATATAACGTTATATAGTATCGCGTTATAACGTATAACGTTATATAGTATCACGTTATAACATATAACGTTATATAGTATCGCGTTATAACGTATTATGTTATACAGCATTACGTTATATAGTATTACGTTATAACATATAACGTTATATAGTATCGCGTTATAACGTATAACGTTATATAGTATTACGTTATAACGTATAACGTTATATAGTATCACGTTATTACGTGTAACGTTATGTAGTATCACGCTATAACGTATTACGTTATATAGTATCACGTTATAACGTGTAACGTTATATAGTATCACGGTATAACGTATTATGTTATATAGCATTACGTTATATAGTATCACGTTATAACGTATAACGTTATATAGTATCACGTTATAACGTATAACGTTATATAGTATCACGTTATGACGTATAACGTTATATAGTATCACGTTATAACGTATTATGTTACACAGCATTACGTTATATAGTATTACGTTACAACGTATAACGTTATATAGTATCACGTTATAACGTATAAAGTTATATAGCATCGTGTAATAACGTATAACGTTATATAGTATCACGTTATAACATATAACGTTATGTAGTATCGCGTTATAACGTATAATGTTATGTAGTATCACGTTATAACGTATAAGGTTTTGTAGTATCACGTTATAACGTATAGCGTTATGTAGTATCACGCTATAACGTATAACTTTATATACTATTACGTTATAACGTATAAGGTTATATAGTATCACGTTATAACGTGTAACGTTATATAGTTTTACGTTATAACGTATTACGTTATATAGTATCACGTTATAACGTATAACGTTATATAGTATCTCGTTATGACGTATAACGTTATATAGTATCACGTTATAACGTATAACGTTATATAGCATCGTGTTATAACGTATAACGTTATATAGTATCACTTTATAACATATAACGTTATGTAGTATCACGCTGTAACGTACAACGCTATATAGTATCACGTTATAACGTATAACGTTATATAGTATCGCGTTATGACGTATAACGTTATATAGTAGCTCGTTATAACATATAACGTTATATAGTATCACGTTATAACGTATAATGTTATGTAGTATCACGTTATAACGTATAAGGTTATGTAGTATCACGCTATAACGTATTACGTTATATAGTATTACGTTATAACGTGTAACGTTATACAGTATCACGTTATAACGTATTATGTTATATAGCATTACGTTATATAGTATTACGTTATAACGTTTAACGTTATATAGAATCACGTTATAACGTATAACGTTATATAGTATCGCGTTATAACGTATAACGTTATATAGTATCACGTTATAACATATAACGTTATGTAGTTTCACGCTATAACGTATAACGTGTTATAGTTTTACGCTATAACGTATTACGTTATATAGTATCACGTTATAACGTATAACGTTATATAGTATCACGTTATGACGTATAACGTTATATAGTATCACGTTATAACGTATAACGTTATATAGCATCGTGTTATAACGTATAACGTTATATAGTATCACGTTATAACATATAACGTTATGTAGTATCACGCTATAACGTACAACGTTATATAGTATCACGTTATAACGTATTATGTTATATAGCATTACGTTATATAGTATTACGCTATAACATATAACGTTATATAGTATCGCGTTATAACGTATAACGTTATATAGTATTACGTTATAACGTATAACGTTATATAGTATCACGTTATTACGTGTAACGTTATGTAGTATCACGCTTTAACGTATTACGTTATAATGTATAACGTTATATAGCATCACGTTATAACGTATAACGTTACATAGTATCACGTTATAACGTATAACGTTATGTAGTATCACGCTATAACGTATTACGTTATATAGTATTACGTTATAACGTGTAACGTTATACAGTATCACGTTATAACGTATAACGTTATATAGTATCGCGTTATAACGTATAACGTTATATAGTATCACGTTATAACATATAACGTTATGTAGTATCACGCTATAACGTATAACGTGTTATAGTTTTACGTTATAACGTATTACGTTATATAGTATCACGTTATAACGTATAACGTTATATAGTATCACGTTATAACGTATAACGTTATATAGCATCGTGTTATACCGTATAACGTTATATAGTATCACGTTATAACATATAACGTTATGTAGTATCACGCTATAACGTACAACGTTATATAGTATCACGTTATAACGTATAACGTTATATAGTATCGCGTTATGACGTATAACGTTATATAGTAGCTCGTTATAACATATAACGTTATGTAGTATCACGCTATAACGTATAACGTGTTATAGTTTTACGTTATAACGTATTACGTTATATAGTATCACGTTACAACGTATAACGTTATATAGTATCACGT
Organism: Bombus vestalis; assembly: GCA_963556215.1. Taxonomy (NCBI): domain Eukaryota; kingdom Metazoa; phylum Arthropoda; class Insecta; order Hymenoptera; family Apidae; genus Bombus; species Bombus vestalis. Next base: position 3,934,315 of record OY744595.1, read on the forward strand.
TATAACGTATAACGTTATATAGCATCGTGTTATACCGTATAACGTTATATAGTATCACGTTATAACATATAACGTTATGTAGTATCTCGCTATAACGTACAACGTTATATAGTATCACGTTATAACGTATAACGTTATATAGTATCACGTTATAACATATAACGTTATATAGCATCGCGTTATAACGTATAACGTTATATAGTATCACGTTATAACATATAACGTTATGTAGTATCACGCTATAACGTATAACGTGTTATAGTTTTACGTTATAACGTATTACGTTATATAGTATCACGTTATAACGTATAACGTTATATAGTATCACGTTATAACGTATAACGTTATATAGCATCGTGTTATACCGTATAACGTTATATAGTATCACGTTATAACATATAACGTTATGTAGTATCACGCTATAACGTACAACGTTATATAGTATCACGTTATAACGTATAACGTTATATAGTATCACGTTATAACATATAACGTTATATAGCATCGTGTTATACCGTATAACGTTATATAGTATCACGTTATAACATATAACGTTATGTAGTATCACGCTATAACGTACAACGTTATATAGTATCACGTTATAACGTATAACGTTATATAGTATCGCGTTATGACGTATAACGTTATATAGTATCGCGTTATAACGTATAACGTTATATAGTATCACGTTATAACATATAACGTTATGTAGTATCACGCTATAACGTACAACGTTATATAGTATCACGTTATAACGTTTAACGTTATATAGAATCACGTTATAACGTATAACGTTATATAGTATCGCGTTATAACGTATAACGTTATATAGTATCACGTTATAACATATAACGTTATGTAGTATCACGCTATAACGTATAACGTGTTATAGTTTTACGTTATAACGTATTACGTTATATAGTATCACGTTATAACGTATAACGTTATATAGTATCACGTTATAACGTATAACGTTATATAGCATCGTGTTATACCGTATAACGTTATATAGTATCACGTTATAACATATAACGTTATGTAGTATCACGCTATAACGTACAACGTTATATAGTATCACGTTATAACGTATAACGTTATATAGTATCACGTTATAACATATAACGTTATATAGCATCGTGTTATACCGTATAACGTTATATAGTATCACGTTATAACATATAACGTTATGTAGTATCACGCTATAACGTACAACGTTATATAGTATCACGTTATAACGTATAACGTTATATAGTATCGCGTTATGACGTATAACGTTATATAGTAGCTCGTTATAACATATAACGTTATGTAGTATCACGTTATAACGTATAATGTTATGTAGTATCACGTTATAACGTATAAGGTTATGTAGTATCACGCTATAACGTATTACGTTATATAGTATTACTTTATAACGTGTAACGTTATATAGCATCACGCTATAACGTATAATGTTATGTAGTGTCACGTTATAACGTATAAGGTTATGTAGTATCACGTTATAACATATAACGTTATATAGTATCGCGTTATAACGTATAACGTTATATAGTATCACGTTATAACATATAACGTTATATAGTATCGCGTTATAACGTATAACGTTATATAGTATCACGTTATAACGTATAACGTTATATAGTATCGCGTTATAACGTATTATGTTATACAGCATTACGTTATATAGTATTACGTTATAACATATAACGTTATATAGTATCGCGTTATAACGTATAACGTTATATAGTATCACGTTATAACATATAACGTTATATAGTATCGCGTTATAACGTATTATGTTATACAGCATTACGTTATATAGTATTACGTTATAACATATAACGTTATATAGTATCGCGTTATAACGTATAACGTTATATAGTATTACGTTATAACGTATAACGTTATATAGTATCACGTTATTACGTGTAACGTTATGTAGTATCACGCTATAACGTATTACGTTATATAGTATCACGTTATAACGTGTAACGTTATATAGTATCACGGTATAACGTATTATGTTATATAGCATTACGTTATATAGTATCACGTTATAACGTATAACGTTATATAGTATCACGTTATAACGTATAACGTTATATAGTATCACGTTATGACGTATAACGTTATATAGTATCACGTTATAACGTATTATGTTACACAGCATTACGTTATATAGTATTACGTTACAACGTATAACGTTATATAGTATCACGTTATAACGTATAAAGTTATATAGCATCGTGTAATAACGTATAACGTTATATAGTATCACGTTATAACATATAACGTTATGTAGTATCACGCTATAACGTACAACGTTATATAGTATCACGTTATAACGTATAACGTTATATAGTATCGCGTTATAACGGATAACGTTATATAGTAGCACGTTATAACATATAACGTTATGTAGTATCGCGTTATAACGTATAATGTTATGTAGTATCACGTTATAACGTATAAGGTTTTGTAGTATCACGTTATAACGTATAGCGTTATGTAGTATCACGCTATAACGTATAACTTTATATACTATTACGTTATAACGTATAAGGTTATATAGTATCACGTTATAACGTGTAACGTTATATAGTTTTACGTTATAACGTATTACGTTATATAGTATCACGTTATAACGTATAACGTTATATAGTATCTCGTTATGACGTATAACGTTATATAGTATCACGTTATAACGTATAACGTTATATAGCATCGTGTTATAACGTATAACGTTATATAGTATCACTTTATAACATATAACGTTATGTAGTATCACGCTGTAACGTACAACGCTATATAGTATCACGTTATAACGTATAACGTTATATAGTATCGCGTTATGACGTATAACGTTATATAGTAGCTCGTTATAACATATAACGTTATATAGTATCACGTTATAACGTATAATGTTATGTAGTATCACGTTATAACGTATAAGGTTATGTAGTATCACGCTATAACGTATTACGTTATATAGTATTACGTTATAACGTGTAACGTTATACAGTATCACGTTATAACGTATTATGTTATATAGCATTACGTTATATAGTATTACGTTATAACGTTTAACGTTATATAGAATCACGTTATAACGTATAACGTTATATAGTATCGCGTTATAACGTATAACGTTATATAGTATCACGTTATAACATATAACGTTATATAGTATCGCGTTATAACGTATTATGTTATACAGCATTACGTTATATAGTATTACGTTATAACATATAACGTTATATAGTATCGCGTTATAACGTATAACGTTATATAGTATCACGTTATAACATATAACGTTATGTAGTATCACGCTATAACGTATAACGTGTTATAGTTTTACGTTATAACGTATTACGTTATATAGTATCACGTTATAACGTATAACGTTATATAGTATCACGTTATAACGTATAACGTTATATAGCATCGTGTTATACCGTATAACGTTATATAGTATCACGTTATAACATATAACGTTATGTAGTATCACGCTATAACGTACAACGTTATATAGTATCACGTTATAACGTATAACTTTATATACTATTACGTTATAACGTATAAGGTTATATAGTATCACGTTATAACGTGTAACGTTATATAGTTTTACGTTATAACGTATTACGTTATATAGTATCACGTTATAACGTATAACGTTATATAGTATCTCGTTATGACGTATAACGTTATATAGTATCACGTTATAACGTATAACGTTATATAGCATCGTGTTATAACGTATAACGTTATATAGTATCACTTTATAACATATAACGTTATGTAGTATCACGCTGTAACGTACAACGCTATATAGTATCACGTTATAACGTATAACGTTATATAGTATCGCGTTATGACGTATAACGTTATATAGTAGCTCGTTATAACATATAACGTTATATAGTATCACGTTATAACGTATAATGTTATGTAGTATCACGTTATAACGTATAAGGTTATGTAGTATCACGCTATAACGTATTACGTTATATAGTATTACGTTATAACGTGTAACGTTATACAGTATCACGTTATAACGTATTATGTTATATAGCATTACGTTATATAGTATTACGTTATAACGTTTAACGTTATATAGAATCACGTTATAACGTATAACGTTATATAGTATCGCGTTATAACGTATAACGTTATATAGTATCACGTTATAACATATAACGTTATGTAGTTTCACGCTATAACGTATAACGTGTTATAGTTTTACGCTATAACGTATTACGTTATATAGTATCACGTTATAACGTATAACGTTATATAGTATCACGTTATGACGTATAACGTTATATAGTATCACGTTATAACGTATAACGTTATATAGCATCGTGTTATAACGTATAACGTTATATAGTATCACGTTATAACATATAACGTTATGTAGTATCACGCTATAACGTACAACGTTATATAGTATCACGTTATAACGTATTATGTTATATAGCATTACGTTATATAGTATTACGCTATAACATATAACGTTATATAGTATCGCGTTATAACGTATAACGTTATATAGTATTACGTTATAACGTATAACGTTATATAGTATCACGTTATTACGTGTAACGTTATGTAGTATCACGCTTTAACGTATTACGTTATAATGTATAACGTTATATAGCATCACGTTATAACGTATAACGTTACATAGTATCACGTTATAACGTATAACGTTATGTAGTATCACGCTATAACGTATTACGTTATATAGTATTACGTTATAACGTGTAACGTTATACAGTATCACGTTATAACGTATTATGTTATATAGCATTACGTTATATAGTATTATGTTATAACGTTTAACGTTATATAGAATCACGTTATAACGTATAACGTTATATAGTATCGCGTTATAACGTATAACGTTATATAGTATCACGTTATAACATATAACGTTATGTAGTATCACGCTATAACGTATAACGTGTTATAGTTTTACGTTATAACGTATTACGTTATATAGTATCACGTTATAACGTATAACGTTATATAGTATCACGTTATAACGTATAACGTTATATAGCATCGTGTTATACCGTATAACGTTATATAGTATCACGTTATAACATATAACGTTATGTAGTATCACGCTATAACGTACAACGTTATATAGTATCACGTTATAACGTATAACGTTATATAGTATCGCGTTATGACGTATAACGTTATATAGTAGCTCGTTATAACATATAACGTTATGTAGTATCACGCTATAACGTATAACGTGTTATAGTTTTACGTTATAACGTATTACGTTATATAGTATCACGTTACAACGTATAACGTTATATAGTATCACGTTATAACGTATAACGTTATATAGCATCGTGTTATACCGTATAACGTTATATAGTATCACGTTATAACATATAACGTTATGTAGTATCTCGCTATAACGTACAACGTTATATAGTATCACGTTATAACGTATAACGTTATATAGTATCACGTTATAACATATAACGTTATATAGCATCGCGTTATAACGTATAACGTTATATAGTATCACGTTATAACATATAACGTTATGTAGTATCACGCTATAACGTATAACGTGTTATAGTTTTACGTTATAACGTATTACGTTATATAGTATCACGTTATAACGTATAACGTTATATAGTATCACGTTATAACGTATAACGTTATATAGCATCGTGTTATACCGTATAACGTTATATAGTATCACGTTATAACATATAACGTTATGTAGTATCACGCTATAACGTACAACGTTATATAGTATCACGTTATAACGTATAACGTTATATAGTATCACGTTATAACATATAACGTTATATAGCATCGTGTTATACCGTATAACGTTATATAGTATCACGTTATAACATATAACGTTATGTAGTATCACGCTATAACGTACAACGTTATATAGTATCACGTTATAACGTATAACGTTATATAGTATCGCGTTATGACGTATAACGTTATATAGTATCGCGTTATAACGTATAACGTTATATAGTATCACGTTATAACATATAACGTTATGTAGTATCACGCTATAACGTACAACGTTATATAGTATCACGTTATAACGTTTAACGTTATATAGAATCACGTTATAACGTATAACGTTATATAGTATCGCGTTATAACGTATAACGTTATATAGTATCACGTTATAACATATAACGTTATGTAGTATCACGCTATAACGTATAACGTGTTATAGTTTTACGTTATAACGTATTACGTTATATAGTATCACGTTATAACGTATAACGTTATATAGTATCACGTTATAACGTATAACGTTATATAGCATCGTGTTATACCGTATAACGTTATATAGTATCACGTTATAACATATAACGTTATGTAGTATCACGCTATAACGTACAACGTTATATAGTATCACGTTATAACGTATAACGTTATATAGTATCACGTTATAACATATAACGTTATATAGCATCGTGTTATACCGTATAACGTTATATAGTATCACGTTATAACATATAACGTTATGTAGTATCACGCTATAACGTACAACGTTATATAGTATCACGTTATAACGTATAACGTTATATAGTATCGCGTTATGACGTATAACGTTATATAGTAGCTCGTTATAACATATAACGTTATGTAGTATCACGTTATAACGTATAATGTTATGTAGTATCACGTTATAACGTATAAGGTTATGTAGTATCACGCTATAACGTATTACGTTATATAGTATTACTTTATAACGTGTAACGTTATATAGCATCACGCTATAACGTATAATGTTATGTAGTGTCACGTTATAACGTATAAGGTTATGTAGTATCACGTTATAACATATAACGTTATATAGTATCGCGTTATAACGTATAACGTTATATAGTATCACGTTATAACATATAACGTTATATAGTATCGCGTTATAACGTATAACGTTATATAGTATCACGTTATAACGTATAACGTTATATAGTATCGCGTTATAACGTATTATGTTATACAGCATTACGTTATATAGTATTACGTTATAACATATAACGTTATATAGTATCGCGTTATAACGTATAACGTTATATAGTATCACGTTATAACATATAACGTTATATAGTATCGCGTTATAACGTATTATGTTATACAGCATTACGTTATATAGTATTACGTTATAACATATAACGTTATATAGTATCGCGTTATAACGTATAACGTTATATAGTATTACGTTATAACGTATAACGTTATATAGTATCACGTTATTACGTGTAACGTTATGTAGTATCACGCTATAACGTATTACGTTATATAGTATCACGTTATAACGTGTAACGTTATATAGTATCACGGTATAACGTATTATGTTATATAGCATTACGTTATATAGTATCACGTTATAACGTATAACGTTATATAGTATCACGTTATAACGTATAACGTTATATAGTATCACGTTATGACGTATAACGTTATATAGTATCACGTTATAACGTATTATGTTACACAGCATTACGTTATATAGTATTACGTTACAACGTATAACGTTATATAGTATCACGTTATAACGTATAAAGTTATATAGCATCGTGTAATAACGTATAACGTTATATAGTATCACGTTATAACATATAACGTTATGTAGTATCACGCTATAACGTACAACGTTATATAGTATCACGTTATAACGTATAACGTTATATAGTATCGCGTTATAACGGATAACGTTATATAGTAGCACGTTATAACATATAACGTTATGTAGTATCGCGTTATAACGTATAATGTTATGTAGTATCACGTTATAACGTATAAGGTTTTGTAGTATCACGTTATAACGTATAGCGTTATGTAGTATCACGCTATAACGTATAACTTTATATACTATTACGTTATAACGTATAAGGTTATATAGTATCACGTTATAACGTGTAACGTTATATAGTTTTACGTTATAACGTATTACGTTATATAGTATCACGTTATAACGTATAACGTTATATAGTATCTCGTTATGACGTATAACGTTATATAGTATCACGTTATAACGTATAACGTTATATAGCATCGTGTTATAACGTATAACGTTATATAGTATCACTTTATAACATATAACGTTATGTAGTATCACGCTGTAACGTACAACGCTATATAGTATCACGTTATAACGTATAACGTTATATAGTATCGCGTTATGACGTATAACGTTATATAGTAGCTCGTTATAACATATAACGTTATATAGTATCACGTTATAACGTATAATGTTATGTAGTATCACGTTATAACGTATAAGGTTATGTAGTATCACGCTATAACGTATTACGTTATATAGTATTACGTTATAACGTGTAACGTTATATAGTATCGCGTTATGACGTATAACGTTATATAGTAGCTCGTTATAACATATAACGTTATATAGTATCACGTTATAACGTATAATGTTATGTAGTATCACGTTATAACGTATTATGTTATATAGCATTACGTTATATAGTATTACGTTATAACGTTTAACGTTATATAGAATCACGTTATAACGTATAACGTTATATAGTATCGCGTTATAACGTATAACGTTATATAGTATCACGTTATAACATATAACGTTATGTAGTTTCACGCTATAACGTATAACGTGTTATAGTTTTACGCTATAACGTATTACGTTATATAGTATCACGTTATAACGTATAACGTTATATAGTATCACGTTATGACGTATAACGTTATATAGTATCACGTTATAACGTATAACGTTATATAGCATCGTGTTATAACGTATAACGTTATATAGTATCACGTTATAACATATAACGTTATGTAGTATCACGCTATAACGTACAACGTTATATAGTATCACGTTATAACGTATTATGTTATATAGCATTACGTTATATAGTATTACGCTATAACATATAACGTTATATAGTATCGCGTTATAACGTATAACGTTATATAGTATTACGTTATAACGTATAACGTTATATAGTATCACGTTATTACGTGTAACGTTATGTAGTATCACGCTTTAACGTATTACGTTATAATGTATAACGTTATATAGCATCACGTTATAACGTGTAACGTTACATAGTATCACGTTATAACGTATAACGTTATGTAGTATCACGCTATAACGTATTACGTTATATAGTATTACGTTATAACGTGTAACGTTATACAGTATCACGTTATAACGTATTATGTTATATAGCATTACGTTATATAGTATTATGTTATAAAATTTTAACGTTATATAGAATCACGTTATAACGTATAACATTATATAGTATCGCGTTATAACGTATAACGTTATATAGTATCACGTTATAACATATAACGTTATGTAGTATCACGCTATAACGTATAACGTGTTATAGTTTTACGTTATAACGTATTACGTTATATAGTATCACGTTATAACGTATAACGTTATATAGTATCACGTTATAACGTATAACGTTATATAGCATCGTGTTATACCGTATAACGTTATATAGTATCACGTTATAACATATAACGTTATGTAGTATCACGCTATAACGTACAACGTTATATAGTATCACGTTATAACGTATAACGTTATATAGTATCGCGTTATGACGTATAACGTTATATAGTAGCTCGTTATAACATATAACGTTATGTAGTATCACGTTATAACGTATAATGTTATGTAGTATCACGTTATAACGTATAAGGTTATGTAGTATCACGCTATAACGTATTACGTTATATAGTATTACTTTATAACGTGTAACGTTATATAGCATCACGTTATAACGTATTATGTTATATAGCATTACGTTATATAGTATTACGTTATAACGTACAACGTTATATAGTATCACGATATAACGTATAACGTTATATAGTATCGCGTTATAACGTGTAACGTTATATAGTATTACGTTATAACGTATAACGTTATGTAGTATCACGCTATAACGTATAACGTGTTATAGTTTTACGTTATAACGTATTACGTTATATAGTATCACGTTATAACGTATAACGGTATATAGTATCACGTTATGACGTATTATGTTATATAGCATTACGTTAAACAGTATGACGTTATAACGTATAACGTTATATAGTATCACGTTATAACGTATAACGTTATATATTATCACGTTATAACATATAACGTTATGTAGTATCACGCTATAACGTACAACGTTATATAGTATCACGTTATAACGTATAACGTTATATAGCATCGCGTTATAACGTATAACGTTTTATAGTAGCACGTTATAACATATAACGTTATGTAGTATCACGTTATAACGTATAATGTTATGTAGTATCACGTTATAACGTATAAGGTTATGTAGTATCACGCTATAACGTATTACGTTATATAGTATTACGTTATAACGTATAACGATATAGCATCACGTTATAACGTATAACGTTATATAGTATCACGTTATAACGTATAACGTTATATAGTATCGCGTTATAACGTATTATGTTATACAGCATTACGTTATATAGTATTACGTTATAACGTGTAAGGTTATATAGTATCACGCTATAACGTATTGCGTTATATAGTATTACGTTATAACGTGTAACGTTATATAGTATCACGTTATAACGTATTATGTTATATAGCATTACGTTAAACAGTATGACGTTATAACGTATAACGTTATATAGTATCACGTTATAACGTATAATGTTATGTAGTATCACGTTATAACGTATAATGTTATGTAGTATCACGCTATAACGTATTACGTTATATAGTGTCACGTTATAACGTATAACGATATAGCATCACGTTATAACGTATAACGTTATATAGTATCACGTTATTACGTGTAACGTTATGAAGTATCACGCTTTAACGTATTACGTTATATAGTATTACGTTATAATGTATAACGTTATATAGTATCGCGTTATGACGTATAACGTTATATAGTAGCTCGTTATAACATATAACGTTATGTAGTATCACGTTATAACGTATAATGTTATGTAGTATCACGTTATAACGTATAAGGTTATGTAGTATCACGCTATAACGTATTACGTTATATAGTATTACGTTATAACGTGAAACGTTATATAGCATCACGCTATAACGTATAATGTTATGTAGTGTCACGTTATAACGTATAAGGTTATGTAGTATCACGTTATAACATATAACGTTATGTAGTATCACGCTATAACGTATAACGTTATATAGTATCACGTTATAACATATAACGTTATATACTATCGCGGTATAACGTATAACGTTATATAGTATCACGTTATAACGTATAACGTTATATAGTATCGCGTTATAACGTATTATGTTATACAGCATTACGTTATATAGTATTACGTTATAACGTATAACGTTATGTAGTATCACGCTATAACGTATTACGTTATATAGTATTACGTTATAACGTTAACGTTATATAGCATCACGTTATAACGTATTATGTTATATAGCATTACGTTATATAGTACTACGTTATAACGTATAACGTTATATAGTATCACGTTATAACGTATAACGTTATATAGCATCGTGTTATAACGTATAACGTTATATATTATCACGTTATAACATATAACGTTATATAGTATCACGCTATAACGTACAACGTTATATAGTATTACGTTATAACGTGTAACGTTATATAGTATCACGTTATAACGTATTATGTTATATAGCATTACGTTAAACAGTATGACGTTATAACGTATAACGTTATATAGTATCACGTTATAACGTATAATGTTATGTAGTATCACGTTATAACGTATAATGTTATGTAGTATCACGCTATAACGTATTACGTTATATAGTGTCACGTTATAACGTATAACGATATAGCATCACGTTATAACGTATAACGTTATATAGTATCACGTTATTACGTGTAACGTTATGTAGTATCACGCTTTAACGTATTACGTTATATAGTATTACGTTATAATGTATAACGTTATATAGCATCACGCTATAACGTATAATGTTACGTAGTATCACGTTATAACGTACAAGGTTATGTAGTATCACGTTATAACATATAACGTTATGTAGTATCACGCTTTAACGTATTACGATATATATTATTACGTTATAAGGTATAACGTTATATAGTATTACGTTATAACGTATTGCGTTACATAGTATTACGTTATAACGTATAAGGTTATATAGTATCACGTTATAACGTATAACGTTATATAGTATCGCGTTATAACGTATTATGTTATACAGCATTACGTTATATAGTATTACGTTATAACATATAACGTTATATAGTATCGCGTTATAACGTATAACGTTATATAGTAGCTCGTTATAACATATAACGTTATGTAGTATCACGTTATAACGTATAATGTTATGTAGTACCACGCTTTAACGTATTACGTTATATAGTATTACGTTATAATGTATAACGTTATATAGTATCACGCTTTAACGTATTACGTTATATAGTATTACGTTATAATGTATAACGTTAAACAGTATGACGTTATAACGTATAACGTTATATAGTATCGCGTTATAACGTATAACGTTATATAGTAGCTCGTTATAACATATAACGTTATGTAGTATCACGTTATAACGTATAATGTTATGTAGTGTCACGTTATAACGTATAAGGTTATGTAGTATCACGTTATAACATATAACGTTATGTAGTATCACGCTATAACGTATAACGTTATATAGTATCACGTTATAACATATAACGTTATATACTATCGCGTTATAACGTATAACGTTATATAGTGTCACGTTATAACGTATAACGTTATATAGTATCGCGTTATAACGTATTATGTTATACAGCATTACGTTATATAGTATTACGTTATAACGTATAACGTTATGTAGTATCACGCTATAACGTATTACGTTATATAGTATTACGTTATAACGTGTAACGTTATATAGCATCACGTTATAACGTATTATGTTATATAGCATTACGTTATATAGTATTACGTTATAACGTATAACGTTATATAGTATCACGTTATAACGTATAACGTTATATAGCATCGTGTTATAACGTATAACGTTATATATTATCACGTTATAATATATAACGTTATGTAGTATCACGCTATAACGTACAACGTTATATAGTATCACGTTATAACGTATAACGTTATATAGTATCGCGTTATAACGTATAACGTTTTATAGTAGCACGTTATAACATATAACGTTATGTAGTATCACGTTATAACGTATAATGTTATGTAGTATCACGTTATAACGTATAAGGTTGTGTAGTATCACGCTATAACGTATTACGTTATATAGTATTACGTTATAACGTGTAACGTTATATAGTATCATGTTATAACGTATTATGTTATATAGCATTACGTTAAACAGTATGACGTTATAACGTATAACGTTATATAGTATCACGTTATAACGTATAATGTTATGTAGTATCACGTTATAACGTACAAGGTTATGTAGTATCACGTTATAACATATAACGTTATGTAGTATCACGCTTTAACGTATTACGATATATAGTATTACGTTATAAGGTATAACGTTATATAGTATTACGTTATAACGTATTGCGTTACATAGTATTACGTTATAACGTATAAGGTTATATAGTATCACGTTATAACGTATAACGTTATATAGTATCGCGTTATAACGTATTATGTTATACAGCATTACGTTATATAGTATTACGTTATAACATATAACGTTATATAGTATCGCGTTATAACGTATAACGTTATATAGTAGCTCGTTATAACATATAACGTTATGTAGTATCACGTTAAAACGTATAATGTTATGTAGTATCACGCTTTAACGTATTACGTTATATAGTATTACGTTATAATGTATAACGTTCTATAGTATCACGCTTTAACGTATTACGTTATATAGTATTACGTTATAATGTATAACGTTAAACAGTATGACGTTATAACGTATAACGTTATATAGTATCACGTTATAACGTATAATGTTATGTAGTATCACGCTTTAACGTATTACGTTATATAGTATTACGTTATAATGTATAACGTTATATAGTATCGCGTTATGACGTATAACGTTATATAGTAGCTCGTTATAACATATAACGTTATGTAGTATCACGTTATAACGTATAATGTTATGTAGTATCACGTTATAACGTATAAGGTTATGTAGTATCACGCTATAACGTATTACGTTATATAGTATTACGTTATAACGTGTAACGTTATATAGCATCACGCTATAACGTATAATGTTATGTAGTGGCACGCTATAACGTATAAGGTTATATAGTATCACGTTATAACATATAACGTTATGTAGTATCACGCTATAACGTATAACGTTATATAGTATCACGTTATAACATATAACGTTATATACTATCGCGTTATAACGTATAACGTTATATAGTATCACGTTATAACGTATAACGTTATATAGTATCGCGTTATAACGTATTATGTTATACAGCATTACGTTATATAGTATTACGTTATAACGTATAACGTTATATAGTATCACGTTATTACGTGTAACGTTATGTAGTATCACGCTTTAACGTATTACGTTATATAGTATTACGTTATAATGTATAACGTTATATAGTATCGCGTTATGACGTATAACGTTATATAGTAGCTCGTTATAACATATAACGTTATGTGGTATCACGTTATAACGTATAATGTTATGTAGTATCACGTTATAACGTATAAGGTTATGTAGTATCACGCTATAACGTATTACGTTATACAGTATTACGTTATAACGTGTAACGTTATATAGCATCACGCTATAACGTATAATGTTATGTAGTATCACGTTATAACGTACAAGGTTATGTAGTATCACGTTATAACGTATAACGTTATATAGTATCGCGTTATAACGTATTATGTTATACAGCATTACGTTATATAGTATTACGTTATAACATATAACGTTATATAGTATCGCGTTATAACGTATAACGTTATATAGTAGCTCGTTATAACATATAACGTTATGTAGTATCACGTTATAACGTATAATGTTATGTAGTATCACGCTTTAACGTATTACGTTATATAGTATTACGTTATAATGTATAACGTTATATAGTATCACGCTTTAACGTATTACGTTATATAGTATTACGTTATAATGTATAACGTTAAACAGTATGACGTTATAACGTATAACGTTATATAGTATCACGTTATAACGTATAATGTTATGTAGTGTCACGTTATAACGTATAAGGTTATGTAGTATCACGTTATAACATATAACGTTATGTAGTATCACGCTATAACGTATAACGTTATATAGTATCACGTTATAACATATAACGTTATATACTATCGCGTTATAACGTATAACGTTATATAGTATCACGTTATAACGTATAACGTTATATAGTATCGCGTTATAACGTATTATGTTATACAGCATTACGTTATATAGTATTACGTTATAACATATAACGTTATATAGTATCGCGTTATAACGTATAACGTTATATAGTAGCTCGTTATAACATATAACGTTATGTAGTATCACGTTATAACGTATAATGTTATGTAGTATCACGCTTTAACGTATTACGTTATATAGTATTACGTTATAATGTATAACGTTATATAGTATCACGCTTTAACGTATTACGTTATATAGTATTACGTTATAATGTATAACGTTAAACAGTATGACGTTATAACGTATAACGTTATATAGTATCACGTTATAACGTATAATGTTATGTAGTATCACGCTTTAACGTATTACGTTATATAGTATTACGTTATAATGTATAACGTTATATAGTATCGCGTTATGACGTATAACGTTATATAGTAGCTCGTTATAACATATAACGTTATATAGTAGCTCGTTATAACATATAACGTTATGTAGTATCACGTTATAACGTATAATGTTATGTAGTATCACGTTATAACGTATAAGGTTATGTAGTATCACGCTATAACGTATTACGTTATATAGTATTACGTTATAACGTGTAACGTTATATAGCATCACGCTATAACGTATAATGTTATGTAGTGGCACGCTATAACGTATAAGGTTATGTAGTATCACGCTATAACATATAACGTTATGTAGTATCACGCTATAACGTATAACGTTATATAGTATCACGTTATAACATATAACGTTATATACTATCGCGTTATAACGTATAACGTTATATAGTATCACGTTATAACGTATAACGTTATATAGTATCGCGTTATAACGTATTATGTTATACAGCATTACGTTATATAGTATCACGTTATTACGTGTAACGTTATGTAGTATCACGCTTTAACGTATTACGTTATATAGTATTACGTTATAATGTATAACGTTATATAGTATCGCGTTATGACGTATAACGTTATATAGTAGCTCGTTATAACATATAACGTTATGTGGTATCACGTTATAACGTATAATGTTATGTAGTATCACGTTATAACGTATAAGGTTATGTAGTATCACGCTATAACGTATTACGTTATATAGTATTACGTTATAACGTGTAACGTTATATAGCATCACGCTATAACGTATAATGTTATGTAGTATCACGTTATAACGTACAAGGTTATGTAGTATCACGTTATAACGTATAACGTTATATAGTATCGCGTTATAACGTATTATGTTATACAGCATTACGTTATATAGTATTACGTTATAACATATAACGTTATATAGTATCGCGTTATAACGTATAACGTTATGTGGTATCACGTTATAACGTATAATGTTATGTAGTATCACGTTATAACGTATAAGGTTATGTAGTATCACGCTATAACGTATTACGTTATATAGTATTACGTTATAACGTGTAACGTTTTATAGCATCACGCTATAACGTATAATGTTATGTAGTATCACGTTATAACGTACAAGGTTATGTAGTATCACGTTATAACGTATAACGTTATATAGTATCGCGTTATAACGTATTATGTTATACAGCATTACGTTATATAGTATTACGTTATAACATATAACGTTATATAGTATCGCGTTATAACGTATAACGTTATATAGTAGCTCGTTATAACATATAACGTTATATAGTATCACGTTATAACGTATAACGTTATATAGTATAGCGTTATAACGTATTATGTTATACAGCATTACGTTATATAGTATTACGTTATAACGTATAACGTTATGTAGTATCACGCTATAACGTATTACGTTATATAGTATTACGTTATAACGTGTAACGTTATATAGCATCACGTTATAACGTATTATGTTATATAGCATTACGTTATATAGTATTACGTTATAACGTATAACGTTATATAGTATCACGTTATAACGTATAACGTTATATAGTATCGCGTTATAACGTATTATGTTATACAGCATTACGTTATATAGTATTACGTTATAACGTATAAGGTTATGTAGTATCACGCTATAACGTATTACGTTATATAGTATTACTTTATAACGTGTAACGTTATATAGCATCACGCTATAACGTATAACGTTATATAGTATCACGTTATAACATATAACGTTATATACTATCGCGTTATAACGTATAACGTTATATAGTATCACGTTATAACGTATAACGTTATATAGTATCACGTTATAACGTATAATGTTATGTAGTGTCACGTTATAACGTATAAGGTTATGTAGTATCACGTTATAACATATAACGTTATGTAGTATCACGCTATAACGTATAACGTTATATAGTATCACGTTATAACATATAACGTTATATACTATCGCGTTATAACGTATAACGTTATATAGTATCACGTTATAACGTATAACGTTATATAGTATCGCGTTATAACGTATTATGTTATACAGCATTACGTTATATAGTATTACGTTATAACGTATAAGGTTATGTAGTATCACGCTATAACGTATTACGTTATATAGTATTACTTTATAACGTGTAACGTTATATAGCATCACGCTATAACGTATAATGTTATGTAGTGTCACGTTATAACGTATAAGGTTATGTAGTATCACGTTATAACATATAACGTTATGTAGTATCACGCTAAAACGTATAACGTTATATAGTATCACGTTATAACATATAACGTTATATACTATCGCGTTATAACGTATAACGTTATATAGTATCACGTTATAACGTATAACGTTATATAGTATCGCGTTATAACGTATTATGTTATACAGCATTACGTTATATAGTATTACGTTATATAGTATTACGTTATAACGTGTAACGTTATATAGCATCACGTTATAACGTATTATGTTATATAGCATTACGTTATATAGTATTACGTTATAACGTATAACGTTATATAGTATCACGTTATAACGTATAACGTTATATAGTATCGCGTTATAACGTATTATGTTATACAGCATTACGTTATATAGTATTACGTTATAACATTTAACGTTATATAGTATCGCGTTATAACGTATAACGTTATATAGTATTACGTTATAACGTATAACGTTATATAGTATCACGTTATTACGTGCAGCGTTATGTAGTATCACGCATTAACGTATTACGTTATATAGTATTACGTTATAACGTGTAACGTTATATAGTATTACGTTATAACGTATAACGTTATGTAATATCACGCTATAACGTATTACGTTATATAGTATTACGTTATAACGTGTAACGTTATATAGCATCACGTTATAACGTATTATGTTATATAGCATTACGTTATATAGTATTACGTTATAACGTACAACGTTATATAGTATCACGTTATAACGTATAACGTTATATAGTATCGCGTTATAACGTATAACGTTTTATAGTAGCACGTTATAACATATAACGTTATGTAGTATCACGTTATAACGTATAATGTTATGTAGTATCACGTTATAACGTATAAGGTTATGTAGTATCACGCTATAACGTATTACGTTATATAGTATTACGTTATAAGGTATAACGTTATATAGTATTACGTTAAAACGTATTGCGTTACATAGTATTACGTTATAACGTATAAGGTTATATAGTATCACGTTATAACGTATAACGTTATATAGTATCGCGTTATAACGTATTATGTTATACAGCATTACGTTATATAGTATTACGTTATAACATTTAACGTTATATAGTATCGCGTTATAACGTATAACGTTATATAGTATTACGTTATAACGTATAACGTTATATAGTATCACGTTATTACGTGCAAAGTTATGTAGTATCACGCATTAACGTATTACGTTATATAGTATTACGTTATAACGTGTAACGTTATATAGTATTACGTTATAACGTATAACGTTATGTAGTATCACGCTATAACGTATTACGTTATATAGTATTACGTTATAACGTGTAACGTTATATAGCATCACGTTATAACGTATTATGTTATATAGCATTACGTTATATAGTATTACGTTATAACGTATAACGTTATATAGTATCACGTTATAACGTATAACGTTATATAGCATCGCGTTATAACGTATAACGTTTTATAGTAGCACGTTATAACATATAACGTTATGTAGTATCACGTTATAACGTATAATGTTATGTAGTATCACGTTATAACGTATAAGGTTATGTAGTATCACGCTATAACGTATTACGTTATATAGTATTACTTTATAACGTGTAACGTTATATAGCATCACGCTATAACGTATAATGTTATGTAGTGTCACGTTATAACGTATAAGGTTATGTAGTATCACGTTATAACATATAACGTTATGTAGTATCACGCTAAAACGTATAACGTTATATAGTATCACGTTATAACATATAACGTTATATACTATCGCGTTATAACGTATAACGTTATATAGTATCACGTTATAACGTATAACGTTATATAGTATCGCGTTATAACGTATTATGTTATACAGCATTACGTTATAACATATAACGTTATGTAGTATCACGCTATAACGTATAACGTGTTATAGTTTTACGTTATAACGTATTACGTTATATAGTATCACGTTATAACGTATAACGTTATATAGTATCACGTTATGACGTATTATGTTATATAGCATTACGTTAAACAGTATGACGTTATAACGTATAACGTTATATAGTATCACGTTATAACGTATAACGTTATATATTATCACGTTATAACGTATAACGTTTTATAGTAGCACATTATAACATATAACGTTATGTAGTATCACGTTATAACGTATAATGTTATGTAGTATCACGTTATAACGTATAAGGTTATGTAGTATCACGCTATAACGTATTACGTTATATAGTATTACTTTATAACGTGTAACGTTATATAGCATCACGCTATAACGTATAATGTTATGTAGTGTCACGTTATAACGTATAAGGTTATGTAGTATCACGTTATAACATATAACGTTATGTAGTATCACGCTAAAACGTATAACGTTATATAGTATCACGTTATAACATATAACGTTATATACTATCGCGTTATAACGTATAACGTTATATAGTATCACGTTATAACGTATAACGTTATATAGTATCACGTTATAACGTATAACGTTATATAGTATCGCGTTATAACGTATTATGTTATACAGCATTACGTTATAACATATAACGTTATGTAGTATCACGCTATAACGTATAACGTGTTATAGTTTTACGTTATAACGTATTACGTTATATAGTATCACGTTATAACGTATAACGGTATATAGTATCACGTTATGACGTATTATGTTATATAGCATTACGTTAAACAGTATGACGTTATAACGTATAACGTTATATAGTATCACGTTATAACGTATAACGTTATATATTATCACGTTATAACATATAACGTTATGTAGTATCACGCTATAACGTACAACGTTATATAGTATCACGTTATAACGTATAACGTTATATAGCATCGCGTTATAACGTATAACGTTTTATAGTAGCACGTTATAACATATAACGTTATGTAGTATCACGTTATAACGTATAATGTTATGTAGTATCACGTTATAACGTATAAGGTTATGTAGTATCACGCTATAACGTATTACGTTATATAGTATTACGTTATAACGTATAACGATATAGCATCACGTTATAACGTATAACGTTATATAGTATCACGTTATTACGTGTAACGTTATGTAGTATTACGCTTTAACGTATTACGTTATATAGTATTACGTTATAATGTATAACGTTATATAGTATTACGTTATAACGTGTAAGGTTATATAGTATCACGCTATAACGTATTGCGTTATATAGTATTACGTTATAACGTGTAACGTTATATAGTATCACGTTATAACGTATTATGTTATATAGCATTACGTTAAACAGTATGACGTTATAACGTATAACGTTATATAGTATCACGTTATAACGTATAATGTTATGTAGTATCACGTTATAACGTATAATGTTATGTAGTATCACGCTATAACGTATTACGTTATATAGTGTCACGTTATAACGTATAACGATATAGCATCACGTTATAACGTATAACGTTATATAGTATCACGTTATTACGTGTAACGTTATGAAGTATCACGCTTTAACGTATTACGTTATATAGTATTACGTTACAATGTATAACGTTATATAGTATCGCGTTATGACGTATAACGTTATATAGTAGCTCGTTATAACATATAACGTTATGTAGTATCACGTTATAACGTATAATGTTATGTAGTATCGCGTTATAACGTATAAGGTTATGTAGTATCACGCTATAACGTATTACGTTATATAGTATTACGTTATAACGTGAAACGTTATATAGCATCACGCTATAACGTATAATGTTATGTAGTGTCACGTTATAACGTATAAGGTTATGTAGTATCACGTTATAACATATAACGTTATGTAGTATCACGCTATAACGTATAACGTTATATAGTATCACGTTATAACATATAACGTTATATACTATCGCGGTATAACGTATAACGTTATATAGTATCACGTTATAACGTATAACGTTATATAGTATCGCGGTATAACGTATAACGTTATATAGTATCACGTTATAACGTATAACGTTATATAGTATCGCGTTATAACGTATTATGTTATACAGCATTACGTTATATAGTATTACGTTATAACGTATAACGTTATGTAGTATCACGCTATAACGTATTACGTTATATAGTATTACGTTATAACGTGTAACGTTATATAGCATCACGTTATAACGTATTATGTTATATAGCATTACGTTATATAGTACTACGTTATAACGTATAACGTTATATAGTATCACGTTATAACGTATAACGTTATATAGCATCGTGTTATAACGTATAACGTTATATATTATCACGTTATAACATATAACGTTATGTAGTATCACGCTATAACGTACAACGTTATATAGTATCACGTTATAACGTATAACGTTATATAGTATCGCGTTATAACGTATAACGTTTTATAGTAGCACGTTATAACATATAACGTTATGTAGTATCACGTTATAACGTATAATGTTATGTAGTATCACGTTATAACGTATAAGGTTATGTAGTATCACGCTATAACGTATTACGTTATATAGTATTACGTTATAACGTGTAACGTTATATAGCATCACGCTATAACGTATAACGTTATGTAGTATCACGCTATAACGTATTACGTTATATAGTATTACGTTATAACGTATAACGATATAGCATCACGTTATAACGTATAACGTTATATAGTATCACGTTATTACGTGTAACGTTATGTAGTATCACGCTTTAACGTATTACGTTATATAGTATTACGTTATAATGTATAACGTTATATAGTATCACGCTATAACGTATTGCGTTATATAGTATTACGTTATAACGTGTAACGTTATATAGTATCACGTTATAACGTATTATGTTATATAGCATTACGTTAAACAGTATGACGTTATAACGTATAACGTTATATTATATCACGTTATTATGTATAATGTTATGTCGTATCACGTTATAACGTATAATGTTATGTAGTATCACGTTATAACGTATAAGGTTATGTAGTATCACGCTATAACGTATTACGTTATATAGTATTACGTTATAACGTGTAACGTTATATAGCATCACGCTATAACGTATAATGTTATGTAGTATCACGTTATAACGTACAAGGTTATGAAGTATCACGTTATAACATATAACGTTATGTAGTATCACGCTTTAACGTATTACGATATATAGTATTACGTTATAAGGTATAACGTTATATAGTATTACGTTATAACGTATTGCGTTACATAGTATTACGTTATAACGTATAAGGTTATATAGTATCACGTTATAACGTATAACGTTATATAGTATCGCGTTATAACGTATTATGTTATACAGCATTACGTTATATAGTATTACGTTATAACATATAACGTTATATAGTATCGCGTTATAACGTATAACGTTATATAGTAGCTCGTTATAACATATAACGTTATGTAGTATCACGTTATAACGTATAATGTTATGTAGTATCACGCTTTAACGTATTACGTTATATAGTATTACGTTATAATGTATAACGTTATATAGTATCACGCTTTAACGTATTACGTTATATAGTATTACGTTATAATGTATAACGTTAAACAGTATGACGTTATAACGTATAACGTTATATAGTATCACTTTATAACGTATAATGTTATGTAGTATCACGCTTTAACGTATTACGTTATATAGTATTACGTTATAATGTATAACGTTATATAGTATCGCGTTATGACGTATAACGTTATATAGTAGCTCGTTATAACATATAACGTTATGTAGTATCACGTTATAACGTATAATGTTATGTAGTATCACGTTATAACGTATAAGGTTATGTAGTATCACGCTATAACGTATTACGTTATATAGTATTACGTTATAACGTGTAACGTTATATAGCATCACGCTATAACGTATAATGTTATGTAGTGTCACGTTATAACGTATAAGGTTATGTAGTATCACGTTATAACATATAACGTTATGTAGTATCACGCTATAACGTATAACGTTATATAGTATCACGTTATAACATATAACGTTATATACTATCGCGTTATAACGTATAACGTTATATAGTATCACGTTATAACGTATAACGTTATATAGTATCGCGTTATAACGTATTATGTTATACAGCATTACGTTATATAGTATTACGTTATAACGTATAACGTTATGTAGTATCACGCTATAACGTATTACGTTATATAGTATTACGTTATAACGTGTAACGTTATATAGCATCACGTTATAACGTATTATGTTATATAGCATTACGTTATATAGTATTACGTTATAACGTATAACGTTATATAGTATCACGTTATAACGTATAACGTTATATAGCATCGTGTTATAACGTATAACGTTATATATTATCACGTTATAACATATAACGTTATGTAGTATCACGCTATAACGTACAACGTTATATAGTATCACGTTATAACGTATAACGTTATATAGTATCGCGTTATAACGTATAACGTTTTATAGTAGCACGTTATAACATATAACGTTATGTAGTATCACGTTATAACGTATAATGTTATGTAGTATCACGTTATAACGTATAAGGTTATGTAGTATCACGCTATAACGTATTACGTTATATAGTATTACGTTATAACGTGTAACGTTATATAGTATCACGTTATAACGTATTATGTTATATAGCATTACGTTAAACAGTATGACGTTATAACGTATAACGTTATATAGTATCACGTTATAACGTATAATGTTATGTAGTATCACGTTATAACGTACAAGGTTATGTAGCATCACGTTATAACATATAACGTTATGTAGTATCACGCTTTAACGTATTACGATATATAGTATTACGTTATAAGGTATAACGTTATATAGTATTACGTTATAACGTATTGCGTTACATAGTATTACGTTATAACGTATAATGTTATGTAGTGGCACGCTATAACGTATAAGGTTATGTAGTATCACGTTATAACATATAACGTTATGTAGTATCACGCTATAACGTATAACGTTATATAGTATCACGTTATAACATATAACGTTATATACTATCGCGTTATAACGTATAACGTTATATAGTATCACGTTATAACGTATAACGTT
This sequence comes from Bombus vestalis, assembly GCA_963556215.1. Lineage (NCBI taxonomy): Eukaryota > Metazoa > Arthropoda > Insecta > Hymenoptera > Apidae > Bombus > Bombus vestalis. Next base: position 3,959,414 of record OY744595.1, read on the forward strand.
ATATAGTATCGCGTTATAACGTATTATGTTATACAGCATTACGTTATATAGTATTACGTTATAACGTATAACGTTATGTAGTATCACGCTATAACGTATTACGTTATATAGTATTACGTTATAACGTGTAACGTTATATAGCATCACGTTATAACGTATTATGTTATATAGCATTACGTTATATAGTATTACGTTATAACGTATAACGTTATATAGTATCACGCTATAACGAATAATGTTATGTAGTATCACGTTATAACGTATAAGGTTATGTAGTATCACGTTATAACATATAACGTTATGTAGTATCACGCTATAACGTATTACGTTATATAGTATTACGTTATAACGTATAACGATATAGCATCACGTTATAACGTATAACATTATATAGTATCACGTTATTACGTGTAACGTTATGTAGTATCACGCTTTAACGTATTACGTTATATAGTATTACGTTATAATGTATAACGTAATATAGTATCACGCTATAACGTATTGCGTTATATAGTATTACGTTATAACGTGTAACGTTATATAGTATCACGTTATAACGTATTATGTTATATAGCATTACGTTAAACAGTATGACGTTATAACGTATAACGTTATATAGTATCACGTTATAACGTATAATGCTATGTAGTATCACGTTATAACGTATAATGTTATGTAGTATCACGCTATAACGTATTACGTTATATAGTGTCACGTTATAACGTATAACGATATAGCATCACGTTATAACGTATAACGTTATATAGTATCACGTTATTACGTGTAACGTTATGTAGTATCGCGCTTTAACGTATTACGTTATATAGTATTACGTTATAATGTATAACGTTATATAGTATCGCGTTATGACGTATAACGTTATATAGTAGCTCGTTATAACATATAACGTTATGTGGTATCACGTTATAACGTATAATGTTATGTAGTATCACGTTATAACGTATAAGGTTATGTAGTATCACGCTATAACGTATTACGTTATATAGTATTACGTTATAACGTGTAACGTTATATAGCATCACGCTATAACGTATAATGTTATGTAGTATCACGTTATAACGTACAAGGTTATGTAGTATCACGTTATAACATATAACGTTATGTAGTATCACGCTTTAACGTATTACGATATATAGTATTACGTTATAAGGTATAACGTTATATAGTATTACGTTATAACGTATTGCGTTACATAGTATTACGTTATAACGTATAAGGTTATATAGTATCACGTTATAACGTATAACGTTATATAGTATCGCGTTATAACGTATTATGTTATACAGCATTACGTTATATAGTATTACGTTATAACGTGTAACGTTATATAGCATCACGTTATAACGTATTATGTTATATAGCATTACGTTATATAGTATTACGTTATAACGTATAACGTTATATAGTATCACGTTATAACTTATAACGTTATATAGCATCGTGTTATAACGTATAACGTTATATATTATCACGTTATAACATATAACGTTATGTAGTATCACGCTATAACGTACAACGTTATATAGTATCACGTTATAACGTATAACGTTATATAGTATCGCGTTATAACGTATTATGTTATACAGCATTACGTTATATAGTATTACGTTATAACGTATAACGTTATGTAGTATCACGCTATAACGTATTACGTTATATAGTATTACGTTATAACGTGTAACGTTATATAGCATCACGTTATAACGTATTATGTTATATAGCATTACGTTATATAGTATTACGTTATAACGTATAACGTTATATAGTATCACGCTATAACGTATAATGTTATGTAGTATCACGTTATAACGTATAAGGTTATGTAGTATCACGTTATAACATATAACGTTATGTAGTATCACGCTATAACGTATTACGTTATATAGTATTACGTTATAACGTATAACGATATAGCATCACGTTATAACGTATAACATTATATAGTATCACGTTATTACGTGTAACGTTATGTAGTATCACGCTTTAACGTATTACGTTATATAGTATTACGTTATAATGTATAACGTAATATAGTATCACGCTATAACGTATTGCGTTATATAGTATTACGTTATAACGTGTAACGTTATATAGTATCACGTTATAACGTATTATGTTATATAGCATTACGTTAAACAGTATGACGTTATAACGTATAACGTTATATAGTATCACGTTATAACGTATAATGCTATGTAGTATCACGTTATAACGTATAATGTTATGTAGTATCACGCTATAACGTATTACGTTATATAGTGTCACGTTATAACGTATAACGATATAGCATCACGTTATAACGTATAACGTTATATAGTATCACGTTATTACGTGTAACGTTATGTAGTATCGCGCTTTAACGTATTACGTTATATAGTATTACGTTATAATGTATAACGTTATATAGTATCGCGTTATGACGTATAACGTTATATAGTAGCTCGTTATAACATATAACGTTATGTGGTATCACGTTATAACGTATAATGTTATGTAGTATCACGTTATAACGTATAAGGTTATGTAGTATCACGCTATAACGTATTACGTTATATAGTATTACGTTATAACGTGTAACGTTATATAGCATCACGCTATAACGTATAATGTTATGTAGTATCACGTTATAACGTACAAGGTTATGTAGTATTACGTTATAATGTATAACGTTATATTGTATCACGCTTTAACGTATTACGTTATATAGTATTACGTTATAATGTATAACGTTAAACAGTATGACGTTATAACGTATAACGTTATATAGTATCACGTTATAACGTATAATGTTATGTAGTGTCACGTTATAACGTATAAGGTTATGTAGTATCACGTTATAACATATAACGTTATGTAGTATCACGCTATAACGTATAACGTTATATAGTATCACGTTATAACATATAACGTTATATACTATCGCGTTATAACGTATAACGTTATATAGTATCACGTTATAACGTATAACGTTATGTAGTATCACGCTATAACGTATTACGTTATATAGTATTACGTTATAACGTGTAACGTTATATAGCATCACGTTATAACGTATTATGTTATATAGCATTACGTTATATAGTATTACGTTATAACGTATAACGTTAGATAGTATCACGTTATAACTTATAACGTTATATAGCATCGTGTTATAACGTATAACGTTATATATTATCACGTTATAACATATAACGTTATGTAGTATCACGCTATAACGTACAACGTTATATAGTATCACGTTATAACGTATAACGTTATATAGTATCGCGTTATAACGTATTATGTTATACAGCATTACGTTATATAGTATTACGTTATAACGTATAACGTTATGTAGTATCACGCTATAACGTATTACGTTCTATAGTATTACGTTATAACGTGTAACGTTATATAGCATCACGTTATAACGTATTATGTTATATAGCATTACGTTATATAGTATTACGTTATAACGTATAACGTTATATAGTATCACGCTATAACGTATAATGTTATGTAGTATCACGTTATAACGTATAAGGTTATGTAGTATCACGTTATAACATATAACGTTATGTAGTATCACGCTATAACGTATTACGTTATATAGTATTACGTTGTAACGTATAACGATATAGCATCACGTTATAACGTATAACGTTATGTAGTATCACGTTATTACGTGTAACGTTATGTAGTATCACGCTTTAACGTATTACGTTATATAGTATTACGTTATAATGTATAACGTTATATAGTATCACGCTATAACGTATTGCGTTATATAGTATTACGTTATAACGTGTAACGTTATATAGTATCACGTTATAACGTATTATGTTATATAGCATTACGTTAAACAGTATGACGTTATAACGTATAACGTTATATAGTATCACGTTATAACGTATAATGTTATGTAGTATCACGTTATAACGTATAATGTTATGTAGTATCACGCTATAACGTATTACGTTATATAGTGTCACGTTATAACGTATAACGATATAGCATCACGTTATAACGTATAACGTTATATAGTATCACGTTATTACGTGTAACGTTATGTAGTATCACGCTTTAACGTATTACGTTATATAGTATTACGTTATAATGTATAACGTTATATAGTATCGCGTTATGACGTATAACGTTATATAGTAGCTCGTTATAACATATAACGTTATGTAGTATCACGTTATAACGTATAATGTTATGTAGTATCACGTTATAACGTATAAGGTTATGTAGTATCACGCTATAACGTATTACGTTATATAGTATTACGTTATAACGTGTAACGTTATATAGCATCACGCTATAACGTATAATGTTATGTAGTATCACGTTATAACGTACAAGGTTATGTAGTATCACGTTATAACATATAACGTTATGTAGTATCACGCTTTAACGTATTACGATATATAGTATTACGTTATAAGGTATAACGTTATATAGTATTACGTTATAACGTATTGCGTTACATAGTATTACGTTATAACGTATAAGGTTATATAGTATCACGTTATAACGTATAACGTTATATAGTATCGCGTTATAACGTATTATGTTATACAGCATTACGTTATATAGTATTACGTTATAACATATAACGTTATATAGTATCGCGTTATAACGTATAACGTTATATAGTAACTCGTTATAACATATAACGTTATGTAGTATCACGTTATAACGTATAATGTTATGTAGTATCACGCTTTAACGTATTACGTTATATAGTATTACGTTATAATGTATAACGTTATATAGTATCTCGCTTTAACGTATTACGTTATATAGTATTACGATATAATGTATAACGTTAAACAGTATGACGTTATAACGTATAACGTTATATAGTATCACGTTATAACGTATAATGTTATGTAGTATCACGCTTTAACGTATTACGTTATATAGTATTACGTTATAATGTATAACGTTATATAGTATCGCGTTATGACGTATAACGTTATATAGTAGCTCGTTATAACATATAACGTTATGTAGTATCACGTTATAACGTATAATGTTATGTAGTATCACGTTATAACGTATAAGGTTATGTAGTATCACGCTGTAACATATTACGTTATATAGTATTACGTTATAACGTGTAACGTTATATAGCATCACGCTATAACGTATAATGTTATGTAGTGTCACGTTATAACGTATAAGGTTATGTAGTATCACGTTATAACATATAACGTTATGTAGTATCACGCTATAACGTATAACGTTATATAGTATCACGTTATAACATATAACGTTATATACTATCGCGTTATAACGTATAACGTTATATAGTATCACGTTATAACGTATAACGTTATATAGTACCGCGTTATAACGTATTATGTTATACAGCATTACGTTATATAGTATTACGTTATAACGTATAACGTTATGTAGTATCACGCTATAACGTATTACGTTATATAGTATTACGTTATAACGTGTAACGTTATATAGCATCACGTTATAACGTATTATGTTATATAGCATTACGTTATATAGTATTACGTTATAACGTATAACGTTATATAGTATCACGTTATAACGTATAACGTTATATAGCACCGTGTTATAACGTATAACGTTATATATTATCACGTTATAACGTATAACGTTATATAGTATCGCGTTATAACGTATAACGTTTTATAGTAGCACGTTATAACATATAACGTTATGTAGTATCACGTTATAACGTATAATGTTACGTAGTATCACGTTATAACGTATAAGGTTATGTAGTATCACGCTATAACGTATTACGTTATATAGTATTACGTTATAACGTGTAACGTTATATAGTATCACGTTATAACGTATTATGTTATACAGCATTACGTTATATAGTATCACGTTATAACATATAACGTTATATACTATCGCGTTATAACGTATAACGTTATATAGTATCACGTTATAACGTTTAACGTTATATAGTATCGCGTTATAACGTATTATGTTATACAGCATTACGTTATATAGTATTACGTTATAACGTATAACGTTATGTAGTATCACGCTATAACGTATTCCGTTATATAGTATTACGTTATAACGTGTAACGTTATATAGCATCACGTTATAACGTATTATGTTATATAGCATTACGTTATATAGTATTACGTTATAACGTATAACGTTATATAGTATCACGCTATAACGTATAATGTTATGTAGTATCACGTTATAACGTATAAGGTTATGTAGTATCACGTTATAACATATAACGTTATGTAGTATCACGCTATAACGTATTACGTTATATAGTATTACGTTATAACGTATAACGATATAGCATCACGTTATAACGTATAACGTTATATAGTATCACGTTATTACGTGTAACGTTATGTAGTATCACGCTTTAACGTATTACGTTATATAGTATTACGTTATAATGTATAACGTTATATAGTATCACGCTATAACGTATTGCGTTATATAGTATTACGTTATAACGTGTAACGTTATATAGTATCACGTTATAACGTATTATGTTATATAGCATTACGTTAAACAGTATGACGTTATAACGTATAACGTTATATAGTATCACGTTATAACGTATAATGTTATGTAGTATCACGTTATAACGTATAATGTTATGTAGTATCACGCTATAACGTATTACGTTATATAGTGTCACGTTATAACGTATAACGATATAGCATCACGTTATAACGTATAACGTTATATAGTATCACGTTATTACGTGTAACGTTATGTAGTATCACGCTTTAACGTATTACGTTATATAGTATTACGTTATAATGTATAACGTTATATAGTATCGCGTTATGACGTATAACATTATATAGTAGCTCGTTATAACATATAACGTTATGTAGTATCACGTTATAACGTATAATGTTATGTAGTATCACGTTATAACGTATAAGGTTATGTAGTATCACGCTATAACGTATTACGTTATATAGTATTACGTTATAACGTGTAACGTTATATAGCATCACGCTATAACGTATAATGTTATGTAGTATCACGTTATAACGTATAAGGTTATGTAGTATCACGTTATAACATATAACGTTATGTAGTATCACGCTTTAACGTATTACGATATATAGTATTACGTTATAAGGTATAACGTTATATAGTATTACGTTATAACGTATTGCGTTACATAGTATTACGTTATAACGTATAAGGTTGTATAGTATCACGTTATAACGTATAACGTTATATAGTATCGCGTTATAACGTATTATGTTATACAGCATTACGTTATATAGTATTACGTTATAACATATAACATTATATAGTATCGCGTTATAACGTATAACGTTATATAGTATTACGTTATAACGTATAACGTTATATAGTATCACGTTATTACGTGTAACGTTATGTAGTATCACGCTTTAACGTATTACGTTATATAGTATTACGTTATAACGTGTAACGTTATATAGTATTACGTTATAACGTATAACGTTATGTAGTATCACGCTATAACGTATTACGTTATATAGTATTACGTTATAACGTGTAACGTTATATAGCATCACGTTATAACGTATTATGTTATATAGCATTACGTTATATAGTATTACGTTATAACGTATAACGTTATATAGTATCACGTTCTAACGTAAAACGTTATATGGCATCGTGTTATAGCGTATAACGTTATATATTATCACGTTATAACATATAACGTTATGTAGTATCAGGCTAAAACGTACAACGTTATATAGTATCACGTTATAACGTATAACGTTATATAGCATCGCGTTATAACGTATAACGTTTTATAGTAGCACGTTATAACATATAACGTTATGTAGTATCACGTTATAACGTATAATGTTATGTAGTATCACGTTATAACGTATAAGGTTATGTAGTATCACGCTATAACGTATTACGTTATATAGTATTACGTTATAACGTGTAACGTTATATAGCATCACGCTATAACGTATAATGTTATGTAGTATCATGTTATAACGTATAAGGTTATGTAGTATCACGTTATAACATATAACGTTATGTAGTATCACGCTTTAACGTATTACGTTATATAGTATTACGTTATAATGTATAACGTTATATAGTATCACGCTATAACGTATTGCGTTATATAGTATTACGTTATAACGTGTAACGTTATGTAGTATCACGTTATAACGTATAATGTTATGTAGTATCACGTTATAACGTATAAGGTTATGTAGTATCACGCTATAACGTATTACGTTATGTAGTATCACGCTATAACGTATTACGTTATATAGTATTACGTTATAACGTGTAACGTTATATAGCATCACGCTATAACGTATAATGTTATGTAGTATCACGTTATAACGTATAAGGTTATGTAGTATCACGTTATAACATATAACGTTATGTAGTATCACGTTATAACATATAACGTTATGTAGTATCACGCTTTAACGTATTACGATATATAGTATTACGTTATAAGGTATAACGTTATATAGTATTACGTTATAACGTATTGCGTTACATAGTATTACGTTATAACGTAGAAGGTTATATAGTATCACGTTATAACGTATAACGTTATATACTATCGCGTTATAACGTATAACATTATATAGTATCACGTTATAACGTATAACGTTATATAGTATCACGTTATAACGTATAACGTTATGTAGTATCACGCTATAACGTATTACGTTATATAGTATTACGTTATAACGTGTAACGTTATATAGTATCACGTTATAACGTATAACGTTATATAGTATCGCGTTATAACGTATTATGTTATACAGCATTACGTTATATAGTATTACGTTATAACGTATAACGTTATGTAGTATCACGCTATAACGTATTACGTTATATAGTATTACGTTATAACGTGTAACGTTATATAGCATCACGTTATAACGTATTATGTTATATAGCATTACGTTATATAGTATTACGTTATAACGTATAACGTTATATAGTATCACGCTATAACGTATAATGTTATGTAGTATCACGTTATAACGTATAAGGTTATGTAGTATCACGTTATAACATATAACGTTATGTAGTATCACGCTATAACGTATTACGTTATATAGTATTACGTTATAACGTATAACGATATAGCATCACGTTATAACGTATAACGTTATATAGTATCACGTTATTACGTGTAACGTTATGTAGTATCACGCTTTAACGTATTACGTTATATAGTATTACGTTATAATGTATAACGTTATATAGTATCACGCTATAACGTATTGCGTTAAATAGTATTACGTTATAACGTGTAACGTTATATAGTATCACGTTATAACGTATTATGTTATATAGCATTACGTTAAACAGTATGACGTTATAACGTATAACGTTATATAGTATCACGTTATAACGTATAATGTTATGTAGTATCACGTTATGACGTATAATGTTATGTAGTATCACGCTATAACGTATTACGTTATATAGTGTCACGTTATAACGTATAACGATATAGCATCACGTTATAACGTATAACGTTATATAGTATCACGTTATTACGTGTAACGTTATGTAGTATCACGCTTTAACGTATTACGTTATATAGTATTACGTTATAATGTATAACGTTATATAGTATCGCGTTATGACGTATAACATTATATAGTAGCTCGTTATAACATATAACGTTATGTAGTATCACGTTATAACGTATAATGTTATGTAGTATCACGTTATAACGTATAAGGTTATGTAGTATCACGCTATAACGTATTACGTTATATAGTATTACGTTATAACGTGTAACGTTATATAGCATCACGCTATAACGTATAATGTTATGTAGTATCACGTTATAACGTATAAGGTTATGTAGTATCACGTTATAACATATAACGTTATGTAGTATCACGCTTTAACGTATTACGATATATAGTATTACGTTATAAGGTATAACGTTATATAGTATTACGTTATAACGTATTGCGTTACATAGTATTACGTTATAACGTATAAGGTTATATAGTATCACGTTATAACGTATAACGTTATATAGTATCGCGTTATAACGTATTATGTTATACAGCATTACGTTATATAGTATTACGTTATAACATATAACATTATATAGTATCGCGTTATAACGTATAACGTTATATAGTATTACGTTATAACGTATAACGTTATATAGTATCACGTTATTACGTGTAACGTTATGTAGTATCACGCTTTAACGTATTACGTTATATAGTATTACGTTATAACGTGTAACGTTATATAGTATTACGTTATAACGTATAACGTTATGTAGTATCACGCTATAACGTATTACGTTATATAGTATTACGTTATAACGTGTAACGTTATATAGCATCACGTTATAACGTATTATGTTATATAGCATTACGTTATATAGTATTACGTTATAACGTATAACGTTATATAGTATCACGTTCTAACGTAAAACGTTATATGGCATCGTGTTATAGCGTATAACGTTATATATTATCACGTTATAACATATAACGTTATGTAGTATCAGGCTATAACGTACAACGTTATATAGTATCACGTTATAACGTATAACGTTATATAGCATCGCGTTATAACGTATAACGTTTTATAGTAGCACGTTATAACATATAACGTTATGTAGTATCACGTTATAACGTATAATGTTATGTAGTATCACGTTATAACGTATAAGGTTATGTAGTATCACGCTATAACGTATTACGTTATATAGTATTACGTTATAACGTGTAACGTTATATAGCATCACGCTATAACGTATAATGTTATGTAGTATCATGTTATAACGTATAAGGTTATGTAGTATCACGTTATAACATATAACGTTATGTAGTATCACGCTTTAACGTATTACGTTATATAGTATTACGTTATAATGTATAACGTTATATAGTATCACGCTATAACGTATTGCGTTATATAGTATTACGTTATAACGTGTAACGTTATGTAGTATCACGTTATAACGTATAATGTTATGTAGTATCACGTTATAACGTATAAGGTTATGTAGTATCACGCTATAACGTATTACGTTATGTAGTATCACGCTATAACGTATTACGTTATATAGTATTACGTTATAACGTGTAACGTTATATAGCATCACGCTATAACGTATAATGTTATGTAGTATCACGTTATAACGTATAAGGTTATGTAGTATCACGTTATAACATATAACGTTATGTAGTATCACGTTATAACATATAACGTTATGTAGTATCACGCTTTAACGTATTACGATATATAGTATTACGTTATAAGGTATAACGTTATATAGTATTACGTTATAACGTATTGCGTTACATAGTATTACGTTATAACGTAGAAGGTTATATAGTATCACGTTATAACGTATAACGTTATATACTATCGCGTTATAACGTATAACATTATATAGTATCACGTTATAACGTATAACGTTATATAGTATCACGTTATAACGTATAACGTTATGTAGTATCACGCTATAACGTATTACGTTATATAGTATTACGTTATAACGTGTAACGTTATATAGTATCACGTTATAACGTATAACGTTATATAGTATCGCGTTATAACGTATTATGTTATACAGCATTACGTTATATAGTATTACGTTATAACGTATAACGTTATGTAGTATCACGCTATAACGTATTACGTTATATAGTATTACGTTATAACGTGTAACGTTATATAGCATCACGTTATAACGTATTATGTTATATAGCATTACGTTATATAGTATTACGTTATAACGTATAACGTTATATAGTATCACGCTATAACGTATAATGTTATGTAGTATCACGTTATAACGTATAAGGTTATGTAGTATCACGTTATAACATATAACGTTATGTAGTATCACGCTATAACGTATTACGTTATATAGTATTACGTTATAACGTATAACGATATAGCATCACGTTATAACGTATAACGTTATATAGTATCACGTTATTACGTGTAACGTTATGTAGTATCACGCTTTAACGTATTACGTTATATAGTATTACGTTATAATGTATAACGTTATATAGTATCACGCTATAACGTATTGCGTTAAATAGTATTACGTTATAACGTGTAACGTTATATAGTATCACGTTATAACGTATTATGTTATATAGCATTACGTTAAACAGTATGACGTTATAACGTATAACGTTATATAGTATCACGTTATAACGTATAATGTTATGTAGTATCACGTTATGACGTATAATGTTATGTAGTATCACGCTATAACGTATTACGTTATATAGTGTCACGTTATAACGTATAACGATATAGCATCACGTTATAACGTATAACGTTATATAGTATCACGTTATTACGTGTAACGTTATGTAGTATCACGCTTTAACGTATTACGTTATATAGTATTACGTTATAATGTATAACGTTATATAGTATCGCGTTATGACGTATAACATTATATAGTAGCTCGTTATAACATATAACGTTATGTAGTATCACGTTATAACGTATAATGTTATGTAGTATCACGTTATAACGTATAAGGTTATGTAGTATCACGCTATAACGTATTACGTTATATAGTATTACGTTATAACGTGTAACGTTATATAGCATCACGCTATAACGTATAATGTTATGTAGTATCACGTTATAACGTATAAGGTTATGTAGTATCACGTTATAACATATAACGTTATGTAGTATCACGCTTTAACGTATTACGATATATAGTATTACGTTATAAGGTATAACGTTATATAGTATTACGTTATAACGTATTGCGTTACATAGTATTACGTTATAACGTATAAGGTTATATAGTATCACGTTATAACGTATAACGTTATATAGTATCGCGTTATAACGTATTATGTTATACAGCATTACGTTATATAGTATTACGTTATAACATATAACATTATATAGTATCGCGTTATAACGTATAACGTTATATAGTATTACGTTATAACGTATAACGTTATATAGTATCACGTTATTACGTGTAACGTTATGTAGTATCACGCTTTAACGTATTACGTTATATAGTATTACGTTATAACGTGTAACGTTATATAGTATTACGTTATAACGTATAACGTTATGTAGTATCACGCTATAACGTATTACGTTATATAGTATTACGTTATAACGTGTAACGTTATATAGCATCACGTTATAACGTATTATGTTATATAGCATTACGTTATATAGTATTACGTTATAACGTATAACGTTATATAGTATCACGTTCTAACGTAAAACGTTATATGGCATCGTGTTATAGCGTATAACGTTATATATTATCACGTTATAACATATAACGTTATGTAGTATCAGGCTATAACGTACAACGTTATATAGTATCACGTTATAACGTATAACGTTATATAGCATCGCGTTATAACGTATAACGTTTTATAGTAGCACGTTATAACATATAACGTTATGTAGTATCACGTTATAACGTATAATGTTATGTAGTATCACGTTATAACGTATAAGGTTATGTAGTATCACGCTATAACGTATTACGTTATATAGTATTACGTTATAACGTGTAACGTTATATAGCATCACGCTATAACGTATAATGTTATGTAGTATCATGTTATAACGTATAAGGTTATGTAGTATCACGTTATAACATATAACGTTATGTAGTATCACGCTTTAACGTATTACGTTATATATTATTACGTTATAATGTATAACGTTATATAGTATCACGCTATAACGTATTGCGTTATATAGTATTACGTTATAACGTGTAACGTTATGTAGTATCACGTTATAACGTATAATGTTATGTAGTATCACGTTATAACGTATAAGGTTATGTAGTATCACGCTATAACGTATTACGTTATATAGTATTACGTTATAACGTGTAACGTTATATAGCATCACGCTATAACGTATAATGTTATGTAGTATCACGTTATGACGTATAAGGTTATGTAGTATCACGTTATAACATATAACGTTATGTAGTATCACGCTATAACGTATTACGTTATATAGTATTACGTTATAACGTGTAACGTTATATAGCATCACGCTATAACGTATAATGTTATGTAGTATCACGTTATAACGTATAAGGTTATGTAGTATCACGTTATAACATATAACGTTATGTAGTATCACGTTATAACATATAACGTTATGTAGTATCACGCTTTAACGTATTACGATATATAGTATTACGTTATAAGGTATAACGTTATATAGTATTACGTTATAACGTATTGCGTTACATAGTATTACGTTATAACGTAGAAGGTTATATAGTATCACGTTATAACGTATAACGTTATATACTATCGCGTTATAACGTATAACGTTATATAGTATCACGTTATAACGTATAACGTTATATAGTATCGCGTTATAACGTATTATGTTATACAGCATTACGTTATATAGTATTACGTTATAACGTATAACGTTATATAGTATCACGTTATAACGTATAACGTTATATAGCATCGTGTTATAACGTATAACGTTATATATTATCACGTTATAACATATAACGTTATGTAGTATCACGCTATAACGTACAACGTTATATAGTATCACGTTATAACGTATAACGTTATATAGTATCGCGTTATAACGTATAACGTTTTACAGTAGCACGTTATAACATATAACGTTATGTAGTATCACGTTATAACGTATAATGTTATGTAGTATCACGTTATAACGTATAAGGTTATGTAGTATCACGCTATAACGTATTACGTTATATAGTATTACGTTATAACGTGTAACGTTATATAGTATCACGTTATAACGTATTATGTTATATAGCATTACGTTAAACAGTATGACGTTATAACGTAAAACGTTATATAGTATCACGTTATAACGTATAATGTTATGTAGTATCACGTTATAACGTACAAGGTTATGTAGTATCACGTTATAACATATAACGTTATGTAGTATCACGCTTTAACGTATTACGATATATAGTATTACGTTATAAGGTATAACGTTATATAGTATTACGTTATAACGTATTCCGTTACATAGTATTACGTTATAACGTATAAGGTTATATAGTATCACGTTATAACGTATAACGTTATATAGTATCGCGTTATAACGTATTATGTTATACAGCATTACGTTATATAGTATTACGTTATAACATATAACGTTATATAGTATCGCGTTATAACGTATAACGTTATATAGTAGCTCGTTATAACATATAACGTTATGTAGTATCACGTTATAACGTATAATGTTATGTAGTATCACGCTTTAACGTATTACGTTATATAGTATTACGTTATAATGTATAACGTTATATAGTATCACGCTTTAACGTATTACGTTATATAGTATTACGTTATAGTGTATAACGTTAAACAGTATGACGTTATAACGTATAAAGTTATATAGTATCACGTTATAACGTATAATGTTATGTAGTATCACGCTTTAACGTATTACGTTATATAGTATTACGTTATAATGTATAACGTTATGTAGTATCACGTTATAACATATAACGTTATGTAGTATCACGCTTTAACGTATTACGATATATAGTATTACGTTATAAGGTATAACGTTATATAGTATTACGTTATAACGTATTCCGTTACATAGTATTACGTTATAACGTATAAGGTTATATAGTATCACGTTATAACGTATAACGTTATATAGTATCGCGTTATAACGTATTATGTTATACAGCATTACGTTATATAGTATTACGTTATAACATATAACGTTATATAGTATCGCGTTATAACGTATAACGTTATATAGCATCACGCTATAACGTATAATGTTATGTAGTGGCACGCTATAACGTATAAGGTTATGTAGTATCACGTTATAACATATAACGTTATGTAGTATCACGCTATAACGTATAACGTTATATAGTATCACGTTATAACATATAACGTTATATACTATCGCGTTATAACGTATAACGTTATATAGTATCACGTTATAACGTATAACGTTATATAGTATCGCGTTATAACGTATTATGTTATACAGCATTACGTTATATAGTATTACGTTATAACGTGTAACGATATAGTATCACGTTATAACGTATAATGTAATGTAGTATCACGTTATAACGTATGAGCTTATATAGTATCACGTCATAACGTATAACGTTATGTAGTATCACGTTATAACGTATAATGTTATGTAGTATCACAATAAAGTATAATGTTATGTAGTATCGCGTTATAACGTATAACGTTATATAGTATTACGTTATAACGTATAACGTTATATAGCATCACGTTATAACGTATAACGTTAAATTGTATCACGTTATAACGTATAACGTTATGTAGTATCACGTTATAACGTATAATGTTATGTAGTATCACAATAAAGTATAATGTTATGTAGTATCGCGTTATAACGTATAACGTTATGTAGTATCACGTTATAACGTATAACGTTATGTAGTATCACGCTATAACGTATTACGTTATATAGTATTACGTTATAACGTGTAACGATATAGTATCACGTTATAACGTATAATGTAATGTAGTATCACGTTATAACGTATGAGCTTATATAGTATCACGTTATAACGTATAACGTTATGTAGTATCACGTTATAACGTATAATGTTATGTAGTATCACAATAAAGTATAATGTTATGTAGTATCGCGTTATAACGTATAACGTTATATAGTATTACGTTATAACGTGTATCGTTACATAGTATCACGTTATAACGTATTATGTTTTACAGCGTTACGTTATATAGTATTACGTTATAACGTATAACGTTATATAGTATCACGTTATAACGTATAAGGTTATGTAGTATCACGTTATAACGTATAATGTTATGTAGTATCACGTTATAACGTATAACGTTATATAGTATTACGTTATAACGTGTAACGTTATATAGTATCACGCTATAACGTATTACGTTATATAGTATTACGTTATAACGTATAACGTAATATAGAATCACGTTATACGTGTAACGTTATGTAGTATCACGCTATAACGTATAACGTTATATAGTTTTACGTTATCACGTATTACGTTATATAGTATCACGTTATAACGTATAACGTTATATAGTATCACGTTATGACGTATAACGTTATATAGTATCACGTTATAACGTATTATGTTTTACAGCATTACGTTATATAGTATTACGTTATAACGTATAGCGTTATATAGTATCACGTTATAACATATAACGTTATGTAGTATCACGCTATAACGTATAACGTTATATAGTTTTACATTATAACGTATTACGTTATATAGTATCGCGTTATAACGTATCACGTTATATAGTATCACGCTATTACGTGTAACATTATGTAGTATCACGCTTTAACGTATTACGTTATATAGTATTACGTTATAATGTATAACGTTATATAGTATTACGTTATAACGTGTAACGTTATATAGTATCAGGCTATAACGTATTGCGTTATATAGTATTACGTTATAACGTGTAACGTTATATAGTATTACGTTATAACGTATAATGTTATGTAGTATCACGTTATAAGGTATAACGTTATATAGTATTACGTTATAACGTGTAACGTTATATAGTATCACGCTATAACGTATTACGTTATATAGTATTACGTTATAACGTATAACGATATATAGTATCACGTTATTACGTGTAACGTTATGTAGTATTACGTTATAATGTATAACGTTATATAGTATTACGTTATAACGTATAACGTTATATAGTTTCACGTTATAACGTATAACGTTATGTAGTATCACGTTATAAGGTATAACGTTATGTAGTATCACGAAATAACGTATTACGTTATATAGTATTACGTTATAACGTATTACGTCATATACTATCACGTTATAACGTATTACGTTATATAGCATTACGTTATGTAGTATTACGTAATAACGTATAACGTTATATAGTATCACGTTATAACGTATAACGTTATATAGTTTTACATTATAACGTATTACGTTATATAGTATCGCGTTATAACGTATCACGTTATATAGTATCACGCTAATACGTGTAACGTTATGTAGTATCACGCTTTAACGTATTACGTTATATAGTATTACGTTATAATGTATAACGTTATATAGTATTACGTTATAACGTATTACGTCATATACTATCACGTTATAACGTATTACGTTATATAGCATTACGTTATGTAGTATTACGTAATAACGTATCACGTTATAACGTATTATGTTATATAGCATTACGTTATATAGTATTACGTTATAACGTTTAACGTTATATAGAATCACGTTATAACGTATAACGTTATATAGTATCGCGTTATAACGTATGACGTTATATAGTATCACGTTATAACATATAACGTTATGTAGTATCACGCTATAACGTATAACGTTATATAGTTTTACGTTATCACGTATTACGTTATATAGTATCGCGTTATAACGTATAACGTTATATAGTATCACGTTATGACGTATAACGTTATATAGTATCACGTTATAACGTATTATGTTTTACAGCATTACGTTATATAGTATTACGTTATAACGTATAGCGTTATATAGTATCACGTTATAACATATAACGTTATGTAGTATCACGCTATAACGTATAACGTTATATAGTTTTACATTATAACGTATTACGTTATATAGTATCGCGTTATAACGTATCACGTTATATAGTATCACGCTATTACGTGTAACGTTATGTAGTATCACGCTTTAACGTATTACGTTATATAGTATTACGTTATAACGTATAACGTTATGTAGTATCACGTTATAACGTATAATGTTATGTAGTATCACAATAAAGTATAATGTTATGTAGTATCACGCTTTAACGTATTACGTTATATAGTATTACGTTATAACGTATAACGTTATATAGTATCAGGTTATAACGTATAACGTTATGTAGTATCACGTTATAACGTATAACGTTATGTAGTATCACGCTATAACGTATTACGTTATATAGTATTACGTTATAACGTGTAACGATATAGTATCACGTTATAACGTATAATGTAATGTAGTATCACGTTATAACGTATGAGCTTATATAGTATCACGTTATAACGTATAACGTTATGTAGTATCACGTTATAACGTATAATGTTATGTAGTATCACAATAAAGTATAATGTTATGTAGTATCGCGTTATAACGTATAACGTTATATAGTATTACGTTATAACGTATAACGTTATATAGCATCACGTTATAACGTATAACGTTAAATTGTATCACGTTATAACGTATAACGTTATGTAGTATCACGTTATAACGTATAATGTTATGTAGTATCACAATAAAGTATAATGTTATGTAGTATCGCGTTATAACGTATAACGTTATGTAGTATCACGTTATAACGTATAACGTTATGTAGTATCACGTTATAACGTATAATGTTATGTAGTATCACAATAAAGTATAATGTTATGTAGTATCGCGTTATAACGTATAACGTTATATAGTATTACGTTATAACGTGTATCGTTACATAGTATCACGTTATAACGTATTATGTTTTACAGCGTTACGTTATATAGTATTACGTTATAACGTATAACGTTATATAGTATCACGTTATAACGTATAAGGTTATGTAGTATCACGTTATAACGTATAATGTTATGTAGTATCACGTTATAACGTATAACGTTATATAGTATTACGTTATAACGTGTAACGTTATATAGTATCACGCTATAACGTATTACGTTATATAGTATTACGTTATAACGTATAACGTAATGTAGAATCACGTTATTACGTGTAACGTTATGTAGTATCACGCTATAACGTATAACGTTATATAGTTTTACGTTATCACGTATTACGTAATAACGTATCACGTTATAACGTATTATGTTATATAGCATTACGTTATATAGTATTACGTTATAACGTTTAACGTTATATAGAATCACGTTATAACGTATAACGTTATATAGTATCGCGTTATAACGTATGACGTTATATAGTATCACGTTATAACATATAACGTTATGTAGTATCACGCTATAACGTATAACGTTATATAGTTTTACGTTATCACGTATTACGTTATATAGTATCGCGTTATAACGTATAACGTTATATAGTATCACGTTATGACGTATAACGTTATATAGTATCACGTTATAACGTATTATGTTTTACAGCATTACGTTATATAGTATTACGTTATAACGTATAGCGTTATATAGTATCACGTTATAACATATAACGTTATGTAGTATCACGCTATAACGTATAACGTTATATAGTTTTACATTATAACGTATTACGTTATATAGTATCGCGTTATAACGTATCACGTTATATAGTATCACGCTATTACGTGTAACGTTATGTAGTATCACGCTTTAACGTATTACGTTATATAGTATTACGTTATAACGTGTAACGATATAGTATCACGTTATAACGTATAATGTAATGTAGTATCACGTTATAACGTATGAGCTTATATAGTATCACGTTATAACGTATAACGTTATGTAGTATCACGTTATAACGTATAATGTTATGTAGTATCACAATAAAGTATAATGTTATGTAGTATCGCGTTATAACGTATAACGTTATATAGTATTACGTTATAACGTATAACGTTATATAGTATCGCGTTATAACGTATAACGTTATATAGTATTACGTTATAACGTATAACGTTATATAGCATCACGTTATAACGTATAACGTTATATTGTATCACGTTATAACGTATAACGTTATGTAGTATCACGTTATAACGTATAATGTTATGTAGTATCACGTTATAAAGTATAATGTTATGTAGTATCACGCTATAACGGATAACGTTATATAGTATCGCGTTATAACGTATAACGTTATATAGTATTACGTTATAACGTATAACGTTATATAGCATCACGTTATAACGTACAACGTTATATAGTATCACGTTATAACGTATAACGTTATGAAGTATCACGTTATAACGTATAATGTTATATAGTATTACGTTATAACGTGTAACGTTATATAGTATCACGTTATAACGTATTACGTTATATAGTAGTACGTTTTAACGTATAAAGGTATATAGTACTACGTTATAACGTATAACGTTATATAGTATCACGTTATTACGTGTAACGTTATGTAGTATCACGCTCTAACGTATTACGTTATATAGTATTACGTTATAATGTATAACGTTATATAGTATTACGTTATAACGTATAACGTTATATAGTTTCACGTCATAACGTATAACGTTATGTAGTATCACGTTATAAGGTATAACGTTATGTAGTATCACGCTATAACGTATTACGTTATATAGTATTACGTTATAACGTATTACGTCATATACTATCACGTTATAACGTATTACGTTATATAGCATTACGTTATGTAGTATTACGTAATAACGTATAACGTTATATAGTATCACGTTATAACGTATAACGTTATATAGTTTTACATTATAACGTATTACGTTATATAGTATCGCGTTATAACGTATCACGTTATATAGTATCACGCTAATACGTGTAACGTTATGTAGTATCACGCTTTAACGTAGTACGTTATATAGTATTACGTTATAATGTATAACGTTATATAGTATTACGTTATAACGTGTAACGTTATATAGTATCACGCTATAACGTATTACGTTATATAGTATTACGTTATAAAGTATAACGTTATATAGTATCACATTATTACGTGTAACGTTATGTAGTATCACGCTTTAACGTATTACGTTATATAGTATTACGTTATAATGTATAACGTTATATAGTATTACGTTATAACGTGCAACGTTATATAGTATCACGCTATAACGTATTACGTTATATAGTATTACGTTATAACGTGTATCGTTACATAGTATCACGTTATAACGTATTATGTTTTATAGCCTTACGTTATATAGTATTACGTTATAACGTATAACGTTATATAGTATCACGTTATAACGTATAAGGTTATGTAGTATCACGTTATAACGTATAATGTTATGTAGTATCACGTTATAACGTATAACGTTATATAGTATCACGCTATAACGTATTACGTTATATAGTATTACGTTATAACGTGTATCGTTACATAGTATCACGTTATAACGTATTATGTTTTATAGCCTTACGTTATATAGTATTACGTTATAACGTATAACGTTATATAGTATTACGTTATAACGTGCAACGTTATATAGTATCACGCTATAACGTATTACGTTATATAGTATTACGTTATAACGTGCAACGTTATATAGTATCACGCTATAACGTATTACGTTATATAGTATTACGTTATAACGTGTATCGTTACATAGTATCACGCTATAACGTATTGCGTTATATAGTATTACGTTATAACGTGTAACGTTATATAGTATCACGTTATAACGTATTATGTTATATAGCATTACGTTATACTGTATGACGTTATATCGTATAACGTTATATAGTATTGCGTTATAACGTATTATGTTATATAGCATTACGTTATACAGTATGACGTTATATCGTATAACGTTATATAGTATTGCGTTATAACGTGTAACGTTATATAGTATTACGTTATAACGTATAACGTTATATAGTATCACGTTATTACGTGTAACGTTATGTAGTATCACGCTTTAACGTATTACGTTATATAGTATCGGGTTATAACGTATAAGGTTATATAGTATCACGTTATAACATATAACGTTATATAGTATCGCGTTATAACGTATAACGTTATATAGTATTACGTTACAACGTATAACGTTATATAGTATCACGGTATTACGTGTAACGTTATGTAGTATCACGCTTTAACGTATTACGTTATATAGTATTACGTTATAATGTATAAAGTTATATAGTATTACGTTATAACGTATAACGATATAGCATCACGTTAGAACGTATAACGTTATATAGTATTACGTTATAACGTGTAACGTTATATAGTATCACGTTATAACGTATTATGTTATATAGCATTACGTTATATAGTATTACGATATAACGTTTAACGTTATATAGAATCACGTTATAACGTATAACGTTATATAGTATCGCGTTATAACGTATGACGTTATATAGTATCACGTTATAACATATAACGTTATGTAGTATCACGCTATAACGTATAACGTTATATAGTTTTACGTTATCACGTATTACGTTATATAGTATCACGTTATAACGTATAACGTTATATAGTATCACGTTATGACGTATAACGTTATATAGTATCACGTTATAACGTATTATGTTTTACAGTATTACGTTATATAGTATTACGTTATAACGTATAGCGTTATATAGTATCACGTTATAACATATAACGTTATGTAGTATCACGCTATAACGTATAACGTTATATAGTTTTACATTATAACGTATTACGTTATATAGTATCGCGTTATAACGTATCACGTTATATAGTATCACGCTATTACGTGTAACGTTATGTAGTATCACGCTTTAACGTAGTACGTTATATAGTATCACGCTATAACGTATTGCGTTATATAGTATTACGTTATAACGTGTAACGTTATATAGTATTACGTTATAACGTATTACGTTATATAGTATTACGTTATAATGTATAACGTTATATAGTATTACGTTATAACGTGCAACGTTATATAGTATCACGCTATAACGTATTACGTTATATAGTATTACGTTATAACGTGTATCGTTACATAGTATCACGTTATAACGTATTATGTTTTACAGCCTTACGTTATATAGTATTACGTTATAACGTATAACGTTATATAGTATCACGTTATAACGTATAAGGTTATGTAGTATCACGTTATAACGTATAATGTTATGTAGTATCACGTTATAACGTATAACGTTATATAGTATTACGTTATAACGTGTAACGTTATATAGTATCACGCTATAACGTATTACGTTATATAGTATTACGTTATAACGTATAACGTAATATAGAATCACGTTATTACGTGTAACGTTATGTAGTATCATGCTTTAACGTATTACGTTATATAGTATTACGTTATAATGTATAACGTTATATAGTATTACGTTATAACGTGTAACGTTATATAGTATCACGCTATAACGTATTGCGTTATATAGTATTACGTTATAACGTGTAACGTTATATAGTATCACGTTATAACGTATTATGTTTTACAGCCTTACGTTATATAGTATTACGTTATAACGTATAACGTTATATAGTATCACGTTATAACGTATAAGGTTATGTAGTATCACGTTATAACGTATAATGTTATGTAGTATCACGTTATAACGTATAACGTTATATAGTATTACGTTATAACGTGTAACGTTATGTAGTATCACGCTTTAACGTATTACGTTATATAGTATCGCGTTATAACGTATAAGGTTATATAGTATCACGTTATAACATATAACGTTATATAGTATCGCGTTATAACGTATAACGTTATATAGTATTACGTTATAACGTATAACGTTATATAGTATCACGTTATTACGTGTAACGTTATGTAGTATCACGCTTTAACGTATTACGTTATATAGTATTACGTTATAATGTATAACGTTATATAGTATTACGTTATAACGTATAACGATATAGCATCACGTTAGAACGTATAACGTTATATAGTATTACGTTATAACGTGTAACGTTATATAGTATCACGTTATAACGTATTATGTTATATAGCATTACGTTATATAGTATTACGTTATAACGTTTAACGTTATATAGAATCACGTTATAACGAATAACGTTATATAGTATCGCGTTATAACGTATGACGTTATATAGGATCACGTTATAACATATAACGTTATGTAGTATCACGCTATAACGTATAACGTTATATAGTTTTACGTTATCACGTATTACGTTATATAGTATCACGTTATAACGTATAACGTTATATAGTATCACGTTATGACGTATAACGTTATATAGTATCACGTTATAACGTATTATGTTTTACAGCATTACGTTATATAGTATTACGTTATAACGTATAGCGTTATATAGTATCACGTTATAACATATAACGTTATGTAGTATCACGCTATAACGTATAACGTTATATAGTTTTACATTATAACGTATTACGTTATATAGTATCGCGTTATAACGTATCACGTTATATAGTATCACGCTATTACGTGTAACATTATGTAGTATCACGCTTTAACGTATTACGTTATATAGTATTACGTTATAATGTATAACGATATATAGTATTACGTTATAACGTGTAACGTTATATAGTATCAGGCTATAACGTATTGCGTTATATAGTATTACGTTATAACGTGTAACGTTATATAGTATTACGTTATAACGTATAATGTTATGTAGTATCACGTTATAAGGTATAACGTTATATAGTATTACGTTATAACGTGTAACGTTATATAGTTTTACATTATAACGTATTACGTTATATAGTATCGCGTTATAACGTATCACGTTATATAGTATCACGCTAATACGTGTAACGTTATGTAGTATCACGCTTTAACGTATTACGTTATATAGTATTACGTTATAACGTATAACGTTATATATTATCACGTTATTACGTGTAACGCTATGTAGTATCACGCTTTAACGTATTACGTTATATAGTATTACGTTATAATGTATAACGTTATATAGTATTACGTTATAACGTATAACGATATAGCATCACGTTAGAACGTATAACGTTATATGGTATTACGTTATAACGTGTAACGTTATATAGTATCACGTTATAACGTATTATGTTATATAGCATTACGTTATATAGTATTACGTTATAACGTTTAACGTTATATAGAATCACGTTATAACGTATAACGTTATATAGTATCGCGTTATAACGTATGACGTTATATAGTATCACGTTATAACATATAACGTTATGTAGTATCACGCTATAACGTATAACGTTATATAGTTTTACGTTATCACGTATTACGTTATATAGTATCACGTTATAACGTATAACGTTATATAGTATCACGTTATGACGTATAACGTTATATAGTATCACGTTATAACGTATTATGTTTTACAGCATTACGTTATATAGTATTACGTTATAACGTATAGCGTTATATAGTATCACGTTATAACATATAACGTTATGTAGTATCACGCTATAACGTATAACGTTATATAGTTTTACATTATAACGTATTACGTTATATAGTATCGCGTTATAACGTATCACGTTATATAGTATCACGCTATTACGTGTAACATTATGTAGTATCACGCTTTAACGTATTACGTTATATAGTATTACGTTATAATGTATAACGTTATATAGTATTACGCTATAACGTGTAACGTTATATAGTATCAGGCTATAACGTATTGCGTTATATAGTATTACGTTATAACGTGTAACGTTATATAGTATTACGTTATAACGTATAATGTTATGTAGTATCACGTTATAAGGTATAAGGTTATATAGTAATACGTTATAACGTGTAACGTTATATAGTTTTACATTATAACGTATTACGTTATATAGTATCGCGTTATAACGTATCACGTTATATAGTATCACGCTAATACGTGTAACGTTATGTAGTATCACGCTTTAACGTATTACGTTATATAGTATTACGTTATAATGTATAACGTTATATAGTATTACGTTATAACGTGTAACGTTATGTAGTATCACGCTTTAACGTATTACGTTATATAGTATTACGTTATAATGTATAACGTTATATAGTATTACGTTATAACGTGTAACGTTATATAGTATCACGCTATAACGTATTACGTTACATAGTATTACGTTATAACGTGTATCGTTACATAGTATCACGTTATAACGTATTATGTTTTACAGCCTTACGTTATATAGTATTACGTTATAACATATAACGTTATATAGTATCACGTTATAACGTATAAGGTTATGTAGTATCACGTTATAACGTATAATGTTATGTAGTATCACGTTATAACGTAAAACGTTATATAGTATTACGTTATAACGTGTAACGTTATATAGTATCACGTTATTACTTGTAACGTTATGTAGTATCACGCTTTAACGTATTACGTTATATAGTATTACGTTATAATGTATAACGTTATATAGTATTACGTTATAACGTATAACGATATAGCATCACGTTAGAACGTATAACGTTATATAGTATTACGTTATAACGTGTAATGTTATACAGTATCACGTTATAACGTATTATGTTATATAGCATTAAGTTATATAGTATTACGTTATAACGTTTAACGTTATATAGAATCACGTTATAACGTATAACGTTATATAGTATCGCGTTATAACGTATGACGTTATATAGTATCACGTTATAACATATAACGTTATGTAGTATCACGCTATAACGTATAACGTTATATAGTTTTACGTTATCACGTATTACGTTATATAGTATCACGTTATAACGTATAACGTTATATAGTATCACGTTATGACGTATAACGTTATAAAGTATCACGTTATAACGTATTATGTTTTACAGCATTACGTTATATAGTATTACGTTATAACGTATAGCGTTATATAGTATCACGTTATAACATATAACGTTATGTAGTATCACGCTATAACGTATAACGTTATATAGTTTTACATTATAACGTATTACGTTATATAGTATCGCGTTATAACGTATCACGTTATATAGTATCACGCTATTACGTGTAACGTTATGTAGTATCACGCTTTAACGTATTACGTTATATAGTATTACGTTATAACGTATAACGTTATATAGTATCACGTTATAACGTATTATGTTATATAGTATTACGTTATGTAGTATTATGTAATAACGTATAACGTTATATAGTATCACGTTATAACATATAACGTTATGTAGTATCACGCTATAACGTATAACGTTATATAGTTTTACATTATAACGTATTACGTTATATAGTATCGCGTTATAACGTATCACGTTATATAGTATCACGCTATTACGGGTAACGTTATGTAGTATCACGCTTTAACGTATTACGTTATATAGTATTACGTTATAACGTATTGCGTTATATAGTATTACGTTATAACGTGTAACGTTATATAGTATCACGGTATAACGTATTACGTTATATAGTATTACGTTATAACGTATAACGATATATAGTATCACGTTATTACGTGTAACGTTATGTAGTATTACGTTATAATGTATAACGTTATATAGTATTACGTTATAACGTATAACGTTATATAGTTTCACGTTATAACGTATAACGTTATGAAGTATCACGTTATAACGTATAATGTTATTTAGTATCACGTTATAACGTATCACGTTATATAGTATCACGCTATTACGTGTAACGTTATGTAGTATCACGCTTTAACGTATTACGTTATATAGTATTACGTTATAACGTATAACGTTATATAGTATCACGTTATAACGTATTATGTTATATAGTATTACGTTATGTAGTATTATGTAATAACGTATAACGTTATATAGTATCACGTTATAACATATAACGTTATGTAGTATCACGCTATAACGTATAACGTTATATAGTTTTACATTATAACGTATTACGTTATATAGTATCGCGTTATAACGTATCACGTTATATAGTATCACGCTATTACGGGTAACGTTATGTAGTATCACGCTTTAACGTATTACGTTATATAGTATTACGTTATAACGTATTGCGTTATATAGTATTACGTTATAACGTGTAACGTTATATAGTATCACGGTATAACGTATTACGTTATATAGTATTACGTTATAACGTATAACGATATATAGTATCACGTTATTACGTGTAACGTTATGTAGTATTACGTTATAATGTATAACGTTATATAGTATTACGTTATAACGTATAACGTTATATAGTTTCACGTTATAACGTATAACGTTATGAAGTATCACGTTATAACGTATAATGTTATTTAGTATCACGTTATAACGTATAATGTTATGTAGTATCACGTTAAAACGTGTAACGTTATGTAGTATCACGCTTTAACGTATTACGTTATATAGTATTACGTTATAATGTATAACGTTATATAGTATTACGTTATAACGTATAACGATATAGCATCACGTTAGAACGTATAACGTTATATAGTATTACGTTATAACGTGTAACGTTATACAGTATCACGTTATAACGTATTATGTTATATAGCATTAAGTTATATAGTATTACGTTATAACGTTTAACGTTATATAGAATCACGTTATAACGTATAACGTTATATAGTATCGCGTTATAACGTATGACGTTATATAGTATCACGTTATAACATATAACGTTATGTAGTATCACGCTATAACGTATAACGTTATATAGTTTTACGTTATCACGTATTACGTTATATAGTATCACGTTATAACGTATAACGTTATATAGTATCACGTTATGACGTATAACGTTATATAGTATCACGTTATAACGTATTATGTTTTACAGCATTACGTTATATAGTATTACGTTATAACGTATAGCGTTATATAGTATCACGTTATAACATATAACGTTATGTAGTATCACGCTATAACGTATAACGTTATATAGTTTTACATTATAACGTATTACGTTATATAGTATCGCGTTATAACGTATCACGTTATATAGTATCACGCTATTACGTGTAACGTTATGTAGTATCACGCTTTAACGTATTACGTTATATAGTATTACGTTATAATGTATAACGTTATATAGTATTACGTTATAACGTATAACGATATAGCATCACGTTAGAACGTATAACGTTATATAGTATTACGTTATAACGTGTAACGTTATATAGTATCACGTTATAACGTATTATGTTATATAGCATTACGTTATATAGTATTACGTTGTAACGTTTAACGTTATATAGAATCACGTTATAACGTATAACGTTATATAGTATTACGTTATAACGTATAACGATATATAGTTTTACGTTATAACGTATTACGTTATATAGTATCGCGTTATAACGTATCACGTTATATAGTATCACGCTATTACGTGTAACGTTATGTAGTATCACGCTTTAACGTATTACGTTATATAGTATTACGTTATAATGTATAACGTTATATAGTATTACGTTATAACGTGTAACGTTATATAGTATCACGCTATAACGTATAACGATATAGCATCACGTTAGAACGTATAACGTTATATAGTATCACGTTATAACGTATAACGTTATGTAGTATCACACTATAACGTATTACGTTATATAGTATTACGCTAATACGTGTAACGTTATGTAGTATCACGCTTTAACGTATTACGTTATATAGTAGTACGTTATAACGTATTACGTTATATAGTATCACGCTATAACGTATTACGTTATATAGTATTACGTTATAATGTATAACGTTATATAGTATTACGTTATAACGTGTAACGTTATATAGTATCACGCTATAACGTATTACGTTATATAGTATTACGTTATAGCGTGTAACGTTATATAGTATCACGTTATAACGTATAACGTTATATAGTATTACGTTATAACGTGTAACGTTATATAGTATCACGCTATAACGTATTACGTTATATAGTATTACGTTATAATGTATAACGTTATATAGTATTACGTTATAACGTGTAACGTTATATAGCATTACGCTATAACGTATTGCGTTATATAGTATTACGTTATAATATATAACGTTATATAGTATCACGCTATAACGTATTGCGTTATATACTATTACGTTATAATGTATAACGTTATATAGTATTACGTTATAACGTGTAACGTTATATAGTATCACGCTATAACGTATTGCGTTATATAGTATTACGTTATTACGTGTAACGTTATATAGTATTACGTTATAACGTATAATGTTATGTAGTATCACGTTATAAGGTATAACGTTATATAGTATTACGTTACAACGTGTAACGTTATATAGTATCACGCTATAACGTATTACGTTATATAGTATTACGTTATAACGTATAACGTTATATAGTATCACGTTATTACGTGTAACGTTATGTAGTATTACGTTATAATGTATAACGTTATATAGTATTACGTTATAACGTATAACGTTATATAGTTTCACGTTATAACGTATAACGTTATGTAGTATCACGTTATAAGGTATAACATTATGTAGTATCACGCTATATCGTATTACGTTATATAGTATTACGTTACAACGTATTACGTCATATACTATCACGTTATAACGTATTACGTTATATAGTACCGCGTTATAACGTATCACGTTATATAGTATCACGCTATTACGTGTAACGTTATGTATTATCACGCTTTAACGTATTACGTTATATAGTATTACGTTATTATGTATAACGTTATATAGTATTACGTTATAACGTGTAACGTTATATAGTATCACGCTATAACGTATTACGTTATATAGTATTACGTTATAACGTATAACGTTATATAGTATCACATTATTACGTGTAACGTTATGTAGTATCACGCTTTAACGTATTACGTTATATAGTATTACGTTATAACGTGTAACGTTATATAGTATTACGTTATAACGTATAACGTTATATAGTATCACGCTATAACGTATTACGTTATATAGTATTACGTTATAACCTATAACGTTATATAGAATCACGTTATTACGTGTAACGTTATGTAGTATCATGCTTTAACGTATTACGTTATATAGTATTACGTTATAATGTATAACGTTATATAGTATTACGTTATAACGTGTAACGTTATATAGTATCACGCTATAACGTATTGCGTTATATAGTATTACGTTATAACGTGTAACGTTATATAGTATTACGTTATAACGTATAATGTTATGTAGTATCACGTTATAAGGTATAACGTTATATAGTATTACGTTACAACGTGTAACGTTATATAGTATCACGCTATAACGTATTACGTTATATAGTATTACGTTACAACGTATTACGTCATATACTATCACGTTATAACGTATTACGTTATATAGTATCGCGTTATAACGTATCACGTTATATAGTATCACGCTATAACGTATTACGTTATATAGTATTACGTTACAACGTATTACGTCATATACTATCACGTTATAACGTATTACGTTATATAGTATCGCGTTATAACGTATCACGTTATATAGTATCACGCTATTACGTGTAACGGTATGTATTATCACGCTTTAACGTATTACGTTATATAGTATTACGTTATTATGTATAACGTTATATAGTATTACGTTATAACGTGTAACGTTATATAGTATCACGCTATAACGTATTACGTTATATAGTATTACGTTATAACGTATAACGTTATATAGTATCACATTATTACGTGTAACGTTATGTAGTATCACGCTTTAACGTATTACGTTATATAGTATTACGTTATAACGTGTAACGTTATATAGTATTACGTTATAACGTATAACGTTATATAGTATTACGTTATAACGTGTAACGATATAGTATCACGCTATAACGTATTACGTTATATAGTATTACGTTATAACGTATAACGTTATATAGTTTCACGTTATAACGTATAACGTTATGTTGTATCACGTTATAAGGTATAACATTATGTAGTATCACGCTATAACGTATTACGTTATATAGTATTACGTTATAACGTATAACGTTATATAGTATCACGCTAATACGTGTAACGTTATGTAGTATCACGCTTTAACGTATTACGTTATATAGTAGTACGTTATAACGTATTACGTTATATAGTATCGCGTTATAACGTATCACGTTATATAGTATCACGCTATTACGTGTAACGGTATGTATTATCACGCTTTAACGTATTACGTTATATAGTATTACGTTATTATGTATAACGTTATATAGTATTACGTTATAACGTGTAACGTTATATAGTATCACGCTATAACGTATTACGTTATATAGTATTACGTTATAACGTATAACGTTATATAGTATCACATTATTACGTGTAACGTTATGTAGTATCACGCTTTAACGTATTACGTTATATTCTATTACGTTATAATGTATAACGTTATATAGTATTACGTTATAACGTGCAACGTTATGTAGTATCACGCTTTAACGTATTACGTTCTTTCTATTACGTTATAACGTGTATCGTTACATAGTATCACGTTATAACGTGTTATGTTTTATAGCCTTACGTTATATAGTATTACGTTATAACGTATAACGTTATATAGTATCACGTTATAACGTATAAGGTTATGTAGTATCACGTTATAACGTATAATGTTATGTAGTATCACGTTATAACGTATAACGTTATATAGTATTACGTTATAACGTGTAACGTTATATAGTATCACGCTATAACGTATTACGTTATATAGTATTACGTTATAACGTATAACGTTATACAGTATCACGTTATAACGTATTATGCTATATAGCATTACGTTATACAGTATGACGTTATATCGTATAACGTTATATAGTATTGCGTTATAACGTGTAACGTTATATAGTATTACGTTATAACGTATAACGTTATATAGTATCACGTTATTACGTGTAACGTTATGTAGTATCACGTTTTAACGTATTACGTTATATAGTATCGCGTTATAACGTATAAGGTTATATAGTATCACGTTATAACATATAACGTTATATAGTATCGCGTTATAACGTATAACGTTATATAGTATTACGTTATAACGTATAACGTTATATAGTATCACGTTATTACGTGTAACGTTATGTAGTATCACGCTTTAACGTATTACGTTATATAGTATTACGTTATAATGTATAACGTTATATAGTATTACGTTATAACGTTTAACGTTATATAGAATCACGTTATAACGTATAACGTTATATAGTATCGCGTTATAACGTATGACGTTATATAGTATCACGTTATAACATATAACGTTATGTAGTATCACGTTATAACGTGTAACGTTATATAGTATCACGCTATAACGTATTACGTTATATAGTATTACGTTATAGCGTGTAACGTTATATAGTATCACGTTATAACGTATAACGTTATATAGTATTACGTTATAACGTGTAACGTTATATAGAATCACGTTATGACGTATAACGTTATATAGTATCACGTTATAACGTATTATGTTTTAGAGCATTACGTTATATAGTATTACGTTATAACGTATAGCGTTATATAGTATCACGTTATAACATATAACGTTATGTAGTATCACGCTATAACGTATAACGTTATATAGTTTTACATTATAACGTATTACGTTATATAGTATCGCGTTATAACGTATCACGTTATATAGTATCACGCTATTACGTGTAACGTTATGTAGTATCACGCTTTAACGTATTACGTTATATAGTATTACGTTATAATGTATAACGTTATATAGTATTACGTTATAACGTGTAACGTTATATAGTATCACGCTATAACGTATTAGGTTATATAGTATTACGTTATAATGTATAACGTTATATAGTATTACGTTATAACGTGTAACGTTATATAGTATCACGCTATAACGTATTACGTTATATAGTATTACGTTATAGCGTGTAACGTTATATAGTATCACGTTATAACGTATAACGTTATATAGTATTACGTTATAACGTGTAACGTTATATAGTATCACGCTATAACGTATTACGTTATATAGTATTACGTTATAACCTATAACGTTATATAGAATCACGTTATTACGTGTAACGTTATGTAGTATCATGCTTTAACGTATTACGTTATATAGTATTACGTTATAATGTATAACGTTATATAGTATTACGTTATAACGTGTAACGTTATATAGCATTACGCTATAACGTATTGCGTTATATAGTATTACGTTATAATATATAACGTTATATAGTATCACGCTATAACGTATTGCGTTATATACTATTACGTTATAATGTATAACGTTATATAGTATTACGTTATAACGTGTAACGTTATATAGTATCACGCTATAACGTATTGCGTTATATAGTATTACGTTATTACGTGTAACGTTATATAGTATTACGTTATAACGTATAATGTTATGTAGTATCACGTTATAAGGTATAACGTTATATAGTATTACGTTACAACGTGTAACGTTATATAGTATCACGCTATAACGTATTACGTTATATAGTATTACGTTATAACGTATAACGTTATATAGTATCACGTTATTACGTGTAACGTTATGTAGTATTACGTTATAATGTATAACGTTATATAGTATTACGTTATAACGTATAACGTTATATAGTTTCACGTTATAACGTATAACGTTATGTAGTATCACGTTATAAGGTATAACATTATGTAGTATCACGCTATATCGTATTACGTTATATAGTATTACGTTACAACGTATTACGTCATATACTATCACGTTATAACGTATTACGTTATATAGTACCGCGTTATAACGTATCACGTTATATAGTATTACGTTATTACGTGTAACGTTATATAGTATTACGTTATAACGTATAATGTTATGTAGTATCACGTTATAAGGTATAACGTTATATAGTATTACGTTACAACGTGTAACGTTATATAGTATCACGCTATAACGTATTACGTTATATAGTATTACGTTATAACGTGTAACGATATAGTATCACGCTATAACGTATTACGTTATATAGTATTACGTTATAACGTATAACGTTATATAGTTTCACGTTATAACGTATAACGTTATGTTGTATCACGTTATAAGGTATAACATTATGTAGTATCACGCTATAACGTATTACGTTATATAGTATCACGTTATAACGTATAACGTTATATAGTATTACGTTATAACGTGTAACGATATAGAATCACGCTATAACGTATTACGTTATATAGTATTACGTTATAACGTGTAACGTTATATAGTATCACGTTATAACGTATTATGTTTTATAGCCTTACGTTTTATAGTATTACGTTATAACGTATAACGTTATATAGTATCACGTTATAACGTATAAGGTTATTTAGTATCACGTTATAACGTATAATGTTATGTAGTATCACTTTATAACGTATAACGTTATATAGTACTACGTTATAACGTGTAACGTTATGTAGTATCACGCTTTAACGTATTACGTTATATAGTATTACGTTATAATGTATAACGTTATATAGTATTACGTTATAACGTATAACGTTATATAGCATCACGTTATAACGTATAACGTTATATAGTATCACGTTGTAACATATAACGTTATGTAGTATCACGCTATAACGTATAACGGTATATAGTATCACGTTATAACATATAACGTTATATAGTATCGCGTTATAACGTATAACGTTATATAGTATCGCGTTATAACGTATCACGTTATATAGTATCACGCTAATACGTGTAACGTTATGTAGTATCACGCTTTAACGTATTACGTTATATAGTATTACGTTATAACGTATAACGTTATATATTATCACGTTATTACGTGTAACGCTATGTAGTATCACGCTTTAACGTATTACGTTATATAGTATTACGTTATAATGTATAACGTTATATAGTATTACGTTATAACGTATAACGATATAGCATCACGTTAGAACGTATAACGTTATATGGTATTACGTTATAACGTGTAACGTTATATAGTATCACGTTATAACGTATTATGTTATATAGCATTACGTTATATAGTATTACGTTATAACGTTTAACGTTATATAGAATCACGTTATAACGTATAACGTTATATAGTATCGCGTTATAACGTATGACGTTATATAGTATCACGTTATAACATATAACGTTATGTAGTATCACGCTATAACGTATAACGTTATATAGTTTTACGTTATCACGTATTACGTTATATAGTATCACGTTATAACGTATAACGTTATATAGTATCACGTTATGACGTATAACGTTATATAGTATCACGTTATAACGTATTATGTTTTACAGCATTACGTTATATAGTATTACGTTATAACGTATAGCGTTATATAGTATCACGTTATAACATATAACGTTATGTAGTATCACGCTATAACGTATAACGTTATATAGTTTTACATTATAACGTATTACGTTATATAGTATCGCGTTATAACGTATCACGTTATATAGTATCACGCTATTACGTGTAACATTATGTAGTATCACGCTTTAACGTATTACGTTATATAGTATTACGTTATAATGTATAACGTTATATAGTATTACGCTATAACGTGTAACGTTATATAGTATCAGGCTATAACGTATTGCGTTATATAGTATTACGTTATAACGTGTAACGTTATATAGTATTACGTTATAACGTATAATGTTATGTAGTATCACGTTATAAGGTATAAGGTTATATAGTAATACGTTATAACGTGTAACGTTATATAGTTTTACATTATAACGTATTACGTTATATAGTATCGCGTTATAACGTATCACGTTATATAGTATCACGCTAATACGTGTAACGTTATGTAGTATCACGCTTTAACGTATTACGTTATATAGTATTACGTTATAATGTATAACGTTATATAGTATTACGTTATAACGTGTAACGTTATGTAGTATCACGCTTTAACGTATTACGTTATATAGTATTACGTTATAATGTATAACGTTATATAGTATTACGTTATAACGTGTAACGTTATATAGTATCACGCTATAACGTATTACGTTACATAGTATTACGTTATAACGTGTATCGTTACATAGTATCACGTTATAACGTATTATGTTTTACAGCCTTACGTTATATAGTATTACGTTATAACATATAACGTTATATAGTATCACGTTATAACGTATAAGGTTATGTAGTATCACGTTATAACGTATAATGTTATGTAGTATCACGTTATAACGTAAAACGTTATATAGTATTACGTTATAACGTGTAACGTTATATAGTATCACGTTATTACTTGTAACGTTATGTAGTATCACGCTTTAACGTATTACGTTATATAGTATTACGTTATAATGTATAACGTTATATAGTATTACGTTATAACGTATAACGATATAGCATCACGTTAGAACGTATAACGTTATATAGTATTACGTTATAACGTGTAATGTTATACAGTATCACGTTATAACGTATTATGTTATATAGCATTAAGTTATATAGTATTACGTTATAACGTTTAACGTTATATAGAATCACGTTATAACGTATAACGTTATATAGTATCGCGTTATAACGTATGACGTTATATAGTATCACGTTATAACATATAACGTTATGTAGTATCACGCTATAACGTATAACGTTATATAGTTTTACGTTATCACGTATTACGTTATATAGTATCACGTTATAACGTATAACGTTATATAGTATCACGTTATGACGTATAACGTTATAAAGTATCACGTTATAACGTATTATGTTTTACAGCATTACGTTATATAGTATTACGTTATAACGTATAGCGTTATATAGTATCACGTTATAACATATAACGTTATGTAGTATCACGCTATAACGTATAACGTTATATAGTTTTACATTATAACGTATTACGTTATATAGTATCGCGTTATAACGTATCACGTTATATAGTATCACGCTATTACGTGTAACGTTATGTAGTATCACGCTTTAACGTATTACGTTATATAGTATTACGTTATAACGTATAACGTTATATAGTATCACGTTATAACGTATTATGTTATATAGTATTACGTTATGTAGTATTATGTAATAACGTATAACGTTATATAGTATCACGTTATAACATATAACGTTATGTAGTATCACGCTATAACGTATAACGTTATATAGTTTTACATTATAACGTATTACGTTATATAGTATCGCGTTATAACGTATCACGTTATATAGTATCACGCTATTACGGGTAACGTTATGTAGTATCACGCTTTAACGTATTACGTTATATAGTATTACGTTATAACGTATTGCGTTATATAGTATTACGTTATAACGTGTAACGTTATATAGTATCACGGTATAACGTATTACGTTATATAGTATTACGTTATAACGTATAACGATATATAGTATCACGTTATTACGTGTAACGTTATGTAGTATTACGTTATAATGTATAACGTTATATAGTATTACGTTATAACGTATAACGTTATATAGTTTCACGTTATAACGTATAACGTTATGAAGTATCACGTTATAACGTATAATGTTATTTAGTATCACGTTATAACGTATAATGTTATGTAGTATCACGTTAAAACGTGTAACGTTATGTAGTATCACGCTTTAACGTATTACGTTATATAGTATTACGTTATAATGTATAACGTTATATAGTATTACGTTATAACGTATAACGATATAGCATCACGTTAGAACGTATAACGTTATATAGTATTACGTTATAACGTGTAACGTTATACAGTATCACGTTATAACGTATTATGTTATATAGCATTAAGTTATATAGTATTACGTTATAACGTTTAACGTTATATAGAATCACGTTATAACGTATAACGTTATATAGTATCGCGTTATAACGTATGACGTTATATAGTATCACGTTATAACATATAACGTTATGTAGTATCACGCTATAACGTATAACGTTATATAGTTTTACGTTATCACGTATTACGTTATATAGTATCACGTTATAACGTATAACGTTATATAGTATCACGTTATGACGTATAACGTTATATAGTATCACGTTATAACGTATTATGTTTTACAGCATTACGTTATATAGTATTACGTTATAACGTATAGCGTTATATAGTATCACGTTATAACATATAACGTTATGTAGTATCACGCTATAACGTATAACGTTATATAGTTTTACATTATAACGTATTACGTTATATAGTATCGCGTTATAACGTATCACGTTATATAGTATCACGCTATTACGTGTAACGTTATGTAGTATCACGCTTTAACGTATTACGTTATATAGTATTACGTTATAATGTATAACGTTATATAGTATTACGTTATAACGTATAACGATATAGCATCACGTTAGAACGTATAACGTTATATAGTATTACGTTATAACGTGTAACGTTATATAGTATCACGTTATAACGTATTATGTTATATAGCATTACGTTATATAGTATTACGTTGTAACGTTTAACGTTATATAGAATCACGTTATAACGTATAACGTTATATAGTATTACGTTATAACGTATAACGATATATAGTTTTACGTTATAACGTATTACGTTATATAGTATCGCGTTATAACGTATCACGTTATATAGTATCACGCTATTACGTGTAACGTTATGTAGTATCACGCTTTAACGTATTACGTTATATAGTATTACGTTATAATGTATAACGTTATATAGTATTACGTTATAACGTGTAACGTTATATAGTATCACGCTATAACGTATAACGATATAGCATCACGTTAGAACGTATAACGTTATATAGTATCACGTTATAACGTATAACGTTATGTAGTATCACACTATAACGTATTACGTTACATAGTATTACGCTAATACGTGTAACGTTATGTAGTATCACGCATTAACGTATTACGTTATATAGTAGTACGTTATAACGTATTACGTTATATAGTATCACGCTATAACGTATTACGTTATATAGTATTACGTTATAATGTATAACGTTATATAGTATTACGTTATAACGTGTAACGTTATATAGTATCACGCTATAACGTATTACGTTATATAGTATTACGTTATAGCGTGTAACGTTATATAGTATCACGTTATAACGTATAACGTTATATAGTATTACGTTATA
This sequence comes from Bombus vestalis, assembly GCA_963556215.1. Classification (NCBI taxonomy): domain Eukaryota; kingdom Metazoa; phylum Arthropoda; class Insecta; order Hymenoptera; family Apidae; genus Bombus; species Bombus vestalis. Next base: position 4,000,122 of record OY744595.1, read on the forward strand.
ACGTGTAACGTTATATAGTATCACGCTATAACGTATTACGTTATATAGTATTACGTTATAATGTATAACGTTATATAGTATTACGTTATAACGTGTAACGTTATATAGCATTACGCTATAACGTATTGCGTTATATAGTATTACGTTATAATATATAACGTTATATAGTATCACGCTATAACGTATTGCGTTATATACTATTACGTTATAATGTATAACGTTATATAGTATTACGTTATAACGTGTAACGTTATATAGTATCACGCTATAACGTATTGCGTTATATAGTATTACGTTATTACGTGTAACGTTATATAGTATTACGTTATAACGTATAATGTTATGTAGTATCACGTTATAAGGTATAACGTTATATATTATTACGTTACAACGTGTAACGTTATATAGTATCACGCTATAACGTATTACGTTATATAGTATTACGTTATAACGTATAACGTTATATAGTATCACGTTATTACGTGTAACGTTATGTAGTATTACGTTATAATGTATAACGTTATATAGTATTACGTTATAACGTATAACGTTATATAGTTTCACGTTATAACGTATAACGTTATGTAGTATCACGTTATAAGGTATAACATTATGTAGTATCACGCTATATCGTATTACGTTATATAGTATTACGTTACAACGTATTACGTCATATACTATCACGTTATAACGTATTACGTTATATAGTACCGCGTTATAACGTATCACGTTATATAGTATCACGCTATTACGTGTAACGTTATGTATTATCACGCTTTAACGTATTACGTTATATAGTATTACGTTATTATGTATAACGTTATATAGTATTACGTTATAACGTGTAACGTTATATAGTATCACGCTATAACGTATTACGTTATATAGTATTACGTTATAACGTATAACGTTATATAGTATCACATTATTACGTGTAACGTTATGTAGTATCACGCTTTAACGTATTACGTTATATAGTATTACGTTATAACGTGTAACGTTATATAGTATTACGTTATAACGTATAACGTTATATAGTATCACGCTATAACGTATTACGTTATATAGTATTACGTTATAACCTATAACGTTATATAGAATCACGTTATTACGTGTAACGTTATGTAGTATCATGCTTTAACGTATTACGTTATATAGTATTACGTTATAATGTATAACGTTATATAGTATTACGTTATAACGTGTAACGTTATATAGTATCACGCTATAACGTATTGCGTTATATAGTATTACGTTATAACGTGTAACGTTATATAGTATTACGTTATAACGTATAATGTTATGTAGTATCACGTTATAAGGTATAACGTTATATAGTATTACGTTACAACGTGTAACGTTATATAGTATCACGCTATAACGTATTACGTTATATAGTATTACGTTACAACGTATTACGTCATATACTATCACGTTATAACGTATTACGTTATATAGTATCGCGTTATAACGTATCACGTTATATAGTATCACGCTATAACGTATTACGTTATATAGTATTACGTTACAACGTATTACGTCATATACTATCACGTTATAACGTATTACGTTATATAGTATCGCGTTATAACGTATCACGTTATATAGTATCACGCTATTACGTGTAACGGTATGTATTATCACGCTTTAACGTATTACGTTATATAGTATTACGTTATTATGTATAACGTTATATAGTATTACGTTATAACGTGTAACGTTATATAGTATCACGCTATAACGTATTACGTTATATAGTATTACGTTATAACGTATAACGTTATATAGTATCACATTATTACGTGTAACGTTATGTAGTATCACGCTTTAACGTATTACGTTATATAGTATTACGTTATAACGTGTAACGTTATATAGTATTACGTTATAACGTATAACGTTATATAGTATTACGTTATAACGTGTAACGATATAGTATCACGCTATAACGTATTACGTTATATAGTATTACGTTATAACGTATAACGTTATATAGTTTCACGTTATAACGTATAACGTTATGTTGTATCACGTTATAAGGTATAACATTATGTAGTATCACGCTATAACGTATTACGTTATATAGTATTACGTTATAACGTATAACGTTATATAGTATCACGCTAATACGTGTAACGTTATGTAGTATCACGCTTTAACGTATTACGTTATATAGTAGTACGTTATAACGTATTACGTTATATAGTATCGCGTTATAACGTATCACGTTATATAGTATCACGCTATTACGTGTAACGGTATGTATTATCACGCTTTAACGTATTACGTTATATAGTATTACGTTATTATGTATAACGTTATATAGTATTACGTTATAACGTGTAACGTTATATAGTATCACGCTATAACGTATTACGTTATATAGTATTACGTTATAACGTATAACGTTATATAGTATCACATTATTACGTGTAACGTTATGTAGTATCACGCTTTAACGTATTACGTTATATTCTATTACGTTATAATGTATAACGTTATATAGTATTACGTTATAACGTGCAACGTTATGTAGTATCACGCTTTAACGTATTACGTTCTTTCTATTACGTTATAACGTGTATCGTTACATAGTATCACGTTATAACGTGTTATGTTTTATAGCCTTACGTTATATAGTATTACGTTATAACGTATAACGTTATATAGTATCACGTTATAACGTATAAGGTTATGTAGTATCACGTTATAACGTATAATGTTATGTAGTATCACGTTATAACGTATAACGTTATATAGTATTACGTTATAACGTGTAACGTTATATAGTATCACGCTATAACGTATTACGTTATATAGTATTACGTTATAACGTATAACGTTATACAGTATCACGTTATAACGTATTATGCTATATAGCATTACGTTATACAGTATGACGTTATATCGTATAACGTTATATAGTATTGCGTTATAACGTGTAACGTTATATAGTATTACGTTATAACGTATAACGTTATATAGTATCACGTTATTACGTGTAACGTTATGTAGTATCACGTTTTAACGTATTACGTTATATAGTATCGCGTTATAACGTATAAGGTTATATAGTATCACGTTATAACATATAACGTTATATAGTATCGCGTTATAACGTATAACGTTATATAGTATTACGTTATAACGTATAACGTTATATAGTATCACGTTATTACGTGTAACGTTATGTAGTATCACGCTTTAACGTATTACGTTATATAGTATTACGTTATAATGTATAACGTTATATAGTATTACGTTATAACGTTTAACGTTATATAGAATCACGTTATAACGTATAACGTTATATAGTATCGCGTTATAACGTATGACGTTATATAGTATCACGTTATAACATATAACGTTATGTAGTATCACGTTATAACGTGTAACGTTATATAGTATCACGCTATAACGTATTACGTTATATAGTATTACGTTATAGCGTGTAACGTTATATAGTATCACGTTATAACGTATAACGTTATATAGTATTACGTTATAACGTGTAACGTTATATAGAATCACGTTATGACGTATAACGTTATATAGTATCACGTTATAACGTATTATGTTTTAGAGCATTACGTTATATAGTATTACGTTATAACGTATAGCGTTATATAGTATCACGTTATAACATATAACGTTATGTAGTATCACGCTATAACGTATAACGTTATATAGTTTTACATTATAACGTATTACGTTATATAGTATCGCGTTATAACGTATCACGTTATATAGTATCACGCTATTACGTGTAACGTTATGTAGTATCACGCTTTAACGTATTACGTTATATAGTATTACGTTATAATGTATAACGTTATATAGTATTACGTTATAACGTGTAACGTTATATAGTATCACGCTATAACGTATTAGGTTATATAGTATTACGTTATAATGTATAACGTTATATAGTATTACGTTATAACGTGTAACGTTATATAGTATCACGCTATAACGTATTACGTTATATAGTATTACGTTATAGCGTGTAACGTTATATAGTATCACGTTATAACGTATAACGTTATATAGTATTACGTTATAACGTGTAACGTTATATAGTATCACGCTATAACGTATTACGTTATATAGTATTACGTTATAACCTATAACGTTATATAGAATCACGTTATTACGTGTAACGTTATGTAGTATCATGCTTTAACGTATTACGTTATATAGTATTACGTTATAATGTATAACGTTATATAGTATTACGTTATAACGTGTAACGTTATATAGCATTACGCTATAACGTATTGCGTTATATAGTATTACGTTATAATATATAACGTTATATAGTATCACGCTATAACGTATTGCGTTATATACTATTACGTTATAATGTATAACGTTATATAGTATTACGTTATAACGTGTAACGTTATATAGTATCACGCTATAACGTATTGCGTTATATAGTATTACGTTATTACGTGTAACGTTATATAGTATTACGTTATAACGTATAATGTTATGTAGTATCACGTTATAAGGTATAACGTTATATAGTATTACGTTACAACGTGTAACGTTATATAGTATCACGCTATAACGTATTACGTTATATAGTATTACGTTATAACGTATAACGTTATATAGTATCACGTTATTACGTGTAACGTTATGTAGTATTACGTTATAATGTATAACGTTATATAGTATTACGTTATAACGTATAACGTTATATAGTTTCACGTTATAACGTATAACGTTATGTAGTATCACGTTATAAGGTATAACATTATGTAGTATCACGCTATATCGTATTACGTTATATAGTATTACGTTACAACGTATTACGTCATATACTATCACGTTATAACGTATTACGTTATATAGTACCGCGTTATAACGTATCACGTTATATAGTATTACGTTATTACGTGTAACGTTATATAGTATTACGTTATAACGTATAATGTTATGTAGTATCACGTTATAAGGTATAACGTTATATAGTATTACGTTACAACGTGTAACGTTATATAGTATCACGCTATAACGTATTACGTTATATAGTATTACGTTATAACGTGTAACGATATAGTATCACGCTATAACGTATTACGTTATATAGTATTACGTTATAACGTATAACGTTATATAGTTTCACGTTATAACGTATAACGTTATGTTGTATCACGTTATAAGGTATAACATTATGTAGTATCACGCTATAACGTATTACGTTATATAGTATCACGTTATAACGTATAACGTTATATAGTATTACGTTATAACGTGTAACGATATAGAATCACGCTATAACGTATTACGTTATATAGTATTACGTTATAACGTGTAACGTTATATAGTATCACGTTATAACGTATTATGTTTTATAGCCTTACGTTATATAGTATTACGTTATAACGTATAACGTTATATAGTATCACGTTATAACGTATAAGGTTATTTAGTATCACGTTATAACGTATAATGTTATGTAGTATCACTTTATAACGTATAACGTTATATAGTACTACGTTATAACGTGTAACGTTATGTAGTATCACGCTTTAACGTATTACGTTATATAGTATTACGTTATAATGTATAACGTTATATAGTATTACGTTATAACGTATAACGTTATATAGCATCACGTTATAACGTATAACGTTATATAGTATCACGTTGTAACATATAACGTTATGTAGTATCACGCTATAACGTATAACGGTATATAGTATCACGTTATAACATATAACGTTATATAGTATCGCGTTATAACGTATAACGTTATATAGTATTACGTTATAACGTATAACGATATATAGTATCACGTTATTACGTGTAACGTTATGTAGTATCACGCTATAACGTATTACGTTATATAGTATTACGTTATAACGTGTAACGTTATATAGTATCACGTTATAACGTATTATGTTATATAGCATAACGTTATATAGTATTACGTTATAACGTATAACGTTATATAGTATCACGTTATAACGTATAACGTTATATTGCATCGCGTTATAACGTATAACGTTTTATAGTATTACGTTATAACGTATAACGTTATGTAGTATCACGTTATAAGGTATAACATTATGTAGTATCACGCTATAACGTATTACGTTATATAGTATTACGTTACAACGTATTACGTCATATACTATCACGTTATAACGTATTACGTTATATAGTATCGCGTTATAACGTATCACGTTATATAGTATCACGCTATTACGTGTAACGTTATGTATTATCACGCTTTAACGTATTACGTTATATAGTATTACGTTATTATGTATAACGTTATATAGTATTACGTTATAACGTGTAACGTTATATAGTATCACGCTATAACGTATTACGTTATATAGTATTACGTTATAACGTATAACGTTATATAGTATCACATTATTACGTGTAACGTTATGTAGTATCACGCTTTAACGTATAACGTTATATAGTATTACGTTATTATGTATAACGTTATATAGTATTACGTTATAACGTGTAACGTTATATAGTATCACGCTATAACGTACAACGTTATATAGTATCACGTTATAACGTATAACGTTATATAGTATCGCGTTATAACGTATAACGTTTTATAGTAGCACGTTATAACATATAACGTTATGTAGTATCACGTTATAACGTATAATGTTATGTAGTATCACGTTATAACGTATAAGGTTATGTAGTATCACGCTATAACGTATTACGTTATATAGTATTACGTTATAACGTGTAACGTTATATAGCATCACGCTATAACGTATAATGTTATGTAGTATCACGTTATAACGTATAAGGTTATGTAGTATCACGTTATAACATATAACGTTATGTAGTATCACGCTATAACGTATTACGTTATATAGTATTACGTTATAACGTATAACGTTATATAGTATCACGTTATTACGTGTAACGTTATGTAGTATCACGCTTTAACGTATTACGTTATATAGTATTACGTTATAACGTGTAACGTTATATAGTATTACGTTATAACGTATAACGTTATGTAGTATCACGCTATAACGTATTACGTTATATAGTATTACGTTATAACGTGTAACGTTATGTAGTATCATGCTTTAACGTATTACGTTATATAGTATTACGTTATAATGTATAACGTTATGTAGTATCACGCTATAACGTATAACGGTATATAGTATCACGTTATAACATATAACGTTATATAGTATCGCGTTATAACGTATAACGTTATATAGTATTACGTTATAACGTATAACGATATATAGTATCACGTTATTACGTGTAACGTTATGTAGTATCACGCTTTAACGTATTACGTTATATAGTATTACGTTATAACGTGTAACGTTATATAGTATCAAGTTATAACGTATTATGTTATATAGCATTACGTTATATAGTATTACGTTATAACATATAACGTTATATAGTATCGCGTTATAACATATAACGTTATGTAGTATCACACTATAACGTATAACGATATAGCATCACGTTAGAACGTATAACGTTATATAGTATCACGTTATAACGTATAACGTTATATAGTATCACGTTATAACGTATTATGTTATATAGCATTACGTTATACAGTATGACGTTATAACGTATAACGTTATATAGTATTACGTTATAACGTGTAACGTTATATAGTATTACGTTATAACGTATAACGTTATATAGTATCACGTTATTACGTGTAACGTTATGTAGTATCACGCTTTAACGTATTACGTTATATAGTATTACGTTATAACGTATAACGTTATATAGTATTACGTTATAACGTGTAACGTTATATAGTATCACGCTATAACGTATTATGTTATATAGCATTACGTTATACAGTATGACGTTATAACGTATAACGTTATATAGTATTACGTTATAACGTATAACGTTATATAGTATCGCGTTATAACGTATGACGTTATATAGTATCACGTTGTAACATATAACGTTATGTAGTATCACGCCATAACGTATAACGTTATATAGTTTTACGTTATAACGTATTACGTTATATAGTATCACGTTATAACGTATAACGTTATATAGTATCACGTTATGACGTATAACGTTATATAGTCTCACGTTATAACGTATTATGTTATACAGCATTACGTTATATAGTATAACGTTATGCAGTATCACGCTATAACGTATTACGTTATATAGTATTACGTTATAACGTATTACGTCATATACTATCACGTTATAACGTATTACGTTATATAGCATTACGTTATGTAGTATTACGTAATAACATATATCGTTATGTAGTATCACGTTATAACGTATAATGTTATGTAGTATCACGTTATAACGTATAAGGTTATGTAGTATCACGCTATAACGTATTACGTTATATAGTATTACGTTATAAGGTATAACGTTATATAGTATTACGTTATAACGTATTGCGTTACATAGTAATACGTTATAACGTATAAGGTTATATGGTATCACGTTATAACGTATAACGTTATATAGTATCGCGTTATAACGTATTATGTTATATAGTATTACGTTATAACGTGTAACGTTATATAGTATTACGTTATAACGTATAACGTTATGTAGTATCACGCTATAACGTATTACGTTATATAGTATTACGTTATAACGTGTAACGTTATATAGTATCACGTTATAACGTATTATGTTATATAGCATAACGTTATATAGTATTACGTTATAACGTATAACGTTATATAGTATCACGTTATAACGTATAACGTTATATTGCATCGCGTTATAACGTATAACGTTTTATAGTATTACGTTATAACGTATAACGTTATGTAGTATCACGTTATAAGGTATAACATTATGTAGTATCACGCTATAACGTATAATGTTATGTAGTATCACGTTATAACGTATAAGGTTATGTAGTATCACGTTATAACATATAACGTTATGTAGTATCACGCTATAACGTATTACGTTATATAGTATTACGTTATAACGTATAACGTTATATAGTATCACGTTATTACGTGTAACGTTATGTAGTATCACGCTTTAACGTATTACGATATATAGTATTACGATATAAGGTATAACGTTATATAGTATTACGTTATAACGTATTGCGTTACATAGTATTACGTTATAACGTATAAGGTTATATAGTATCACGTTATAACGTATAACGTTATATAGTATCGCGTTATAACGTGTAACGTTATATAGTATTACGTTATAACGTATAACGCTATGTAGTATCACGCTATAACGTATTACGTTATATAGTATTACGTTATAACGTGTAACGTTATGTAGTATCATGCTTTAACGTATTACGTTATATAGTATTACGTTATAATGTATAACGTTATGTAGTATCACGCTATAACGTATAACGGTATATAGTATCACGTTATAACATATAACGTTATATAGTATCGCGTTATAACGTATAACGTTATATAGTATTACGTTATAACGTATAACGATATATAGTATCACGTTATAACATATAACGTTATGTAGTATCACGCTATAACGTATTACGTTATATAGTATTACGTTATAACGTATAACGTTATATAGTATCACGTTATTACGTGTAACGTTATGTAGTATCACGCTTTAACGTATTACGTTATATAGTATTACGTTATAACGTGTAACGTTATATAGTATTACGTTATAACGTATAACGTTATGTAGTATCACGCTATAACGTATTACGTTATATAGTATTACGTTATAACGTGTAACGTTATGTAGTATCATGCTTTAACGTATTACGTTATATAGTATTACGTTATAATGTATAACGTTATGTAGTATCACGCTATAACGTATAACGGTATATAGTATCACGTTATAACATATAACGTTATATAGTATCGCGTTATAACGTATAACGTTATATAGTATTACGTTATAACGTATAACGATATATAGTATCACGTTATTACGTGTAACGTTATGTAGTATCACGCTTTAACGTATTACGTTATATAGTATTACGTTATAACGTGTAACGTTATATAGTATCAAGTTATAACGTATTATGTTATATAGCATTACGTTATATAGTATTACGTTATAACATATAACGTTATATAGTATCGCGTTATAACATATAACGTTATGTAGTATCACACTATAACGTATAACGATATAGCATCACGTTAGAACGTATAACGTTATATAGTATCACGTTATAACGTATAACGTTATATAGTATCACGTTATAACGTATTATGTTATATAGCATTACGTTATACAGTATGACGTTATAACGTATAACGTTATATAGTATTACGTTATAACGTGTAACGTTATATAGTATTACGTTATAACGTATAACGTTATATAGTATCACGTTATTACGTGTAACGTTATGTAGTATCACGCTTTAACGTATTACGTTATATAGTATTACGTTATAACGTATAACGTTATATAGTATTACGTTATAACGTGTAACGTTATATAGTATCACGCTATAACGTATTATGTTATATAGCATTACGTTATATAGTATTACGTTATAACATATAACGTTATATAGTATCGCGTTATAACATATAACGTTATGTAGTATCACGCTATAACGTATAACGATATAGCATCACGTTAGAACGTATAACGTTATATAGTATCACGTTATAACGTATAACGTTATGTAGTATCACGCTATAACGTATTACGTTATATAGTATTACGTTATATCGTGTAACGTTATATAGTATCACGTTATAACGTATTATGTTATATAGCATTACGTTATATAGTATTACGTTATAACGTTTAACGTTATATAGAATCACGTTATAACGTATAACGTTATATAGTATCGCGTTATAACGTATGACGTTATATAGTATCACGTTGTAACATATAACGTTATGTAGTATCACGCCATAACGTATAACGTTATATAGTTTTACGTTATAACGTATTACGTTATATAGTATCACGTTATAACGTATAACGTTATATAGTATCACGTTATGACGTATAACGTTATATAGTCTCACGTTATAACGTATTATGTTATACAGCATTACGTTATATAGTATAACGTTATGCAGTATCACGCTATAACGTATTACGTTATATAGTATTACGTTATAACGTATTACGTCATATACTATCACGTTATAACGTATTACGTTATATAGCATTACGTTATGTAGTATTACGTAATAACATATATCGTTATGTAGTATCACGTTATAACGTATAATGTTATGTAGTATCACGTTATAACGTATAAGGTTATGTAGTATCACGCTATAACGTATTACGTTATATAGTATTACGTTATAAGGTATAACGTTATATAGTATTACGTTATAACGTATTGCGTTACATAGTAATACGTTATAACGTATAAGGTTATATAGTATCACGTTATAACGTATAACGTTATATAGTATCGCGTTATAACGTATTATGTTATATAGTATTACGTTATAACGTGTAACGTTATATAGTATTACGTTATAACGTATAACGTTATGTAGTATCACGCTATAACGTATTACGTTATATAGTATTACGTTATAACGTGTAACGTTATATAGTATCACGTTATAACGTATTATGTTATATAGCATAACGTTATATAGTATTACGTTATAACGTATAACGTTATATAGTATCACGTTATAACGTATAACGTTATATTGCATCGCGTTATAACGTATAACGTTTTATAGTATTACGTTATAACGTATAACGTTATGTAGTATCACGTTATAAGGTATAACATTATGTAGTATCACGCTATAACGTATTACGTTATATAGTATTACGTTACAACGTATTACGTCATATACTATCACGTTATAATGTATTACGTTATATAGTATCGCGTTATAACGTATCACGTTATATAGTATCACGCTATTACGTGTAACGTTATGTATTATCACGCTTTAACGTATTACGTTATATAGTATTACGTTATTATGTATAACGTTATATAGTATTACGTTATAACGTGTAACGTTATATAGTATCACGCTATAACGTATTACGTTATATAGTATTACGTTATAACGTATAACGATATATAGTATCACATTATTACGTGTAACGTTATGTAGTATCACGCTTTAACGTATTACGTTATATAGTATTACGTTATAACGTGTAACGTTATATAGTATCACGTTATAACGTATAACGTTATATAGCATCGTGTTATAACGTATAACGTTATATATTATCACGTTATAACCTATAACGTTATGTAGTATCACGCTATAACGTACAACGTTATATAGTATCACGTTATAACGTATAACGTTATATAGTATCGCGTTATAACGTATAACGTTTTATAGTAGCACGTTATAACATATAACGTTATGTAGTATCACGTTATAACGTATAATGTTATGTAGTATCACGTTATAACGTATAAGGTTATGTAGTATCACGCTATAACGTATTACGTTATATAGTATTACGTTATAACGTGTAACGTTATATAGCATCACGCTATAACGTATAATGTTATGTAGTATCACGTTATAACGTATAAGGTTATGTAGTATCACGTTATAACATATAACGTTATGTAGTATCACGCTATAACGTATTACGTTATATAGTATTACGTTATAACGTATAACGTTATATAGTATCACGTTATTACGTGTAACGTTATGTAGTATCACGCTTTAACGTATTACGTTATATAGTATTACGTTATAACGTGTAACGTTATATAGTATTACGTTATAACGTATAACGTTATGTAGTATCACGCTATAACGTATTACGTTATATAGTATTACGTTATAACGTGTAACGTTATATAGCATCACGTTATAACGTATTATGTTATATAGCATTACGTTATATAGTATTACGTTATAACGTATAACGTTATATAGTATCACTTTCTAACGTATAACGTTATATGGCATCGTGTTATAGCGTATAACGTTATATATTATCACGTTATAACATATAACGTTATGTAGTATCACGCTATAACGTACAACGTTATATAGTATCACGTTATAACGTATAACGTTATATAGCATCGCGTTATAACGTATAACGTTTTATAGTAGCACGTTATAACATATAACGTTATGTAGTATCACGTTATAACGTATAATGTTATGTAGTGTCACGTTATAACGTATAAGGTTATGTAGTATCACGCTATAACGTATTACGTTATATAGTATTACGTTATAACGTATAACGATATAGCATCACGTTATAACGTATAACGTTATATAGTATTATGTTATAACGTGTAACGTTATATGGTATCACGTTATAACGTATTATGTTATATAGCATTACGTTATATAGTATTACGTTATAACGTTTAACGTTATATAGTTTTACGTTATAATGTATAACGTTATATAGTATTACGTTATAACGTGTAACGTTATATAGTATCACGCTTTAACGTATTACGTTATATAGTATTACGTTATAACGTATAACGTTATATAGTATCACGTTGTAACATATAACGTTATGTAGTATCACGCTATAACGTATAACGTTATATAGTATCACCTTATAACATATAACGTTATATAGTATTACGTTATAACGTATAATGATATAGCATCACGTTATAACGTATAACGTTATATAGTATCACGTTATAACGTATAACGTTATGTAGTATCACGCTATAACGTATTACGTTATATAGTATTACGTTATAACGTGTAACGTTATATGGTATCACGTTATAACGTATTATGTTATATAGCATTACGTTATATAGTATTACGTTATAACGTTTAACGTTATATAGTTTTACGTTATAACGTATTACGTTATATAGTATCACGTTATAACGTATAACGTTATATAGTATCACGTTATTACGTGTAACGATATGTAGTATCACGCTTTAACGTATTACGTTATATAGTATTACGTTATAATGTATAACGTTATATAGTATTACGTTATAACGAATAACGATATAGCATCACGTTATAACGTATAACGTTATATATTATCACGTTATAACGTATAACGTTATGTAGTATCACGCTATAACGTATTACGTTATATAGTATTACGTTATAACGTGTAACGTTATATGGTATCACGTTATAACGTATTATGTTATATAGCATTACGTTATATAGTATTACGTTATAACGTTTATCGTTATATAGTTTTACGTTATAACGTATAACGTTGTATAGTATCACGTTATTACGTGTAACGTTATGTAGTATCACGCTTTAACGTATTACGATATATAGTATTACGTTATAACGTATAACGTTATATAGTATCACGTTATAACATATAACGTTATATAGTATTACGTTATAACGTATAAAGATATAGCATCACGTTATAACGTATAACGTTATATAGCATCGCGTTATAACGTATAACGTTTTATAGTAGCACGTTATAACATATAACGTTATGTAGTATCACGCTTTAACGTATTACGTTATATAGTATTACGTTATAATGTATAACGTTATATAGTATTACGTTATAACGTGTAACGTTATATAGTTTCACGCTATAACGTATTGCTTTATATAGTATTACGTTATAACGTGTAACGTTATATAGTATCACGTTATAACGTATTATGTTATATAGCATTACGTTAAACAGTATGACGTTATAACGTATAACGTTATATAGTATCACGTTGTAACATATAACGTTATGTAGTATCACGCTATAACATATAACGTTATATAGTATCACGTTATAACATATAATGTTATATAGTATCGCGTTATGACGTATAACGTTATATAGTATTACGTTATAACGTATAACGTTATATAGTATCACGTTATTACGTGTAACGTTATGTAGTATCACGCTTTAACGTATTACGTTATATAGTATTACGTTATAATGTATAACGTTATATAGTATTACGTTATAACGTATAACGTTATATAGCATCACGTTATAACGTATAACGTTATATAGTATCACGTTGTAACATATAACGTTATGTAATATCACGCTATAACATATAACGTTATATAGTATCACGTTATAACATATAACGTTATATAGTATCGCGTTATAACGTATAACGTTATATAGTATTACGTTATAACGTATAACGTTATATAGTATCACGTTATTACGTGTAACGTTATGTAGTATCACGCTTTAACGTATTACGTTATATAGTATTACGTTATAACGTATAACGTTATATAGTATCACGTTGTAACATAAAACGTTATGTAGTATCACGCTATAACGTATAACGTTATATAGTATCACGTTATAACATATAACGTTATATAGTATTACGTTATAACGTATAACGATATAGCATCACGTTATAACGTATAACGTTATATAGTATCACGTTATAACGTATAACGTTATGTAGTATCACGCTATAACGTATTACGTTATATAGTAATACGTTATAACGTGTAACGTTATATGGAATCACGTTATAACGTATTATGTTATATAGCATTACGTTATATAGTATTACGTTATAACGTTTAACGTTATATAGTTTTACGTTATAACGTATTACGTTATATAGTATCACGTTATAACGTATAACGTTATATAGTATCACGTTATTACGTGTAACGATATGTAGTATCACGCTTTAACGTATTACGTTATATAGTATTACTTTATAATGTATAACGTTATATAGTATTACGTTATAACGTATAACGATATAGCATCACGTTATAACGTATAACGTTATATAGTATCACGTTATAACGTATAACGGTATGTAGTATCACGCTATAACGTATTACGTTATATAGTATTACGTTATAACGTGTAACGTTATATGGTATCACGTTATAACGTATTATGTTATATAGCATTACGTTATATAGTATTACGTTATAACGTTTATCGTTATATAGTTTTACGTTATAACGTATAACGTTATATAGTATCACGTTATTACGTGTAACGTTATGTAGTATCACGCTTTAACGTATTACGATATATAGTATAACGTTATATAGAATTATGTTATAACGTATTGCGTTACATAGTATTACGTTATAACGTATAACGTTATATAGTATCACGTTATTACGTGTAACGTTATGTAGTATCACGCTTTAACGTATTACGTTATATAGTATTACGTTATAATGTATAACGTTATATATTATCACGTTATAACGTATAACGTTATGTAGTATCACGCTATAACGTATTACGTTATATAGTATTACGTTATAACGTGTAACGTTATATGGTATCACGTTATAACGTATTATGTTATATAGCATTACGTTATATAGTATTACGTTATAACGTTTATCGTTATATAGTTTTACGTTATAACGTATAACGTTGTATAGTATCACGTTATTACGTGTAACGTTATGTAGTATCACGCTTTAACGTATTGCGTTATATAGTATTACGTTATAAAGTATTACGTTATAACGTATAATGTTATGTAGTATCACGTTATAAGGTATTACGTTATATAGTATTACGTTATAACGTATAACGTTATATAGTATCACGTTATTACGTGTAACGTTATGTAGTATTACGTTATAATGTATAACGTTATATAGTATTACGTTATAACGTATAACGTTATGTAGTATCACGTTATAAGGTATAACATTATGTAGTATCACGCTATAACGTATTACGTTATATAGTATTACGTTACAACGTATTACGTCATATACTATCACTTTATAACGTATTACGTTATATAGTATCGCGTTATAACGTATCACGTTATATAGTATCACGCTATTACGTGTAACGGTATGTATTATCACGCTTTAACGTATTACGTTATATAGTGTTACGTTATTATGTATAACGTTATATAGTATTACGTTATAACGTGTAACGTTATATAGTATCACGCTATAACGTATTACGTTATATAGTATTACGTTATAACGTATAACGTTATATAGTATCACATTATTACGTGTAACGTTATGTAGTATCACGCTTTAACGTATTACGTTATATAGTATTACGTTATAACGTGTAACGTTATATAGTATTACGTTATAACGTATAACGTTATATAGTATTACGTTATAAAGTGTAACGATATAGTATCACGCTATAACGTATTACGTTATATAGTATTACGTTATAACGTATAACGTTATATAGTTTCACGTTATAACGTATAACGTTATATAGTATTACGTTATAACGTGTAACGATATAGTATCACGCTATAACGTATTACGTTATATAGTATTACGTTATAACGTGTAACGTTATATAGTATCACGTTATAACGTATTATGTTTTATAGCCTTACGTTATATAGCATTACGTTATAACGTTTAACGTTATATAGTTTTACGTTATAACGTATTACGTTATATAGTATCACGTTATAACGTATAACGTTATATAGTATCACGTTATTACGTGTAACGATATGTAGTATCACGCTTTAACGTATTACGTTATATAGTATTACTTTATAATGTATAACGTTATATAGTATTACGTTATAACGTATAACGATATAGCATCACGTTATAACGTATAACGTTATATAGTATCACGTTATAACGTATAACGTTATGTAGTATCACGCTATAACGTATTACGTTATATATTATTACGTTATAACGTGTAACGTTATATGGTATCACGTTATAACGTATTATGTTATATAGCATTACGTTATATAGTATTACGTTATAACGTTTATCGTTATATAGTTTTACGTTATAACGTATAACGTTATATAGTATCACGTTATTACGTGTAACGTTATGTAGTATCACGCTTTAACGTATTACGATATATAGTATTACGTTATAAGGTATAACGTTATATAGAATTATGTTATAACGTATTGCGTTACATAGTATTACGTTATAACGTATAACGTTATATAGTATCACGTTATTACGTGTAACGTTATGTAGTATCACGCTTTAACGTATTACGTTATATAGTATTACGTTATAATGTATGACGTTATATATTATCACGTTATAACATATAACGTTATGTAGTATCACGCTATAACGTACAACGTTATATAGTATCACGTTATAACGTATAACGTTATATAGCATCGCGTTATAACGTATAACGTTTTATAGTAGCACGTTATAACATATAACGTTATGTAGTATCACGTTATAACGTATCATGTTATGTAGTATCACGTTATAACGTATAAGGTTATGTAGTATCACGCCTTAACGTATTACGTTATATAGTATTACGTTATAACGTATAACGATATAGCATCACGTTATAACGTATAACGTTATATAGTATCACGTTATTACGTGTAACGTTATGTAGTATCACGCTTTAACGTATTACGTTATATAGTATTACGTTATAATGTATAACGTTATATAGTATTACGTTATAACGTGTAACGTTATATAGTATCACGCTATAACGTATTGCGTTATATAGTATTACGTCATAACGTGTAACGTTATATAGTATCACGTTATAACGTATTATGTTATATAGCATTACGTTAATCAGTATGACGTTATAACGTATAACGTTATATAGTATCACGTTATAACGTATAATGTTATGTAGTATCGCGTTATAACGTATAATGTTATGGAGTATCACGCTATAACGTATTACGCTATATAGTGTCACGTTATAACGTATAAGGTTATGTAGTATCACGTTATATTTTATAACGTTATATAGTATTACGTTATAACGTATAACGATATAGCATCACGTTATAACGTATAACGTTATATAGTATCACGTTATAACGTATAACGTTATGTAGTATCACGCTATAACGTATTACGTTATATAGTATTACGTTATAACGTGTAACGTTATATGGTATCACGTTATAACGTATTATGTTATATAGCATTACGTTATATAGTATTACGTTATAACGTTTAACGTTATATAGTTTTACGTTATAACGTATTACGTTATATAGTATCACGTTATAACGTATAACGTTATATAGTATCACGTTATTACGTGTAACGATATGTAGTATCACGCTTTAACGTATTACGTTATATAGTATTACGTTATAATGTATAACGTTATATAGTATTACGTTATAACGTATAACGATATAGCATCACGTTATAACGTATAACGTTATATAGTATCACGTTATAACGTATACCGTTATGTAGTATCACGCTATAACGTATTACGTTATATAGTATTACGTTATAACGTGTATCGTTATATGGTATCACGTTATAACGTATTATGTTATATAGCATTACGTTATATAGTATTACGTTATAACGTTTATCGTTATATAGTTTTACGTTATAACGTATTACGTTATGTAGTATCACGTTGTAACGTATAACGTTATGTAGTATCACGCTTTAACGTATTACGATATATAGTATTACGTTATAAGGTATAACGTTATATAGAATTATGTTATAACGTATTGCGTTACATAGTATTACGTTATAACGTATAACGTCACATAGTATCACGTTATTACGTGTAACGTTATGTAGTATCACGCTTTAACGTATTACGTTATATAGTATTACGTTATAATGTATAACGTTATATAGTATTACGTTATAACGTATAACGTTATATAGCATCACGTTATAACGTATAACGTTATATAGTATCACGTTGTAACATATAACGTTATGTAGTATCACGCTATAACATATAACGTTATATAGTATTACGTTATAACGTATAACGTTACATAGTATCACGTTATTACGTGTAACGTTATGTAGTATCACGCTTTAACGTATTACGTTATATAGTATTACGTTATAACGTATAACGATATAGCATCACGTTATAACGTATAACGTTATATAGTATCACGTTATTACGTGTAACGTTATGTAGTATCACGCTTTAACGTATTACGATATATAGTATTACGTTATAATGTATAACGTTATATAGTATTACGTTATAATGTATAACGTTACATAGTATTACGTTATAACGTATAACGTTATATAGCATCACGTTATAACGTATAACGTTATATAGTATCACGTTGTAACATATAACGTTATGTAGTATCACGCTATAACATATAACGTTATATAGTATTACGTTATAACGTATAACGTTACATAGTATCACGTTATTACGTGTAACGTTATGTAGTATCCCGCTATAACGTATTGCGTTATATAGTATTACGTTAT
This sequence comes from Bombus vestalis, assembly GCA_963556215.1. Classification (NCBI taxonomy): domain Eukaryota; kingdom Metazoa; phylum Arthropoda; class Insecta; order Hymenoptera; family Apidae; genus Bombus; species Bombus vestalis. The sequence continues at coordinate 4,020,227 of OY744595.1, forward strand.
AACGTGTAACGTTATATAGTATCAATTTATAACGTATTATGTTATATAGCATTACGTTAAACAGTATGACGTTATAACGTATAACGTTATATAGTATCACGTTATAACGTATAATGTTATGTAGTATCACGTTATAACGTATAATGTTATGTAGTATCACGCTATAACGTATTACGTTATATAGTGTCACGTTATAACGTATAAGGTTATGTAGTATCACGCTATAACGTATTACGTTATATAGTATTACGTTATAACGTGGAACGTTATATAGTATTACGTTATAACGTATAACGTTATATAGCATCACGTTATAACGTATAACGTTATATAGTATCACGTTGTAACATATAACGTTATGTAGTATCACGCTATAACATATAACGTTATATAGTATCACGTTATAACATATAACGTTATATAGTATCGCGTTATAAAGTATAACGTTATATAGTATTACGTTATAACGTATAACGTTATATAGTATCACGTTATTACGTGTAACGTTATGTAGTATCACGCTTTAACGTATTACGTTATATAGTATTACGTTATAATGTATAACGTTACATAGTATTACGTTATAACGTATAACGTTATATAGCATCACGTTATAACGTATAACGTTATATAGTATCACGTTGTAACATATAACGTTATGTAATATCACGCTATAACATATAACGTTATATAGTATCACGTTATAACGTATAACGTTATATAGTATCGCGTTATAACGTATAACGTTATATAGTATTACGTTATAACGTATAACGTTATATAGTATCACGTTATAACGTATTATGTTATATAGCATTACGTTATATAGTATTACGTTATAACATATAACGTTATATAGTATCGCGTTATAACCTATAACGTTATATAGTATTACGTTATAACGTATAACGTTATATAGTATCACTTTATTACGTGTAACGTTATGTAGTATCACGCTTTAACGTATTACGTCATATAGTATTACGTTATAATGTATAACGTTATATAGTATTACGTTATAACGTATAACGATATAGCATCACGTTATAACGTATAACGTTATATAGTATCACGTTATAACGTATAACTTTATGTAGTATAACGCTATAACGTATTACGTTATATAGTATTACGTTATAACGTGTAACGTTATATGGTATCACGTTATAACGTATTATGTTATATAGCATTACGTTATATAGTATTACGTTATAACGTTTAACGTTATATAGTTTTACGTTATAACGTATTACGTTATATAGTATCACGTTATAACGTATTACGTTATATAGTATTACGTTAGAACGTGTAACGTTATATGGTATCACGTTATAACGTATTATGTTATATAGCATTACGTTATATAGTATTACGTTATAACGTTTAACGTTATATAGTTTTACGTTATAACGTATTACGTTATATAGTATCACGTTATAACGTATAACGTTATATAGTATCACGTTATTACGTGTAACGATATGTAGTATCACGCTTTAACGTATTACGTTATATAGTATTACGTTATAATGTATAACGTTATATAGTATTACGTTATAACGTATAACGATATAGCATCACGTTATAACGTATAACGTTATATAGTATCACGTTATAACGTATAACGTTATGTAGTATCACACTATAACGTATTACGTTATATAGTATTACGTTATAACGTGTAACGTTATATGGTATCACGTTATAACATATTATGTTATATAGCATTACGTTATATAGTATTACGTTATAACGTTTATCGTTATATAGTTTTACGTTATAACGTATTACGTTATATAGTATCACGTTATGACGTATAACGTTATGTAGTATCACGCTATAACATATAACGTTATATAGTATCACGTTAAAACATATAACGTTATATAGTATCGCGTTATAACGTATAACGTTATATAGTATTACGTTATAACGTATAACGTTATATAGTATCACGTTATTACGTGTAACGTTATGTAGTATCACGCTTTAACGTATTACGTTATATAGTATTACGTTATAATGTATAACGTTATATAGTATTACGTTATAACGTATAACGTTATACAGCATCACGTTATAACGTATAACGTTATATAGTATCACGTTGTAACATATAACGTTATGTTGTATCACGCTATAACATATAACGTTATATAGTACCACGTTATAACATATAACGTTATATAGTATCGCGTTATAACGTATAACGTTATATAGTATTACGCTATAACGTGTAACGTTATATAGTATCACGCTATAACGTATTACGTTATATAGTATTACGTTATAACGTATAACGTTATATAGTATCACATTATTACGTGTAACGTTATGTAGTATCACGCTTTAACGTATTACGTTATATAGTATTACGTTATAACGTATAACGTTATATAGTATCACGTTATTACGTGTAACGTTATGTAGTATTACGTTATAATGTATAACGTTATATAGTATTACGTTATAACGTATAACGTTATGTAGTATCACGTTATAAGGTATAACATTATGTAGTATCACGCTATAACGTATTACGTTATATAGTATTACGTTACAACGTATTACGTCATATACTATCACGTTATAACGTATTACGTTATATAGTATCGCGTTATAACGTATCACGTTATATAGTATCACGCTATTACGTGTAACGGTATGTATTATCACGCTTTAACGTATTACGTTATATAGTATTACGTTATTATGTATAACGTTATATAGTATTACGTTATAACGTGTAACGTTATATAGTATCACGCTATAACGTATTACGTTATATAGTATTACGTTATAACGTATAACGTTATATAGTATCACATTATTACGTGTAACGTTATGTAGTATCACGCTTTAACGTATTACGTTATATAGTATTACGTTATAACGTGTAACGTTATATAGTATTACGTTATAACGTATAACGTTATATAGTATTACGTTATAACGTGTAACGATATAGTATCACGCTATAACGTATTACGTTATATAGTATTACGTTATAACGTATAACGTTATATAGTTTCACGTTATAACGTATAACGTTATGTTGTATCACGTTATAAGGTATAACATTTTGTAGTATCACGCTATAACGTATTACGTTATATAGTATTACGTTATAACGTATAACGTTATATAGTATTACGTTATAACGTGTAACGATATAGTATCACGCTATAACGTATTACGTTATATAGTATTACGTTATAACGTGTAACGTTATATAGTATCACGTTATAACGTATTATGTTTTATAGCCTTACGTTATATAGTATTACGTTATAACGTATAACGTTATATAGTATCACGTTATAACGTATAAGGTTATGTAGTATCACGTTATAACGTATAATGTTATGTAGTATCACTTTATAACGTATAACGTTATATAGTACTACGTTATAACGTGTAACGTTATGTAGTATCACGCTTTAACGTATTACGTTATATAGTATTACGTTATAATGTATAACGTTATATAGTATTACGTTATAACGTATAACGTTATATAGCATCACGTTATAACGTATAACGTTATATAGTATCACGTTGTAACATATAACGTTATGTAGTATCACGCTATAACGTATAACGGTATATAGTATCACGTTATAACATATAACGATATATAGTATCGCGTTATAACGTATAACGTTATATAGTATTACGTTATAACGTATAACGATATATAGTATCACGTTATTACGTGTAACGTTATGTAGTATCACGCTTTAACGTATTACGTTATATAGTATTACGTTATAACGTGTAACGTTATATAGTATCACGTTATAACGTATTATGTTATATAGCATTACGTTATATAGTATTACGTTATAACATATAACGTTATATAATATCGCGTTATAACATATAACGTTATGTAGTATCACGCTATAACGTATAACGATATAGCATCACGTTAGAACGTATAACGTTATATAGTATCACGTTATAACGTATAATGTTATGTAGTATCACGCTATAACGTATTACGTTATATAGTATCACGTTATAACGTATTATGTTATATAGCATTACGTTATATAGTATTACGTTATAACGTTTAACGTTATATAGAATCACGTTATAACGTATAACGTTATATAGTATCGCGTTATAACGTATGACGTTATATAGTATCACGTTATAACATATAACGTTATGTAGTATCACGCCATAACGTATAACGTTATATAGTTTTACGTTATAACGTATTACGTTATATAGTATCACGTTATAACGTATAACGTTATATAGTATCACGTTATGACGTATAACGTTATATAGTATCACGTTATAACGTATTATGTTATACAGCATTACGTTATATAGTATTACGTTATAACGTATAACGTTATATAGTATCACGTTATAACGTATAACGTTATATAGCAACGTGTTATAACATATAACGTTATGTAGTGACACGCTATAACGTATAACGATATAGCATCACGTTAGAACGTATAACGTTATATAGTATCACGTTATAACGTATAACGTTATGTAGTATCACGCTATAACTTATTACGTTATATAGTATTACGTTATAACGTATAACGTTATATAGTATCACGTTATAACGTATTATGTTATACAGCATTACGTTATATAGTATTACGTTATAACGTATAACGTTATATAGTATCACGTTATAACGTATAACGTTATATAGCAACGTGTTATAACATATAACGTTATGTAGTGACACGCTATAACGTATAACGATATAGCATCACGTTAGAACGTATAACGTTATATAGTTTTACGTTATAACGTATTACGTTATATAGTATCGCGTTATAACGTATCACGTTATATAGCATTACGTTATGTAGTATTACGTAATAACGTATAACGTTATATAGTATCGCGTTATAACGTATAACGTTATATAGTATTACGTTATAACGTATAACGTTATATAGTATCACGTTATAACGTATTATGTTATATAGCATTACGTTATATAGTATTACGTTATAACATATAACGTTATATAGTATCGCGTTATAACCTATAACGTTATGTAGTATCACGCTATAACGTATTACGTTATATAGTATTACGTTATAACGTGTAACGTTATATGGTATCACGTTATAACGT